>CM072922.1:100319210-100704210 GCA_036971965.1 Nyctalus aviator
ATACATTTAAGTGTCTAGGTTCCTTTAAGTAAAAAAAATGTAGGCTTCGTACACTGTCTAATGTGCTCTCAACATAAATTAAGGAATTCTTGGATGTTGATACATTTTCTACACTAAGAACTGACTTGGAGAATCTGTTTATGCTGATCTATACCAGTTCTCAGCTATTTACTGCCATTTTTTCCGTATTATTCATGTTTTCATGTAGTTTCCAATATTTGGCCATATCGTCCAAGTATTAGTATTGCCCACATATACAAACAGCATCCTACACACTGTTATGAGCAGAGGAAGCCTGAGAACATTGTCCCTCATCTTTGATATAGAGTGTAATGCTACATTACAGTGAATATAAGGCTTTCCAAAGCTCGGGAACATTGTCTCTTAATTAAGTTATAGAGTTTTATGATACATTTCAGTGAGGTGTTTGGCTTTACAAAGCTACTCAATTTGCTTATTTCTGTCTGTCAACCTTTGTGTGACATACCTTTAAAGTTCTTCGCTACTTTAAGTAAAAAATTTCGGATTCATACACTGTATAATGTGCTGCCAACTCTAATTAAGGAATTCCTGGATGTTAGATACCTTTTCTACACTAAGAACTGACTTGGAGAATTCGTTTCAGCAGTTCTAAACAAGTTCTCATCTATTTACTGCCATTTTCTCTGAATTATTCATGTTTTCATGTAGTTTTCTATATTCGGACATCTTGTCCAAGTATAAACATTGCCCATATATATCTCAAGTATGATATATACAATCAACTTCGTGCACACTGTTTGAACAGGAGAAACTCCAGAACACTGTCCCTCAACTATCTTATAGAGTGGAAAGTTACATTACTGTGATCTGTAATGCTTGCCAAGGGTGCTCAATTTGCTGATTTGTCTCTTTCTAGGCTTTGTGACCCACATGTACAGTTCTAGGCTAAATTAAGTAAATAAAAGATGTTTCATACACTGTTTATGGTGTTCTTAACTCTAATTAAGAATTTCCTGGATCTTAGATACCTTATCTACACTAAGAACTGACTTGGAGAATCTGTTTCTGCTGTTCTAAACCAGTTCTCATCTATTTACTGCTATTTCCACTGAATTATTCATGTTTTCATTTAGTTTCCTATATTCGGCCTTCTTGTCCAAGTATCAGCATTGCCGACATATACAAACAACTTCCTACACACTGTTATGAACAGAAGAAGCTCGAGAAAACTGTCCCTCAACTATGTTATTGAGTGTAATGCTACATTACCGTGAACTGTAAGGCTTTCAAATGCTGCTTAATATGTTTATTTCTCTATTTCCATGGTATTCTGCCTTGCATGACACAAATTTACCGTTCTAGGCTCATTTAAGTAAACAATATATGATTCATACACTGTTTAATGTAATCTGAAATCTAATGAAGGCTTTCCTGGATCATAGATACCTTTTATACACAAACAAAAGACTTGGAGAAGTGTTTTATACATGTTCTAGGCGAGTTCTCATCTATGTACTGTTATTTTCCCAGAATTACTGATGTTTTCTTGTAGTTTCTAACATTTGGCTAGGAATAGCATTTGGAAAATGTACAAACAATTACCTAAACACTGTTATGAACCTTAAGAGCTCGGGAACATTGTCTCTCAACTATTTTATAGAGTTTAATGATACAATTCAGTGATGTGTAATAAAAGCTATCAATTTGCTTATTTCTCTCTTTCAAGCTTTGCGGGACATACATTTTAGTTTCTAGTTCCCTCTAAGGAAAAAATATAGGATTCATACACTGTTTCATGTGCTCTCAACTCGAATTAAGGAATTCTCGGATCTTAGATACCATTTATACACTAAGAACTGACTTGGACAATTGCTTTCAGCTGTTCTTAATGAGTTCTCATCAATTTATTGACATTTTCTCTGAATTATTCATGTTTTCATGTAGTTTCCTATATTCGGCCATCTTCTCCAAGTATAAATATTGCCCACATAGACAAGTAAGTTCCTACACACTGTAATAAACAGAAGAAACTTGAGAACACTATCCCTCAACCATGTTATAGAGTGTAATGCTACATTACAGTGAACTGTATTGCTTTCCAACGTTGCTCAATTTGCTGATTTCTCTCTTTCAAGCCTTGTGTGACACACAGGTAAAGTTCTAGGTGACTTTAAGTAAATAAAAGAGGTTTCATACACTGATTATTGTGTTTTTAACTCTAATTAAGGATATCCTGGATCTTAGATACCTTTTCTACACTAAGAATTGATTTGGACAATTGGTTTCAGCTGGTCTAAACCAGTTCTCATCTATTTATTGCCATATTCTTGAATTGTTCATGTTTTCATGTAGTTGCCTATATTTGGCCTTCTTGTCCAAGTATATGCATTGCCCACATATATAAACATCTTCCTACACACTGGTATGAACAGAAGAAACTCGGTAACACTGTCCCTCAACTATGTTATAGAGTATAATGCTACATTACAGTGAAAAGAAAGGCTTTCCAAAGCTGCTTAATGTGTGTATTTTCTATTTCAATGGTATTCTGACTTGTATGACACACATTTATGGTTCTAGCTTCCTTTAAGTAAAAAATATAGGATTCATGCACTGTTTAATGTGCTCTCAACTTGAATTAAGGAGTTCTTGGAAATTAGATACGTTTTCTACATGAAGAACTGCCTTGGAGAATCTGTTTCTGCTCTTCTAAACCAGTTCTCACCTATTTATTGCCATTTTCTCCGAATTTTTCATGTTTTCATATAGTTTCCTATATTCGGCCTTCTTGTCCAAGTATAAGTATTGCCCACATATAAAAACAACTTCCTACACACTGTTATGAACAAAAGAAGCTCAAGAACACTGTCCCTCAACTATGTTATAGAGTGTAGTGCTACATCACAGTGAACTGTAAGGCTTTCCAAAGCTGCTTAATGTGTTTATTTCTCTATTTCAATGGCATTATGCCTCATATGGCATACATTTACCATTTTAGGCTCATTTAAGTAAACAATATAGTATTCATACACTGTTTAATTTGATATAAACTCTAATTAAGGCTTTCCTGGATCATAGATAACTTTTATACACAAACAAAAGATTTGGAGAAGTGTTTTATACATGTTCTATTCAAGTTCTCACCTGTTTACTGTTATTTTTCCAGAATGTCTGATGTTTGCTTGTAGTTTCTAACATTTGACCAAGAAAAGGATTGGGAACATGGACAAACAACTACCTAAACACTGTTATGACCCTGAAAAGCTCAGGAACATTGTCTCTCAACTATGTTTTAGAGTTGAATTATACATTTCAGTGAAGTGTATTTAAAAGCTATTCAATTTGCGTATTTCTCTGTTTCAAGCTTTGTATGACATACAGTTAAGGTTCTAGGTTACTTTAATAAATAATATAGGATTAATACACTGTTCAATGTGATCTCAAATTGAATTAAGGAATTCTTGGATGTTTGATACCTCTTCTACACTAAGAACTGACTTGGAGAATCTGTTTCAGCTGTTCTAAACCAGTTCTCATCTATTTACTGCCATTTTCTTCGAATTATTCATGTTTTCATGTAGTTTCCTATATTCGGCCTACTCGTCCAAGTATTAGCATTGCCCACATAAACAAACAACATCCTACACACTGTTATGAGCAGAGAAAGCCTAAGAACATTCTCCCTCAACTATGATATAGAGTGTAATGCTACATTACAGTGAATGTAAGGCTTTCCAAAGCTCGGGAACATTGTCTCTCAAGTAAGTTGTAGAGTTTAATGATACATTTCAGTGATGTGTTTGGCTTTTCAAAGCTAATCAGTTTGCTTATTTCTCTCTTTCAAGCTTTGTGTGACATACCTTTAAGGTTCTAGCTTACTTTAATTAAAAAATTATAGGATTTATACACTGTTTAATGTGCTCTCAACTCTAATTAAGGAATTCCTGGATGTTAGATACCTTTTCTACACTAAGAACTGACTTTGAGAATTCGTTTCAGCTGTTCTGAACGAGTTCTCATCTATTTACTGCCATTTTCTCTGAATTATTCATGTTTTCATGTAGTTTCCTATATTTGGCCATCTTCCCCAAGTAAAAATATTGCCCACATAGACAAGTAAGTTCCTACACACTGTAATAAACAGAAGAAACTCGAGAACACTGTCCCTCAACTACGTTATAGAGTGTAATGCTACATTACAGTGAACTATATTGCTTTCCAACGTTGCTCAATTTGCTGGTTTCTCTCATTCAAGCCTTTCGTGACACACATGTAAAGTTCTATGCTACTTTTATAAAATAAAAAGGTTTCATACACTGTTTATTGTGTTCTTAACTCTAATTAAGAATTTCCTGGATCTTAAATACCATTCTACACTAAGAACTGATTTGGACAATTGGTTTCAGCTGTTCTAAATGAGTTCTCATTAATTTACCTATATTTTCTAGGAATTATTCATGTTTTCATATAATTTCCCATATTCGGCCTTCTCGTCCAAGTATTAGCATTGCCCACATAAACAAACAACATCCTACACACTGTTATGAGCAGAGGAAGCCTGAGAACATTATCCCTCAACTATGATATAGAGTGTAATGCTACATTACAGTGAATGTAAGGCTTTCCAAAGCTCGGGAACATTGTCTCTCAAGTAAGTTGTAGAGTTTAATGACACATTTCAGTGAGGTGTTTGGCTTTTCAAAGCTAATCAGTTTGCTTATTTCTCTCTTTCAAGCTTTGTGTGCCATACCTTTAAGGTTCTAGCTTGCTTTAATTGAAAAATTATAGGATTATACACTGTTTAATGTGCTCTCAACTCTAATTAAGGAATTCCTGGATGTTAGATACCTTTTCTACACTAAGAACTGATTTTGAGAATTCGTTTCAGCTGTTCTGAACGAGTTCTCATCTATTTACTGCCATTTTCTCTGAATTATTCATGTTTTCATGTAGTTTCCTATGTTCGGCCATCTTCTCTGAGTATAAATATTGCCCACATAGACAAATAACTTCTTACACACTGTTATAAACAGAAGAAACTCGAGAACACTGTCCCTCAACTATGTTAAAAAGTGTAATGCTACATTGCAGTGAAATGTATTGCTTTCCAACGTTGCTCACTTTGCTGATTTCTCTCTTTCAAATCTTGTGTGAGACACATGTAAAGTTCTACGCTACTTTAATTAAATAAAAAGGTTTCATATACTGTTTATTGTGCTCTCAACTCTAATTTAGAATATCCTGGATCTTCGATACCTATTCTACAGTATGAACTGTCTTGGAGAATCTGTTTCTGCTGTTCTAAACCAGTTCTCTTCTATTTACTTCCATTTTCTCCGAATTATTCATGTTTTCATGTAGTTTCCTATATTCGTCCTTCTCGTCCAAGTATTAGCATTGGCCACATTTACAAACAACATCGTGCATACTGTTCTGAACAGAGGAAGCCTGAGAACATTGTCCATCAACTATGATATAGAGTGTATTGCTACATTACGGTGAACTGTAAGGCTTTCCAAAGCTGCTTAATATGTTTATTTCTCTATTTCAATGGTATTCTGCCTTGTATGACACACATTTTCCATTCTAAGCTCATTTAAGTAAAAATATTTGATTCCTACATTGTTTAATGTGATCTGAACAATAATTAAGGCTTTCCTGGTTTGCAGTTACCTTTTATACACAAACAAAAGAGTTGGATGATTTTTTATACATGTTTTATGTGAGTTTTCATCAATTTACTGTTATTTTAAAGAATTAGTAATGTTATCTTATAGTTTCTAACATTAGGCCAGGAGTAAGCAATGGGAACATAGACAAACAACTTCCTAAATACTGCTATGAACCTGAAAAGCTCGGGAACATTGTCTCTCAACTATGTTTTAGAGTTTAATGATACATTTCAGTGAAGTGTAATTAAAAGCTACTCAATTTGCTTATTTCTCTCTTAGAGCCATTGTGTTACATACATTTAAGTTTTTCCTTTAAGAAAAAATGTAGGATTCATACACTGACTAAAGTGCTCTCAACTTGAATTAAGGAATTCATGGATGTTGATACCTTTCTACGCTAAGAACTGACTTAGACAATCTGTTTCTCCTGTTCTAAACCAGTTCTCATATACTTACTGCCATTTTTTCTGAATTATTCATGTTTTCATGTAGTTTCCTATATTCAGCCTCCTCGTCCAAGCATTAGCATTACACTCTATATCATAGTTGAGGGACAATGTTCTCAGGCTTCCTCTGCTTATAACAGTCTGTGAGATGTTGTTTGGATATGTGGTTGATGCTGATACTTGGACAAGAAGGCCGAATATATGAAAATATATGAAAACATGAATAATTCAGGGAAAATATCAATAAATTGAAGCGAACCTCTTAAGAAAAGCTGAATCCGATTGTCCAAATCATTTCTTAGTGTAGAAAAGGTATCTAAGATCCAGGAAATGATTAATTAGAGTTAAGAACACAATAAACTGTGTAGGAAACCTCTTTTATTTACTTAAAGTAGCCTAGAACTTTACATCTGTGTCACAGAAGGCTTGAAACAGAGAAATCAGCAAATAGAGCAACATTGGAAAGCAATGCAGTTCACTGTAATGTAGCATTACACACTATATCATAGTTGAGGGACAGTGTTCTCGAGTTTCTTCTGTTCATAACAGTGTCTAGGAAGTTGTTTGTATTTATGGGCACTGTATATCCTTAGTCAAATTGGCGGAATGTAGCAAAATATATTAAAACATGAATAATTTAGAGAAAATGGCAGTAAATAGATGAGAACTCGTTTAGAACTGCTGAAACCAATTGTCCAAGTCAGTTCTTCATGAAGAAAAGGTATCTAACATACAAGAATTCATTAATTCGATTTGAGAGCACATTAAACAGTGTATGAATCCTATATTTTTTACTTAAAACAGCCTAGAACTTTAAATGTATGTCACAAAAAGTTTGAAAGAGAGAAATACAAGTAAGTTGCTTTGTAAAGCCTACCACATCACTGAAATGCATTATTACTTGAGAGACAATGTTCCCAAGCTTTGGAAAGCCTTACAGTTCACTGTATTGTAGCATTACACTGTATAACATAGTTGAGGGACAGTGTTCTCGAGCTTCTTCTGTTTATAACAGTGTGTAGGAAGTTGTTTGTATTTATGGGCAATGCTTATTCTTGGTCAAGATGGCCGAATAGAGAAACTATATGAAAACATGAATAATTCAGAGAATACGTCAGTAAATTGATGAGAACTGATTTAGAACAGTTGAAACCAATCGTCCAAATCAGTTCTTAGTGTAGAAAAGGTATCTCAGATCCAGTAAATACTTAATAAGAGTTAAGAACAGAATAAACAGTGCATGAAACCACTTTTATTTACTTAAAGTAGCCTAGAACTTTACATTTTTGTCACACAAGGCTTTAAAGAGAGAAATCTGCAAATTGAGCAACGTTGGAAAGAAATGAAGATCACTGTAATGTAGCATTACACTCAATAACATAGTTGAGGGACAGTCTTCTCGAGATTCTTCAGTTCATAACAGTGTGTAGGGAGTTGTTTGCATATGTGGGTGATGCTGATACTTGGACAAGAAGGCCGAATATAGGAAACTATATGAAAACACGAATAATTCAGGGAAAATATCAGTAAATTGAAGCCAACTCCTTTGAAAAGCTGAATCCAACTGTCCAAATCAGTTCTTAGTGTAGAAAAGGTATCTAAGATCCAGGAAATGATTAATTAGAGTTAAGAAAACAATAAACTGTGTAGGAAACCTCTTTTATTTACTTAAAGTAGCCTAGAACTTTACATCTGTGTCACAGGAGGCTTGAAAGAGAGAAATCAGCAAATTGAGCAACATTGGAAAGAAATACAGTTCACTGTAATGTAGCATTGCACTCTATAACATAGTTGAGGGACAGTGTTCCCGAGTTTCTTCGGTTCATAACAGTGTGTAGGAAGTTGTTTGTATATATGGGCATTGTATATACTTAGTCAAATTGGCCAAATGTAGCAAAATATATTAAAACATGATTAATTTAGAGAAATTGGCAGTAAATAGATGAGAACTCGTTTAGAACAGCTGAATCGCATTCTCCAAGTCAGTTCTTATATAGAAAAGTTATCTAACATCCAGGAATTCCTTAATTCGAGTTGAGAGCACATTAAACAGTGTATGAATCCTATATGTTTTACTTAAAGTAGCCTAGAACTTTAAATGTATGTCACAAAAAGCTTGAAAGAGAGAAATAAGCCAATTAAGTATCTTTGGAAATTCTAAAACCTCACTGAAATGTATCTTAAACTCTATAACATACTTGACAGAAAATGTTCCCGAGCTATGGAAAGCCTTACACTTCACTGTAATGTAGCATTGCACTCTATATCATAGTTGAGGGACCATGTTCTCAGGCTTCCTCTGCTTATAACAGTCTGTGAGATGTTGTTTGTATATGTGGGCAATGCTAATACTTGGATGAGAAGGCCGAATATAGGAAACTTCCTGAAAACACGAATAATTCAGAGAAAATGTCAGTAAATGATGAGAACCGGTTTAGAACAGCAGAAACAGATTCTGCAATTCAGTTGTTCGTGTAGAAAAGGTACCCAACATCCAAGAATTCCTCAATTCAAGTTGAGAGCATATTAAATAGTTTATGAATCCTATATTTTTTACTTAAAGGAACAAAGAACCTTAAATGTATGTCCCACAAAGCTTGAAAGAGAGACATAAGCCAATTGAGTAGCTTTTAATTACACTCCACTGAAATGTATCATTAAACTTTAAAACATAGTTGAGAGACAATGTTCCTGAGCTTTTCAGGTTCATAACAATGTTTAGGTAGTTGTTTGTCCATGTTCCCAATGCTTATTCTTGGTCTAATGTTAGAAACTATAAGAAAACTTCAGTATTTCTGGGAAAATAAATAGATGAGAACTGGCATAGAACATGTATAAAACACTTCTCCAATTTTTTTGTTTGTGTATAAAAGTTATCTAAGATACCGAAAAGCCTTAATTAGAGTTCAGATAACATTAAACAGTGTATGAATCATATATCATTTCCTTAAATGAGCCTAGAACGGTAAATGTGTTTCATACATGTCAGAATACCATTGAAATAGATATATAAACACATTAAGCAGCTTTGGAAAGCCTTACATTTCACTATAATGTATCATTACCCTCTATAACATAGTTGAGGGACAGTGTTCTCGAGCTTCTTCTGTTCATAACAGTGTGTAGGAAGTAGTTTGTCTATGTGGGCAATGTTTATACATGGACAAGATGGCTGAATATAGAAACTATATGAAAACATGAATAATTCAGAGAAAATGTCAGTAAATTGATGAGAACTGATTTAGAACAGCTGAAACCAATCATCCAAATCAGTTCTTAGTGTAGAAAAGGTACCTCAGATCCAGGAAATCCTTAATTAGAGTTAAGAACAGAATAAACACTGCATGAAACTTCTTTTATTTACTTAAAGTAGCCTAGAACTTTACATTTGCGTCACACTAGGCTTGAAAGAGAGAAATCAGCAAATTGAGCAACGTTGGAAAGAAAATGTTCCCGAGCAATGGAAAGCCTTACGGTTCACTGTAATGTAGCATTACACTCTATATCATAGTTGAGGGACAATGTTCTCAGGCTTCCTCTGCTTATAACAGTCTGTGAGATGTTGTTTGTATATGTGGGCAATGCTAATACTTGGACGAGAAGGCCGAATATAGGAAACTTCCTGAAAACACGAATAATTCAGAGAAAATGGCAGTAAATAATGAGAACTGGTTTAGAACAGCAGAAACAGATTCTCCAAGTTCCTGTAGAAAAGGTACCTAACATCCAAGAATTCCTCAATTCAAGTTGAGAGCATATTAAACAGTTTAAGAATCCTATATTTTTTACTTAAAGGAACCAAGAACCTTAAATGTATGTCACACAAAGTTTGAAAGAGAGAAATAAGTAAATTGATAGCTTTTAATTACACTAAACTGGAATGTATCATTAAACTATATAACATAGTTGAGAGACAATATTCCCAGGCTTTTCAGGTTCAAAACAGTGTTTAGGTAGTTGTTTGTCCATGTTCCCAAATCTATTCCTGGCCGAATGTTAGAAAGGACAAGAAAAGTTCAGTAATATTGGGAAAATAACAGTACATAGATGAGAACTCTCATAGAACATGTATAAAACACTTCTCCAAGTCTTTTGTTTGTGTATAAAAGGTATCTATGATCCAGGAAAGCATTAATTAGAGTTCAGATCACAATAAACAGTGTATGAATCATATATTGTTCACTTAAATGAGCCTAGAATGGTAAATGCGTGTCATGCACGGCAGAATACCATTGAAATAGAGAAATAAACACATTAAGCAGCATGGGAAATCCTTACAGTTCACTGTAATGTAGCATTACACTCTATAACATAGTTGAGGGACAGTGTTCTCGAGCTTCTTCTGTTCATAACAGTGTGTAGGAAGTTGTATATTTGGGCAATGCTTTAATTGGTCAAGATGGTCGAATATAGAAACTATATGAAAACATGAATAATTCAGAGAAAACGTCAGTAAATTGATGAGAACTGATTTAGAACAGCTGAAACCAATCGTCCAAATCAGTTCTTAGTGTAGAAAAGGTATCTCAGATCCAGTAAATCCTTAATAAGAGTTAAGAACAGAATAAACAGTGCATGAAACCTATTTTATTTACTTAAAGTAGCCTAAAACTTTACATTTGTGTCACAGAAGGCTTGAAAGAGAGAAATCTGCAAATTGAGCAATGTTGGAAAGAAATACAGTTCACTGTAATGTAGCATTACACTCAATAACATAGTTGAGGGACAGTCTTCTAGAGATTCTTCAGTTCATAAAAGTGTGTAGGGAATTGTTTGTATATGGGGGTGATGCTGATACTTGGACAAGAAGGCCGAATATAGGAAACTATATGAAAACACGAATAATTCCGGGAAAATATCAGTAAATTGAATCGAACTCCTTTAGAAAAGCTGAATCCGATTGTCCAAATCAGTTCTTAGTGTAGAAAAGGTATCTAAGATCCAGAAAATGATTAATTAGAGTTAAGAACACAATAAACTGTGTAGGAAACCTCTTTTATTTACTTAAAGTAGCCTAACTTTACATCTGTGTCACAGAAGGCTTGAAAGAGAGAAATCAGCAAATAGAGCAACATTGGAAAGCAAAGCATTTCACTGTAATGTAGCATTACACTCTATATCATAGTTGAGGGACAGTGTTCTCCAGTTTCTTCGGTTCATAACAGTGTGTAGGAAGTTGTTTGTATATATGGGCACTGTATATACTTAGTCTAATTGGCCGAATGTAGCAAAATATATTAAAACATGAATGATTTAGAGAAAATGGCAGTAAATAGATGAGACTCATTTAGAACCACTGAAACCAATTGTCCAAGTCAGTTCTCCGTGTAGAAAAGGTATCTAACAACCAAGAATTCCTTAATTCGATTTGAGAGCACATTAAACTGTATGAATCCTATATTTTTTACTTATAGGAGCCTAGAAATTTAAATGTATGTCACACAAAGTTTGAAATAGAGAAATACAAGTAAGTTGCTTTGTAACGCCTACCACATCACTGAAATGCATTATTACTTGAGAGACAATGTTCCCAAGCTTTGGAAAGCCTTACAGTTCACTGTATTGTAGCATTACACTCTATAATATAGTTGAGGGACAGTGTTCTCGAGCTTCTTCTCTTCATAACAGTGCGTAGAAAGGTATTTATATATGTTGGCAAAGCATATACTTGGACAAGAAGACCAAAAATAGGAAACTATATGAAAACATGAATAATTCAGAGAAAATGTCAGTAAATTGTTGAGAACTCTTTAAGAACAGCTGAAACCAATTGTCCAAATCAGTTCTTAGTGTAGAAAAGGTATCTAAGATCCAGGAAACCCTTAATTAGAATTAAGAACACAATAACACTGTATGAAACCTCTTTTATTTACTTAAAGTAGCCTAGAACTTTACATCTGTTTCACAGAAGGCTTGAAAGAGAGAAATCAGCAAATTGAGCAACTTTGGGAAGCAATACACTTCACTGTAATGTAGCATTACACTCTATAGCATTGTTGAGGGACAGTGTTCTCGAGTTTCTTCTGTTCATAACAGTGTGTAGGAAGTTGTTTGTCTATGTGGGCAATGTTTATACTTGGACAAGATGGCTGAATATAGGAAACTACATGAAAACATGAATAATTCCGAGAAAATGTCAGTAAATATATGAGAACTCGTTTAGAAGTGCAGAAACAGATTCCCCAAGGCAGTTCTTCGTGTAGAAAAGGTATGTAACATCCAAGAATTCCTTAATTCAAGTTGAGAGCACATTAAACAGTGTGAGAATCCTATATTTTTTATTTAAAGGAAGATAGAACCTTAAATGTATGTCACACAAAGCTTGAAAGAGAAATAATCAAATTGAGTAGTTTTGAAAAGCCAAAAAACTCACTGAAATGTATCATTAAACTCAATAACTTACTTAAGAGAGAATATGTTCCCGAGCTTTGGAAAGCCTTACATTCACTGTAATGTAGCATTACACTCTATATCATAGTTGAGGGACAATGTTCTCAGGCTTCCTCTGCTCATAACAATGTGTAGGATTTTGTTTGTATATGTGGGCAATGCTAATACTTGGACAAGAGGGCCAAATATAGGAAACTACGTGAAAACATGAATAATTCAGAGAAAATGGAAGTAAATAGATGAGAACTGGTTTAGAAGAGCAGAAATGGATTCTCCAAGTCAGTTCTTGGTGCAGAAAAGGTATCCAACATCCAGGAAATTCTTAATTAGAGTTAAGAACACAATAAACAGTGTATGAAACCTCTTTTATTTACTTAAAGAAGACCAGAACTTTACATGCGTGTCACACAAGGATTGAAAGAGAGAAATCAGCAAATTGAGCAATGTTGGAAAGCAAAACGGTTCACTATAATGTAGCATTACACTCTATAACATAGTTGAGGGACAGTGTTCGCTATCATCTTCTGCTCATAACAGTATGTAGGAAGTTGTTTGTATATGTGGGCAATATTTGTACTTGGACAAGATGGCCAAATATAGGAAACTACATGAAAACATGACTAATTCAGAAAAAATGTCAGTAAACAGATGAGAACTCGTATAGAACAGCTGAAACGAATTCGCCAAGTCAGTTCTTCGTTTCGAAAGGGTATCTAACAACCAGGAATTCCTTAATTCGAGTAGAGACCACATTAAACAGTGTATGAACCTGATATTTTTTACTTAAAGAAGCCTTGAACTTTAAAAGTATGTCACACAAAGTTTGAAAGAAAGAAATATGCCAATTAAGTAGCTTTGAAAAGCCTAACACCTCACTGAAATGTATCATAAAACTCTATAAGATACTTGAGAGACAATGTTCCCGAGCTTTGGAAAGTCTTACAGTTCACTGTAATGTAGCATTACACTCTATAACATAGTTGAGGGATGGTGTTCTCGAGTTTCTTCTGTTCATAACAGTGTGTAGGATATTGTTTGTCTATATGGGCAATGCTTATACTTGGTCAAGATGGCAGAATATAGGAAACTATATCAAAACATGAATAATTCAGAGAAAATGGCAGTAAATAGATGAGAACTAGTTTAGAACAACAGAAACAGAATCTTCAAGTCAGTTCTTAGGGTAGAACAGGTATCCAACATCCAGGAAATTCTTAATTCAAGTTAAGAACACAATAAACAGTGTATGAAACCTCTTTTATTTACTTAAAGAAGACCAGAACTTTACATGTGTGTCACACAAGGATTGAAAGAGAGAAATCAGCAAATTGAGCAATGTTGGAAAGCAAACCGTTCACTATAATGTAGCATTACACTCTATAACATAGTTGAGGGACACTTTTCTCGAGTTTCTTCTGTTCCTGACAGTGTTTAGGAAGTTCTTTGTCCATGTGGACAATATTTATACTTGGAGAAGATGGCCGAATATAGGAAACTACATGAAAACATGAATAATTCGGAGAAACTGTCAGTAAATATATGAGAACTTCTTTAGAAGTGTTGAAACAGATTCTCCAAGGCAGTTCTTCGTGTAGAAAAGATATCTAACATCCAAGAATTCCTTATATCAAGTTGAGAGCACATTAAACAGTGTATGAATCCTATATTTTTTACTTAAAGGAAGCTAAAACCTTAAATGTATGTCACACAAAGCAAAAAAGATAGAAATAAGCCCATTAAGTTGCTTTGAAAAGCCTAACACCTCACTGAAATGTATCATTAAACTCGATATCATACTTGAGAGACAATGTTCCAGAGCTTTGGAAAGCCTTACAGTTCACTGTAATGTAGTATTACACTCTATATCATAGTTGAGGGACAATGTTCTCGGGCTCCCTCTGCTCATAACAGTGTGTATGAAGTTGTTTGTATATGTGGGCAATGCTAATACTTGGATGAGAAGGCCAAATATTGGAAACTACATGAAAACATGAATAATTCAGAGAAAATGGCAGTTAATAAATGGAAGCTTGTTTAGAACAGCAGAAACAGATTTTCCAATTCATTTCTTAGTGTAGAAGAGATATTTAGGATCCAGGAAATTCTAAATTAGAGTTAAGAACAGAATACACCATGTATGAAACCTCTTCTATTTACTTAAAGAAGACCAGAACTTTACATGTGTGTCACACAAGGATTGAAAGAGAGAAATCAGCAAATTGAGCAATGTTGGATAGCAATACAGTTCACTGTAATGTAGCATTACACTCTATAACATAGTTGAGGGACAGTGTTCTCAAATTTCTTCTGTTCATAACAGTGTGTAGGAAGTTATTTGTATATGTGGGCAATGTTTATACTTGGACAAGATGGCCAAATATAGGAAACTACATGAAAACATGAATAATTGGGAGAAAATGTCAGTAAATATATGAGAACTCGTTTAGAAGTGCAGAAACAGATTCCCCAAGGCAGTTCTTCGTGTAGAAAAGGTATGTAACATCCAAGAATTCCTTAATTCAAGTTGAGAGCACATTAAACAGTGTGAGAATCCTATATTTTTTATTTAAAGGAAGATAGAACCTTAAATGTATGTCACACAAAGCTTGAAAGAGAAATAATCAAATTGAGTAGTTTTGAAAAGCCAAAAAACTCACTGAAATGTATCATTAAACTCAATAACTTACTTAAGAGAGAATATGTTCCCGAGCTTTGGAAAGCCTTACATTCACTGTAATGTAGCATTACACTCTATATCATAGTTGAGGGACAATGTTCTCAGGCTTCCTCTGCTCATAACAATGTGTAGGATGTTGTTTGTATATGTGGGCAATGCTAATACTTGGACAAGAGGGCCAAATATAGGAAACTACGTGAAAACGTGAATAATTCAGAGAAAATGGAAGTAAATAGATGAGAACTGGTTTAGAAGAGCAGAAATGGATTCTCCAAGTCAGTTCTTGGTGCAGAAAAGGTATCCAACATCCAGGAAATTCTTAATTAGAGTTAAGAACACAATAAACAGTGTATGAAACCTCTTTTATTTACTTAAAGAAGACCAGAACTTTACATGGGTGTCACACAAGGATTGAAAGAGAGAAATCAGCAAATTGAGCAATGTTGGAAAGCAAAACGGTTCACTATAATGTAGCATTACACTCTATAACATAGTTGAGGGACAGTGTTCGCTATCATCTTCTGCTCATAACAGTATGTAGGAAGTTGTTTGTATATGTGGGCAATATTTGTATTTAGACAAGATGGCCAAATATAGGAAACTACATGAAAACATGACTAATTCAGAGAAAATGTCAGTAAACAGATGAGAACTCGTATAGAACAGCTGAAACGAGTTCGCCAAGTCAGTTCTTCGTTTCGAAAGGGTATCTAACAACCAGGAATTCCTTAATTTGAGTAGAGACCACATTAAACAGTGTATGAACCTGATATTTTTTACTTAAAGGAGCCTTGAACTTTTAAAGTATGTCACACAAAGTTTGAAAGAAAGAAATATGCCAATTAAGTAGCTTTGAAAAGCCTAACACCTCACTGAAATGTATCATAAAACTCTATAAGATACTTGAGAGACAATGTTCCCGAGCTTTGGAAAGTCTTACAGTTCACTGTAATGTAGCATTACACTCTATAACATAGTTGAGGGATGGTGTTCTCGAGTTTCTTCTGTTCATAACAGTGTGTAGGATATTGTTTGTATATATGGGCAATGCTTATACTTGGTCAAGATGGCAGAATATAGGAAACTATATCAAAACATGAATAATTCAGAGAAAATGGCAGTAAATAGATGAGAACTTGTTTAGAACAACAGAAACAGAATCTCCAAGTCAGTTCTTAGGGTAGAAAAGGTATCCAACATCCAGGAAATTTTAAATTAGAGTTAAGAACACAATAAACCGTGTATGAAACCTCTTCTATTTACTTAAAGAAGACCAGAACTTTACATGTGTGTCACACAAGGATTGAAAGAGAGAAATCAGCAAATTGAGCAATGTTGGATAGCAATACAGTTCACTGTAATGTAGCATTACAGTCTATAACATAGTTGAGGGACAGTGTTCTCGAGTTTCTTCTGTTCATAACAGTGTGTAGGAAGTTGTTTGTATGTTTAGGCAATGCTTATACTTGGTCAAGATGGCCTAATATAGGAACCTATATGAAAACATGAATAATTCAGAGAAAAAGGCAGTAAATAGATGAGAACTTATTTAGAGCAGCTGAAACGAATTCTCCAGTGTTTAGTTGTTCGTAGTATTTTGTAACAATCCGTTGTATTTTGGTGGGGTCTCTTGTTATTTCACCTCTTTCGTTTCTGATTTTGTTTATTTGGGTCCTCTCTCTTTGTTTCTTGGTTAGCCTGGCTACAGGACCATCTATCTTGTTTATTCTTTCAAAGAACCAGCTCTTGGTTTTGTTGATCTTATGTATTGTTTCTTTGGTCTCAATGTCGTTTATGTCCGCTCTGATTTTTGTTATTTCCTTCCATCTGCTTACACTGGGGTTTTCTTGTTTCTCTTTTTCTAACTCTTTGAGTTGTAGAGTTATATCATTTGTTACCATTTTTTCTAGTTTCTTGCAATAGGCTTGTAGGGATATGAACTTTCCTCTCAAAACTGCTTTTGCTGTGTCCCATAGATTATGGATAGTTGTGTTTTCATTGTCATTTGTTTCCAGGATGTTTTTAATTTCTTCCTTGATTTCCCTGGTAACCCAGTCCTTGTTTAATAGCATGCTGTTTAGTCTGCATGTGTTTGATTTCTTTGGATTATTTTTATTGTAGTTAATTTTCAGTTTTATGCCATTATGGTCTGAGAAGATGCTTGATATGATTTCTATCTTCTTGAATTTGAAGAGACTTTGCCTATGTCCCAAAATGTGGTCTATCTTTGAGAATGTCCCATGTGCGCTTGAGAAAAATGTATATTCTGTGGCTTTGGGGTGGAATGTTCTGAAGATGTCGATTAATTCCATCTGGTCTAGCGATTCATTTAGGATTGATATTTCTTTGCTGATTTTTTGTTTAGATGATTTGTCAAAGGGTGACAGTGGGGTATTAAAATCTCCTACTATGATTGTATTGCTATTAATCTCTCCCTTAATGTCCTCCAGCAGTTTTTTTTTATATATTGGGGTACTCCCATGTTGGGTGCATATATATATCCCAGGGTTATTTCTTCTTGTTCGATTGCTCCCTTTAGTATTATGAAGTGGCCTTCATTATCTCTTGTTAGGTCCTTCACTCTGAGATCTAATTTGTCAGATATAAGTATTGCTACCCCAGCTTTTTTTTCATTTCCATTCGCCTGGAAAACTTTTTTCCATCCCTTCACCCTCAGTCTGTTGCATCTTTTTTCCTGAGGTGGGTTTCTTGTAGACAACAGATATATGGGTCTTGTTTTCTTGTCCAATCTGTTACCCTATGTCTTTGATTGGAGCATTTAGTCCATTTACATTTAAAGTTATTATTGATAGATACTTATTTGACACCATCTTTATTCTATACCCCTGTGTTCCTTCTTTGCTTTCTATTTCTTTAATTTTACAGTAGACCCTTTAGCATTTCTTGCATTGCTGGTTTGTTGGAGATAAATTCCCTTAGTCTGTTTTTGTCTGTGAAGCTCCTGATTTCACCTTCACTTTTGATTGCTAGCCTTGCTGGGTACAGTATTCTTGGATTCAGACCCTTCCTTTGCATGACTTTGTATATTTCATCCCATTCCCTTCTGGCCTGATAAGTTTCGGTGGAGAAGTCAGTTGCTACTCTGATGTGGGTTCCTTTATATGTAACTTTCTGTCTCTCTCTGGCTGCTTTTAAAATTCTTTTTTTATCATTGGTGTTTGCCAGCTTAATTATAATATGTCTAGGGGTCGGTTTTCTGGGGTTCATTTTGCTTGGGACTCTGCAAGCATCTTGGATTATGATGAAATAAAAATAAACAAAAGAAAATAAGATGAAAAAAGTAAATTAGTAGCAGTAATAGTGTTGATTACGTATACAATGTAGTAATTAAAAAGATAAAATCAAGTGAGGAAAAAAATAGTTTCTTCAAGGAATGTTGCAAATAATGAGAACAAAAATAAAAAACAAATATTTAAAAATTTTAAAAAAAATTTAAAAATTAAATAAAATTTGCAGTAATGAAGGTCATTTGCTTCCTCTATTGTTATGATCCAGTCCTGATTTTTAGGGAGGTTTTGCTTTGGTTTTATTACACTAGAGTCAATTTGTAAATTAGCCTCTGGGGGCAGTGTTTCTAGGTTGACTTCCCAGACTATAGAGCCTCTCAGCTTTTTTTTTTTTTTTTGTCCTCTTTGAAGCAGGATCTACAGAGGGAGGAGGGGGCAGGTCCAAGCAACTGCAATCTCCTGCAACTCTCAGATATCCCTCCGAGCCAGATGCAAATGTGTTGCTCATTAGATATCTCCCCTGTTAGGAGCCAGCTTCACTTTCAAGGGTTACACCCCCCCAAAAGCGGGGGTTTCCAATTATAATCACCACCCTTGTCCTCCAGCTTCTGCATGCCTTGTGCGCCCGCAGCCTTTTGTCTTCTCCTGGAGCACTCTACACCCTTTCCCCGCGAAGCAGTGGGGCACTCCTGTTGGGCCCGGTGTTCAAACAGCCTGGGATCCGTGTTCTTGGGGTCACAGCTGCTTGGTGGTTGCTGCGGTTGTGCATATTCAGGCCTCTGACAGGATCCTATATTCCTCTCAATATGGTGAGGCTTCCCAGTCCAAGCTGTCAGGTAGTTCCAGGAAGGGATGCAGCCCATGTGGGTGCCTCCCTGTGAGGGGTACCTCTCACAGCGGACCCCTGCCATTTCTTCTGGCCGTCGCTGTCTCCCAGGTTGCTTATAAAGACTCACAGCTCAACACCATCAGCTGCTCTATCTTTCTGCTTCGGGACCAGGCTCATAATCCTCCCACCTATTCTTCCGCCATCTTTCTTCCTTCTAGATACCTTTTCTAAACTAAGAAATGACTTAGAGAACCTGTTTCTGCTGTTCTAAACCAGTTTTCATATATTTACTGCCATTTTCTCCGAATTATTCATGTTTTCATGTAGTTTCCTATATTCGGCCTTCTTGTCCAAGTATAATCATTGCCCACATATACAAACAACTTCCTACACACCGTTATGAGCAGTGGAAGCCCAAGAACATTGTCCCGTAACTATGTTTTAGAGTGTAATGCTACATTACAGTGAACTGTAAGGCTTTCCAAAGCTCGGGAACATTGTCTCTCAAGTATGTTTTAGAGGTTAATGATACATTTCAGAGTTGTGTTAGGCTATTCAAAGCAACTTCTTTGGCTTATTTTATCTTTCAATCTTTGTGTGACATACATTTAAAGTTCTAGAATCCTTTAAGTAAAAAATATCAGATTCATACAGTGTTTAAGTGCTCTCTTCTCTAAGGAATTCCTGGATGTTAGATAACTTTTCGACACAAAGAACTGACTTGGAGAATTCGTTTCAGCTGTTCTAAATGAGTTCTCATTTGTTTACTGCCATTTTTTCTGAATTATTCATGTTTTCATGTAGTTTCCTGTATTCGGCCATCTTGTCCAAGTATCAACATTGCCCACATATACAAACAACTTCCTACACACTGATATGAATAGAAGAATCTTGAGCACACTGTCCCTCAACTATGTTATTGAGTGTAATGCTACATTAAGGTGAACTGTATTGCTTTCCAATTTGATCAATTTTCTGATTTCTCTCTTTCAAGCTTTATGTGACACATGTAAAGTTCTAGGCTTCTTTAAATAAATAAAAGAGGTACCATACACTGTTTATTGTATTCTTAACTCTAATTAAGGCTTTCCTGGATCGTAGATACCTTTATACACAAATGAAGACTTGGAGAATCGTTTTATACATGTTCTAAGGGAGTTCTCATCTATTTACAGTTATTTTCCCAGAATTACTGAGGTTTCCTTGTATTTTCTAACATTAGGCCAAGAGTAAGCAGTGGGAACATGGACAAACAACTACCTAAACACTGTTATGAACCTGAAAAGCTAAGAACATTGTCTCTCAACTATGTTTTAGAGTTTAATGATACATTCCAGTGTAGAATAATTAAAGGCTACTCAATTTGCTTATTTATCTCTTTCAAGCTTTGTGTGACATACATTTAAGGTTCTAGGTTCCTTGAAGTAAAAAATATAGGATTCGTACATTGTTTAATGTGCTCTCAACTCGAATTAAGGAATTCCTGGATGTTAGATACCTTTTCTACACTAAGAATTGACTTGGGGAATTAGTGTCAGCTGTTCTAAATGAATTCTTATCAATTTACTGCCATTTACTTTGAATTATTCATGTTTTCATGTAGTTTCCTATATATGGCCTTCCTGTCTGAGTATTATCATGCCTGCATATACAAACAACTTCCTACACACTGTTATGTACAGTGAAAGCCTGAGAACATTGTTCCTCAACTATGATATAGAGATTAATGCTACATTTCAGTGAACTGTACGGTTTTCCGAAGCTCAGGAACATTGTCACTCAAGTATGTTATAGAGTTTAATGATACATTTAACGGAGGTGTTAGGCTTTTCAAAGCTAGTTAATTGGCTTATTTCTCTCTTTCAAGCTTTGTGACACATACATTTAAAGTTCTAGGCAACTTTACGTAAAAAATATAGGATTCATACATTGTTTAATGGGCTCACAACTCGAATTAAGAAATTCATGGATGTTAGATACCTTTTCTGCACTTAAAACTGACTTGGAGAATTCGTTTCAGCTGTTCTAAATGAGTTCTCATCTATTTACTGCCATTTTCTCTGAATTATTCATGTTTTCATGTAGTTTCCTGTATTCGACCTTCTTTTCCAATTATTAGCATTGCCCACATATACAAACAACTTCCTACACATTGTTAAGAGCATAGGAAGCCTGAGAACATTGTTCGTCAACTATGATATAGAGTGTAATGCTACATTACAGTGAACTGTAAGACTTTCCAAAGCTCAGGAACATTGTCTCTCAAGTATATTATAGAGATTAATGTTACATTTCAGTGAGGTTTTAGGCTTTTCAAAGCTAGTTAATTGGCTTATTTCTCTCTTTCAAGTTTGTGAGAAATACATTTAAAGTTCTAGGCGTCATTAAGTAAAAAATATAGGATTCATGCATTGTTTAATGTGCTCTCAATTCAAATTAAGGAATTCCTGGATGTTAGATACCTTTTCTGCACTTAAAACTGACTTGGATAATTCGTTCCAGCTGTTCTAAATGAGTTCTCATCAATTTACTGGCATTTTCCCTGAATTATTCATGCTTTGATGTAGTTTCCTATATTAGGCCATCTTGTCCAAGTATAAACATTGCCCACATATACAAACAACTTCCTGCACACTGTTATGAACAGAAGAAGCTTGAAAACACTTTCCCTCAACTATGTTATAGAGTGTAATGCTACATTACAGTCAACTGTTATGCTTTCCAACGTTGCTCAATTTGCTGATTTCTCTCTTTCAATCCTTCTGTGACACACATGTAAAGTTCTAGGCTACTTTAAGTAAATAAAAGAGGTTTCATACAATGTTTATTGTGTTCTTAACTCTAATTAACAGTTTCCTGGATCATAGATATCTTTTCTACACTAAGAACTGATTTGGACAATCGGATTCAGCTTTTCTAAAGTAGTTCTCCTCAATTTTCTGACGTTTTCCATGAATTATTCATGTTTTCATATAGTTTATTATATTCGGCATTCTTGTCCAAGTATCAGCATTGCCCACAAATACAAACAACTTCCTACACACTGTTATGAACAGAAGAAGCTTGAGAAGACTGTCCCTCAACTATGTTAATGAGTGTAATGCTACATTACCGTGAACTGTAAGGCTTTCTAACCCTGCTTAATGTGTTTATTTCTCTATTTCAATGGTATTCTGCCTTGCATGACACAAATTTACCCTTCTAGGCTCATTTAAGTAAACAATATGTGATTCATACACTGATTAATGTGATCTGAACTCTAATTAAGGATTTCCTGGATAGTAGATACCTTTTATACACACACAAAAGACTTGGAGAAATGTTTTATACATGTCCTATGGAAGTTCTCATCTATTTACTGTTATTTTCCCAGAATTAATGATGTTTTCTTGTAGTTTCTAACATTTGACTAGGAATAGCATTGGAAACATGGACAAACAACTATCTAAATACTTTTATGAACCTGAAAAGATCGGGAAATATTGTCTCTCAACTATGTTATAGAGTTTAATTATACATTTCAGTGAAGTGTAATTAAAAGCTTCTCAATATGCTTATTTCTCTCTTTCAAGCTTTGTGTGACATACATTTAAGGTTCTAGGTAACTTTCAGGAAAAAATATAGGATTCATACAATGTTTTATGTGCTCTCAACTCGAATTAAGGAATTCATGGATGTTAGATACCTTTTCTTCACTAAGAACTGACTTGGAGAATCTGTTTCTGCTGTTCTAAACCATTTCTCATCTATTTATTGCCATTTTATCTGAATTATTCATGTTTTGATGTAGTTTCCTGTATTTGGCCTTCTTGTCCAATTATTAGCATTTCCCACATAAACAAACAACTTCCTACACAGTGTTATGTGCAGTGGAAGCTTGAGAACATTGTACCTCAACTATGATATAGAGTGTAATGCTACATTATAGTGAACTGTCAGGCTTTCCAAAGCTCGGGAACATTGTCTCAAAGTAAGTTATAGAGTTTAATGATACATTTCAGTGAGGTGTTAGGCTTTTCAAAGCTACTTACTTCGCTTATTTCTCTCTTTCAAGCTTTGTGTGACATACATTTAAAGTTCTAGACTGCTTTAAGTACAAAATATAGTATTCATACACTGTTTAATGTGCTATCAACAATAATTATAGAATTCCTGGATGTTAGGTACCTTTTCTACACTAAGAACTGATTTGGAGAATTCCTTACAGCTTTCTAAACGAGGTCTCATCTGTTTACTGCCATTTTCTTAAAATTATTTGTTTTCATATAGTTTTCTATATTTGGCCATCTTGTCCAAGTATAAACATTGCCCACATATACAAACAACTTCCTACACACTGTTATGAACAGAAGAAGCTGGAGAACACTGTCCCTCAACTATGTTATAGAGTGTAATGCTACATTACAGTCAATTGTAAGACTTTCCAAAGCTTCTTAATGTGTTTATTTCTCTATTTCTATGGCATTCTGACTTATATGACTCACATTTACCATTCTAGGCTCATTTAAGTAAACAATATATGATTCATACAATGTTTAATGAGATCTGAACTCTAATCAATGCTTTCCTGGATCGTAGATATTTTTGTACACAAACAAAAGACTTGGAGAAGTGTTTTATACATGTTCTATGCGAGTTCTCGTTTCTTACAGTTATTTTCCCAGAATTAATGATGTTTTCTTGTAGTTTCCCATGTTTGTCGAGGAATAGAATTGGAAACATGGACAAACAACTACCTAAACACTGTTAAGAACCTGAAAAGATTGGGAACATTGTCTCTCCACTATGTTTTAGAGTTTAAATGATACATTTCAGTGAAGAGTAATTAAAAGCTACTCCATATGCTTATTTCTTTCTTTGAAGCTTTGTGTGACATACATTTAAGTTTCTAGGTTCCTTTAAGTAAAAAAAAATATAGGATTCATGAACTGTTTAATGTACTATCAACTCGCATTAAGGAATTCCTGGATGTTAGATACCTCTTCTACATTAAGAACTGACTTGGAGAATCTGTTTCTGCTGTTCTCAACCAGTTCTCATCTATTTACTGCCATTGTCTCAGAATTATTCATGTTTTCATGTAGTTTCCTATATTCGGCCTTCTCATCCAAGTATTAGAAGTGCCAACGTAAATAAACAACTTCCTACACACTGTTATGAGCAGAGGAAGCCTGAGAACATTGTCCCTCAACTATGATATAGAGTGTAATGCTACATTACAGTGAATGTAAGGCTTTCCAAAGTTCAGGAACATTGTCTCTCAAGTAAGTTATAGAGTTTAATGATACATTTCAGTGAGGTTTTTGGCTTTTCAAAGCTCCTCAATTTGCATAATTCTCTCTTTCAAACTTTGTGTGACATACCTTTTAAGTTTCTAGCTTCCTTTAAGTAAAAAATATAGGATTCATACACTGTTTAATGTGCTCTCAACTTGAATTAAGGAATTCTTGGATGTTAAATACAATTTCTACATGAACAACAGCCTTGGGGAATCTGTTTCTGCCTTTTTAAACCAGTTCTCATCTATTTATTGCCATTTTCTCTGAATTATTCATGTTTTCATATAGTTTCCTATATTTGGCCTTCTTCTCCAAGTATAATCATAGCCCACATATACAAACAACTTCCTACACACTGTCATGAACAGAAGAAGCTCAATAACACTGTCCCTCAACTATGTTATAGAGTGTAATGCTACATTACAGTGAACTGTAAGGCTTTCCAAAGCTGCTTAATGTGCTTATTTCTCTATTTCAATGCTATTATGCCTTGTATGACACATATTTACCATTCTAGGCTCTATTAAGTAAAAATATGTGATCCATACACTGTATAATGTGATCTGAACTCTAATTAATGCTTTCCTGGATTGTAGATACCTTTTATACACAAACAAAAGTGTTGGAGAATTGTTTTATACATTTTTTTGAGAGTTCTCATCAATTTACTGTTATTTTCCAAGAATTAATAATGTTTTTTTTTGTAGTTGTTTCTAACATTAGGACAAAAATAAGCATTGGGAACATAGACAAACAACTACGTAAACAATGCTATGAAACTGAAAAGCTCGGGAACATTGTCTCTCAACTATGTTTTAGAGTTTAATGATAGATTTCAGTGAAGTGTAATTAAAAGCTACTCAATTTGCCTGAGGATATTGTCCTTCAACTATGATATAGAGTGTAATGCTACATTACAGTGCACTGTAAGACTTTCCAAAGCTCGAGAACATTGTCTCTCAAGTATGTTATAGAATTTAATGATACCTTTCATTGAGGTGTTAGGCTTTTCAAAGCAACTTAATGGGATTATTTCTTTCTTTCAAGCTTTGCGTGACATACATTTAAAGTTCTAGGCTTCTTTAAATAAAAAATATATGTTTCCTACAATGTTTAATGTGCTTTCAACTCTAATTAAGAATTTTCTGTATCTTTGATACATTTTCTACACTAAGAACTGACTTGGAGAATCAGTTTATACTGTTCTAATCGAGTTCTCATCTATTTACTGCCATTTTCTCTGAATTATTCATGTTTTCATATGGTTTCCTATATTCAGCCTTCTTGTCCAAATATAAGCATTGCCCACATATGTAAACAATTTCCTACACAATGTTATGAACAGAAGAAACTTGAGAACACTGTCCCTCAATAATGTTATACAGTACAATGCTATATTACAGTGAACTGTAAGGCTTTACAAATCTCGGAAACATTGTCTCTCAAGTATGTTATAGAGTTTAATGATACATTTCAGTGAGGTGTTAGGCTTTTCAAAGCAACTTAATGGGCTTATTTCTCTCTTTCAAGCTTTGTGTGACATACATTTAAAATTCTAGGCTCTTTTAAATACAAAATATAGGAATCATACACTGTTTAATGTGCTCTCAACTCTAATTAAGAATTTCCTGGATCCTCGATACATTTTCCGCACTAAGAACTGACCTTGACAATCAGTGTCTGCTGTTCTAAACGAGTTCTCATCTATTTACTGCCATTTTCTCTGAATTATTCATGTTTTCATGTAGTTACCTATATTCGGACATCTTGTCCAAGTATAAATATTGCCCACATTGACAAACAACTTCCTACACACTGTTATGAACAGAAGAAACTCGAGAACACTGTCCCTCAAGTATGTTATAGACTGTAATGCTACATTGCAGTGAACTATAAGGCTTTCCATAGCTTCTTAATATGTTTATTTCTCAATTTCAATGGTATTCTGACTTGTATGACACACCTTTACCATTCTAGGCTGATTTAAGTAAACAATATATGATTCATACACTGTTTAATGTGATCTGAACTCTAATCAATGATTTCCTGGATCGTAGATACTTTTATACCAAACAAAAGACTTGGAGAAGTTTTTTATCCAGGTTCTATGCGAGTTCTCATCTACGTATAATTATTTTCCCAGAATTACTGATGTTTTCTTTTAGTTTCTAACATTAGACCAAGAATAAGCATTGCGATCATGGACAAAAAACTACCTAAACACTTATATGAACCTGGATAGCTCGGGATCATTGTCTCACAACTATGTTTTAGAGTTTAATGATACATTTCAGTGAACAGTAATTAAAAGTTACTCAATTTTCTTATTTCTCTCTTTCAAGCTTTGTGTGACATACATTTAAGGTACTAGGTTCCTTTCAGTAAAAAATATAGGATTCATGAACTCTTTAATATAGTTTCAACTCGAATTAAGGAATTCCCGGATGTTAGATACCTCTTCTACAGTAAGAACTTACTTGGAGAATCTGTTTCTGCTGTTCTAAACCAGTTCTCATTTATTTACTGCCATTTTCTCTGAATTATTCATCTTTTCATATAGTTTCCTATATTCGGCCATCTTGACCAAGTATAAACATAGCCCATATATACATACAACTTCCTACACACTGTTAGGAACAGAAAAAACTCCCGAGCACTGTCCTTCAACTATGTTATAGAGTGTAATGCTACATTACAGTGAACTATATTTCTTTCTAATTTGCTCAATTTCCTGATTTCTCCTTTTCAAGCCTTGTGTGACACACATTAAAGTTCTAGGCTACTTTCAGTAAATAAAAGAAGTTTCATGCACTGTTTATTGTGTTCTTAACTCTAATTAAGGATTTCCTGGATCTTAGATACCTTTTCTCCACCAAGAACTGTTTTGGACAATTGTTTTCAGCTGTCTTAAACCAGTTCTCATCAATTTACTCACATTTTCTCTGAATTATTCATGTTTTCATATAGTTTCCTATATTCGGCCATCTAGTCCAAGTATAAGCATTGCCCACATATACAAACAACTTCCTACACACTGTCATGAACAGAAGAAGCCGGACAAGACTGTCCCTCAACTATGTTATAGAGTGTAATGCTACATTACAGTGTGTGTACTGTAAGGCTTTCCAAAGCTGCTTAATGTGTTTATTTCTCTATTTCAATGGTATTCTGCCTTATATGACACACATTTACCATTCTAGGCTCATTTAAGGAAAAATATGTGATTAGAACACTGTTTAATAAGATTCTAATCACATATTTTTCCTTAAATGAGCCTAGAATGGTAATTAAGGCTTTCCTGGATTATAGATACCTTTTATACACAAACAAAAGACTTAGAGAATGGTTTTATCATGTTTTATGCGAGTTCTCATCTTTTTACTTTTATTTTCCCAGAATTAATGATATTTTCTTGTAGTTGCTAACATTAGGCCAGAAATAAGCATTGGGAACATGGACAAACAACTACCTAAACACTGTAATGAACCTAAAAAGCTCTGGAACATTGTCTCAAAATTATGTATTAGAGTTTAATGTTACATTTCAGTGAAGTGTAATTAAAAGCTACTCAATTTGCTTATTTCTCTATTTCAAGCTTTGTGTGACATACATTTAAGTTTCTAGGATCCTTGAAGTAAAAAATATAGGATTCATACACTGTTTAATGTGCTCTCAACTTGAATTAAGGAATTCTTGGTTGTTAGATACCTTTTCTACACTAAGAACTGACTTGGAGAATCTGTTTCTGTTGTTCTAGACCAGTTCTCATCTATTTACTGCCATTTTCTCTGAATTATTCATGTTTTCATGTAGTTTCCTATATTTGGCCTTCTCCTCCAAGTATAAGGATTGCCCACATATATAAACAACTTCATACGCACTGTTATGAGCAGAGGAAGCCTGAGAACATTGTCCCCAACTATGATATAGAGTGTAATGCTACATTACAGTGAACTGTAAGGCTTTCCAAGCTCGGGAACATTGTATCTCAAGTATGTTATACAGTTTAATGATACATTTCAGTGAGGTGTTAAGCTTTTCAAAGCAACTTAATGGGCTTATTTCTCTCTTTGAAGCTTCCTGTGACATACATTTAAAGTTCTAGGCTCCTTTAATTAAAAAATATAGGATTCATACACTGTTTAATGTGCTCTCAACTCTAATTAAGAATTTCCTGGATCTTTGATACATTTTCTACACTAAGAACTGAATTTGACAATCAGTTTCTGCTGTTGTAATCGAGTTCTCATGTATACACTGCCATTTTCTCTGAATTATTCTTGTTTTCATATAGTTTCCTATATTCGGCCATCTTGACCAAGTATAAGCATTGCCCAAATATACAAACAACTTCCTACACACTGTTATGAATCGGAGAAATTCAAGAACACTGTCCCTCAACTATGTTATAGAGTGTAATGTTACATTACAGTGAAATGTATTGCTTTCCAAAGTTGCTCAGTTTGCTGATTTCTCTCTTGCAAGCCTTGTGTGACAAACATGTAAAGTTCTAGGCTACTTTAACTAAGTAAAAGAGGTTTCATACAATGTTTATTGTGTTCTCAACTCTAACTAAGAATTTCCTGGATGTTGGATACCTTTTCTACACTAAGAACTGATTTGGACAATTGGTTTCACATGTTCTTAATGAGTTCTCATAAATTTACCAACATTTTCTCTGAATTATTCATGTTTTCATATAGTTTCTTATATTCGGCCTTCTTGTCCAAGTATATGCATTGCTCACATATATAAACACCTCCCTACAGACTGTTAGGAAAAGAAGAAGCTGGAGAACACTGTCCCTCAACGATGTTATTGAGTGTATTGCTACATTACAATGAACTGTAAGGCTTTCCAAATCTGTTTAATGTGTTTATTTCTCTATTTCAATGGTATTCTGACTTGTATGACACACATTTACCGTTCTAGGCTCATTTGAGTAAACAATATATGATTCATACACTGTTTAATGTGATCTGAACTCTAATAAAGGATTTTCTGGATCATAGATATCTTTTATATACAAACAAAAGACTTGGAGAAGTGTTTTATACATGTGCTATGCGATTTCTCATCTATTTACATTTATTTTCCCAGAATTACTGCTGTTATCTTGTAGCTTCTAACACTAGACCAAGAATAAGCATTGGGAACATGGACAAACAACTACATAAATACTGTTATGAACCTGAAAAGCCCAGGACATTGTCGCTCAACTATGTTTTAGAATTTAATGATGCATTTCAGTGAAGAGTAATTAAAAGCTACTCAATTTGCTTACTTCTCTCTTTCAAGTTTGTGTGACATACATTTAAATTTCTATGCTCCTTTAAGTAAAAATATAAGATTCATACACTGTTTAATGTGCTCTCTACTCAAATTAAGAATTTCCTGGATCTTTGATACATTTTCTACACTAAGAACTGACTTGGAGAATCTGTTTCTCCTGTTCTAAACCAGTTCTCATCTTTTTACTGCCATTTTCTCTGAATTATTCATGTTTTCATGTAGTTTCCTATATTTGGCCATCTTCTCCAAGTATAAATATTGCCCACATAGACAAACAACTTCCTATACACTGTTATGAACAGAAGAAACTCGAGAACACTATCCCTCAAATATGCTATAGAGTGTAATGCTACATTACAGTGAACTGTATTGCTTTCCAACGTTGCTCAATTTGCTGATTTCTCTCTTTCAAGACTTGTGTGACACACATGTAAAGTTCTAGGCTACTTTAAGTAAATAAAAGAGGTTTAATACACTGTTTATTGTGTTCTTAACTCTAATTAAGAATTTCCTTCATGTTAGATACCTTTTCTACACTAAGAACTGACATGGAGAATCTGTTTCTGCTGTTCTAAACCAGTTGTCATCTATTTTCTGCCATTTTTCTCAATTATTCATGTTTTCATGTAATTTCCTATATTCAGCCTTCTCGTCCAAGTATTAACATTGCTCATATATACAAACAAGTTCATACAAACTGTTATGAGCAGAGGAAGCCTGAAATCATTGTCCCTCTACTATGCTATAGAGTGTAATGCTACATTACAGTGAACTGTCAGGCTTTCGAATGCTCGGGAACATTGTCTCTCAAGTATGTTATAGACTTTAATGATACATTTCAGGGAGCTGTTAGGCTTTTCAAAGAAACGCAATGGGGTTATTTCTCTCTTTCAAGCTTTCTGTGACATACATTTAAAGTTCTACGCTCCTTTAAGTAAAAAAATATAGGATTCATACACTTTTTAATGTGCTCTCAACTCTTATTAAGGGTTTCCTGGATCTTAGATACCTTTTCTACACTAAGAACTGATTTGGACAATCGGATTCAGCTTTTCTATAGGAGTTCTCATCGATTTACTGACATTTTCCCTGAATTATTCATGTTTTCATATAGTTTCCTATATTCAGCCTTCTTGTCCAAGTATCAGCATTGCCCACATATAAAAACAAGTTCCTTCACACTGTTATGAACAGAAGAAGCTCGAGAAGACTGTCTCTCAACTATGTTATTGAGTGTAATGCTACATTACCATGAACTGTAAGGCTTTCGAATGCTTCTTAATGTGTTTATTTCTCTATATCAATGGTATTCTGCCTTGCATGACACAAATTTACTGTTCTAGGCTCATTTAAGTAAACAATATATGAATCATATGCTGATTAATGTGATCTGAACTCTAATTAAGGCTTTCCTGGATCATAGATACCTTTTATACAAAAACAAAAGACTTGTAAAAGTGTTTTACGCATGTTCTATGAGGGTTCTCATCTATATACTGTTATATTCCCAGAATTACTGATGTTTTCTTGTAGTTTCTAACATTTGACCAGGAATAAGCATTGGGAACATGGACAAACAACTACCTAAACACTGATATGTACCTGAAAAGCTCAGGAACATTGTCTCTCAACTATGTTATAGATTTTAATTATAAATTTCAGTGAAGTTTAATTAAAAATTACTCAATTTGCTTATTTCTTTCTGTCAACCTTTATGTGACATACGTTTAAATTTCTACGCTCCATTAAGTAAAAATTTTCTGATTCATACACTGTTTAATGTGCTCTCTACTCTAATTAAGAATTTCCTGGATCTTTGATACATTTTGTACACTAAGAACTGACTTGGAGAATCTGTTTCAGCTGTTCTAACCAAGTTGTCATATATTTACTGCCATTTTCTATGAATTATTCAAGTTTTCATGTAGTTTCCTATATTCAGCCATCTAGACCAAGTATAAACATTGCCTATATATATAAACAACTTCCTACATACTGTTAGGAACAGAAGAAACTCGAGAGCAATGTCCTTCAACTATGTTATAGAGTGTAATGCTACATTACAGTGAACTGTATTGCTTTCCAATTTGCTCAATTTGCTGATTTCTCTCTTTCAAGCCTTGTGTGACACAAATGTAAAGTTCTAGGCGACTTTAAATAAATAAAAGAGGTTCATACACTGATTATTGTGTTCTTAACTCTAATTAAGGATTTCGTGGATCTTAGATACCTTTTCTACACTAAGAATTGATTTGGACAATTGGTTTCAACTCTTCTAAACCAGTTCTCATCTATTTATTGCCATATTCGCTGAAGTATTCATGTTTTCATGTAGTTTCCATTATTTGGCCTTCTTGTCCAAGTATATGCATTGCCCACATAGACAAACAACTTCCTACACACTGTTATGAACAGAAGAAGCTCGAGAACACTGTCCCTCAACTATGATATAGAGTGTAATGCTACATTACAGTGAACTGTAAGGCTTTCCCAAGCTGCTTAATGTGTTTGTTTCTCTATTTCAATGGTATTCTGCCTTGTATGACACACATTTACCGTCCTAGGCTCATTTAAGTAAAAATATGTGATTCATACACTGTTTAATGTGATCTGAACTCTAATTAAGGCTTTCCTGGATTGTAGATGCCTTTTATACACAAACAAAAGAGTTAGAGAATTGTTTTATACATGTTCTATGCTAGTTCTCATCTATTTACTGTTATTTTCCCAGAATTACTGATGTTTTCTTGTAGTTTCTAACATTAGGCCAGGAATAAGCATTGGGAACATGGACAAACAACTACCTAAACACTGTTATGAAACTGAAAAGCTCGGGAACATTGTCTCTAAACTATGTAATAGAGTATAATGATACATTTCAGTGAAGTGTAATTACAAGTTACTCAATTTGCTTATTTCTCTCTGTCAAACTTTGTGTGACATACATTTATGGTTTTAGATTCCTTGAAATAAAAAAATATAGGATTCATACACTTTTTTATGTGCTCTCAACATGAATTATGGAATTTTTGGTGTTAGATACCTTTTCTACACTAATAACTGACTTGGAGAATCTGTTTCTCCTGTTCTAAACCAGTTCTCATCTATATACTGCCATTTTCTCTGAATTATTCATGGTTTCATGGAGTTTCCTTTATTTCGACTTCTCGTCCAAGTATTAGCATTGCTCACATATACAAACAACTTCCTACACACTGTTACCAGCAGAGGAAGGCTGAGAACATTGTCCATGAACTATGATATAGAGTGTAATGCTACATTATAGTGAACGTAAGGCTTCCCCATGCTCAGGAACATTGTCTGTCAAGTAAGTCATAGAGTTTAATGATATATTTCAGTGAGGTGTTTGGCTTTTCAAATCTACTCAATTTGCTTATTTTTGTCTTTCAAGCTTTGTGTGACATACATTTAAGGTTCTAGCTTCCTTTAAGTAAAAAAAAAGGATTCATACATGTTTAATGTGGTCTCAACTCAAATAGATAACTTTTCTATAGTAAGAACTGACTTGCAGAATTCGTTTCAGCGTTTCTAAATGACTTCTCATCTATTTACACTGTTATGAACAGAAGAAGCTCAAGAACACTGTCCCTCAACTATGATATAGAGTGTAATGCTACATTACAGTGAACTGTAAGGATTTCCAAAGCTGCTTTATGTGTTTATTTCTCTATTTCAATGGTATACTGTCTCGTATGACACACATTTACCATTCTAGGCTCATTTATGTAAAAATATGTGATTCATACACTGCTTAATGTGATCTGAACTCTAATTAAGGATTTCCTGGATTGTAAATACCTTTTATACACAAACAAAAGAGTTGGAGAATTGTTTAAAACATGTTCTCTGCGATTTCTCAACTATGTACTGTTATTTTCCCAGAATTACAGATGTTTTCTTTACTTTCTAATATTAGGCCAGTAATAAGAATTGGGATCATGGACAAACAACTACCTAAACACTGTTATAAAACTGAAAAGCTCGGGAACATTGTCCCTAAACTAGGTAATAGAGTTTAATGAAACATTTCATTGAATTGTAATTAAAAGCTACTCAATTGCTTATTTCTCTCTTTCAAGCTTTGTGTGAAATACATTTAAAGTTCTACGTTCCTTGAAGTAAAAAATATAGGATTCATACACTGTTTAATATGCTCTCAACTTGAATTAAGGAATTCTTGGATGTTAGATACCTTTTCTACACTAAGAACTGACTTGGAGAATCTGTTTGTGCTGTTCTAAACCAGTTCTTGTCTATTTACTGCAATTTTTCTCTGAATTATTCATCTTTTCATGTAGTTTCCTATATTTGGCCTTCTCGTCCAAGTATTAGCATTGCCCACACATACAAACAACTTCCTACACACTGTAATGAGCAGAGGAAGCCTGAGAACATTGTCCCACAACTGTGATATAGAGTGAAATGCCACATTACAGTGAATGTAAGGCTTTCCAAAGCTCAGGAACAGTGTCTCTCAAGAATGTTATAAAGTTTAATGATACATTTCAGTTAGGTTTTAGGCATTTCAAAGCTACTTTATTGGCTGAATTCTGTCTTTCAAGCTTTGTATGACATACATTTAAAGTTCTAGGCTCCTTTAAAAAAATATAGGATTTATACACTGTTTCATGTGCTCTCAACTGGAATTAAGGAATTCCTGGATGTTACGTAACTTTTCTACACTAAGACCTGACTTGGAGAATTCGTTTCAGCTGTTCTAAACGAGTTCTCATCTATTTACAGCCATTTTCTCTGAATTATTCATGTTTTCTTGTAGATTCCTATATTCGGCCATCTTGACCAAGTATAAACATTGCCCATATATACAAACCACTTCCTACACACTGTTAAGAACAGAAGAAACTCCAGAGCACTGTCCTTCAACTATGTTATAGAGTGTAAGGCTACATTACAGTGAACTGTATTGCTTTCCAATTTGCTCAATTTGCTGATTTCTCCTTTAAAAGCCTTGTGTGACACACATGAAAGTTCTAGGCTACTTTAAGTAAATAAAAGAGGTTTAATACACTGTTTATTGTGTTCTTTACTCTAATTAAGGATTTACTGGATCTTAGATACCTTTCTCCACTGAGAACTGCTTTGGACAGTTGTTTTCAGCTGTTTTAAACCAGTTCTCGTCAATTTACTGACATTTTCTCTGCATTATTCATGTTTTCATATAGTTTCCTACATTTGGCCTTCTTGTCCAAGTATAAGCATTGCCCACATATATAAACAACTTCCAACACACTGTCATAAACAGAAGAAGCTTGAGAAGACTGTCCCTCAACTATGTTGTAGAGTGTAGTGCTACATTACAGTGAACTGTAAGGCTTTCCAAAGCTGCTTAATGTGTTTATTTCTCTATTTCAATGGTATTCTGCCTTGTATGAAACACATTTTCCATTCTAGGCTCATTTAAGTAAAAATATGTGATTCAAACACTGTTTAATGTGATCTGAAATATAATTAAGGCTTTCCTGGGTTATAGATACTTTTTATACACAAACAAAAGACTTGGAGAATGGTTTTATCATGTTTCATGCGAGTTCTCATCAATTTACTGTTATTTCCCAGAATTAATGATATTGTCGTGTAGTTTCTAACATTAGGCCGGAAATAAGCATTGGGAACATGGACAAACAACAACCTAAACACTGCTATGAACCTTAAAACTCGGGAACATTGTCTCTAAACTAAGTAATAGAGTTTAATGATACATTTCAGTGAAGTGTAATTAAAAGCTACTCAATTTGCTTATTTCTCTCTTTCAAGCTTTGTGTGACATACATTTCAAGGTTCTAGGATCCTTGAAGTAAAAAACATAGGATTCATACACTGTTTAATGTGCTCTCAACTTGAATTAAGGAATTCCTGGTTGTTAGATACCTTTTCTACACTAAGAACTGACTTGGAGAATCTGTTTCTGCTGTTCTAGACCAGTTCTCATCTATTTACTGCCATTTTCTCTGAATTATTCATGTTTTCATGTAGTTTCCTATATTTGGCCTTCTCTTCCAGGTATAAGAATTGCCCACATATATAAACAACTTCATACACAGTGTTATGAGCAGAGGAAGCCTGAGAACATTGTCCCCAACTATGATATAGAGTGTAATGCTACATTACAGTGAACTGTAAGGCTTTCCAAAGCTCGGGAACATTGTATCTCAAGTATGTTATACAGTTTAATGATACATTTCAGTGAGATGTTATGCTTTTCAAAGCAACTTAATGGGCTTCTTTCTCTCTTTCAAGCTTCGTGTGACATACATTTAAAGTTCTAGGCTCCTTTAAGTAAAAAATATAGGATTCATACAATGTTTAATGTGCTCTCAACTCTAATTAAGAATTTCCTGGATCTTTGATACATTTTCTACACTAAGAACTGAATTTGACAATCAGTTTCTTCTATTCTAATCGAGTTCTCATCTCATCTATTTACAGCCATTTTCTCTGAATTATTCTTGTTTTCTTATAGTTTCCTATATTCGACCATCGTGACCAAGTATAAGCATTGCCCATATATACAAACAACTTCCTACACACTGTTATGAACCTAAGAAACTTGAGAACACTGTCCCTCAACTATGCTAAATTATAGTGAACTGTATTGCTTTCCAGTTTGCTCAATTTGCTGGTTTCACTCTTTCAAGCCTTGTGTGACACACATGTAAAGTTCTAGGCTACTTTAAGTAAATAAAAGAGGTTTCATGCACTGTTTATTGTGTTCTTAACTCTAATTAAGGGTTTCCTGGATCTTAGATACCTTTTCTCCACTGAGAACTGCTTTGGACAATTGGTTTCAGCTGTTTTTAACCAGTTCTCATCAATTTACTGACATTTTCTCTGAATTATTCATGTTTTCCTATAGTTTCCTATATTGTGCATTCTAGTCCAAGTATAAGCATTGCCCACATATATAAACAACTTCCTACACACTGTCATGAACAGAAGAAGCTCAAGAAGACTGTACCTCAACTATGTTATAAAGTATAATGCTACATTACAGTGAACTGTAAGGCTTTCCAAAGCTGCTTAATGTGTTATTTCTCTATTTCAATGGTATTCTGCCTTATATGACACACATTTAACATTCTAGACTCATTTAAATAAAAATATGTGATTCAAACACTGTTTAATGTGATCTCAACTATAATTAAGGCTTTCCTGTATTATAGATACGTTTTATACACAAACAAATGACTTGGAGAATGGTTTTATCATGTTTTATGCGAGTTCTCATCAATTTACTGTTATTTTCCCAGAATTAATTATATTTTCTTGTCGTTTCTAACATTAGGCCAGAAATCAGCATTGGAACATAGGCACACAACGACCTAAACACTGCTATGAACCTTAAAAGCTCGGGAACATTGTATCTCAAGTATGTTATAGAGTTTAATGATACATTTTAGTGAGGTGTTAGGCTTTTCAAAGCAACTTAATGGGCTTATTTTTCTCTTTCAAGCTTTGTGTGACATACATTTAAAGTTCTAGGCTCCTTTGAGTACAAAATATAGGATTCATACACTGTCTAATGTGCTCTCAACTCTAATTAAGAATTTCCTGGATCTGCCGAAACCCGTTTGGCTCAATGGATAGAACATCGGCTTGGGGACTGAAGGACCCGGGTTCGATTCCGGTCAAGGGCATGTACCTTGGTTGCGGGCATATCCCCAGTAGGGGGTGTGCAAGAGGCAGCTGATCGATGACTCTCTCTCATGGATGTTTCTAACTCTCTATCTCTCTCACTTCCTCTCTGTACAAAATCAATAAAATATATATTTAAAAAAAAAAGAATTTCCTGGATCTTTGATACATTTTCTACACTAAGAACTGAATTTGACAATCAGTTTCTGCTGTTCTAATCGAGTTCTCATCTCATCTGTTTATAGCCATTTTCTCTGAATTATTCATGATTTCATACAGTTTCCTATATTCAACCACCTTTCCAAGTATAAGCATTGCCCATATATACAAACAAAATCCTACACACTGTTATGAACCTAAGAAACTTGAGAACACTGTCCCTCAACTATGCTAAATTACAGTGAACTGTATTGCTTTCCAAAGTTGCTCAATTTGCTGATTTCTCTCTTTCAAGCCTTGTGTGACACACATGAAAAGTTCTAGTCTACTTTAAGTAAATAAAAGAGGTTTCATGCACTGTTTATTGTGTTCTTAACTCTAATTAAGGGTTTCCTGGATCTTAGATACCTTTTCTCCACTGAGAACTGCTTTGGACAATTGGTTTCAGCTGTTTTTAACCAGTTCTCATCAATTTACTGACATTTTCTCTGAATTATTCATGTTTTCCTATAGTTTCCTATATTGTGCCTTCTTGTCCAAGTATAAGCATTGCCCACATACATATACAACTTCCTATACACTGTCATGAACAGAAGAAGCTCAAGAAGACTGTCCCTCAACTATGTTATAAAGTGTAATGCTACATTACAGTGAACTGTAAGGCTTTCCAAAGCTGCTTAATGTGTTATTTCTATATTTCAATGGTATTCTGCCTTATATGACACACATTTACCATTCTAGACTCATTTAAATAAAAATTTGTGATTCAAACACTGTTTAATGTGATCTCAACTATAATTAAGGCTTTCCTGTATTATAGATATGTTTTATCCACAAACAAATGACTTGGAGAATGGTTTTATCATGTTTTATGCGAGTTCTCATCAATTTACTGTTATTTTCCCAGAATTAATGATATTTTCTTGTCGTTTCTAACATTAGGCCAGAAATCAGCATGGGAGCATAAGCACACAACTACCTAAACACTGCTATGAACCTTAAAAGCTTGGCAACATTGTATCTCAAGTATGTTATAGAGTTTAATGATACATTTTAGTGAGGTGTTAGGCTTTTCAAAGCAACTTAATGGGCTTATTTTTCTCTTTCAAGCTTCGTGTGACATACATTTAAAGTTCTAGGCTCCTTTGCATAAAAAATATAGGATTCATACACTGTCTAATGTGCTCTCAACTCTAATTAAGAATTTCCTGGATCTTTGATACATTTTCTATACTAAGAACTGAATTGAAGACTCAGTTTCTGCTGTTCTAATCAGTTCTCATCTCATCTATTTACTGCCATTTTCTCTGAATTATTCATGTTTTCATGCAGTTTCCTATATTCGGCCATTTTGACCAAGTAAAATATTTCCATATATACAAACCACTTCTTACACACTGTTAGGAACAGAAGAAACTCGAGAGCACTGTCCTTCAACTATGTTATTGAGTGTAATGCTATATTACAGTGAACTGTAATGCTTTCCAACGTTGCTCAATTTGCTGATTTCTCTCTTCAAAAATTGTGTGACACAGATGTAAAGTTCTAGGCTACTTTAAGTAAATAAAAGAGGTTTAATACACTGTTTATTGTGTTCTTAACTCTAATTTAGAATTACCTGGATTTTAGATACCTTTTCTACACTGAGAACTGACTTGGAGAATCTGTTTCTGCTGTTCTAAACCAGTTATCATCGGCCTTCTTGTCCAAGTATAAGTATTGCCCACATATACAAACAACTTCCTACACACTGTTATGAACAGAAGAAGCTCGAGAACACTGTCCCTCAACTATGTTATAGAGTGTAATGCTACATTACAGTGAACTGTATGGCTTTCCAAAGCTCCTTAATGGGTTTATTTCTCTATTTCAATGTTATTCTGACTTGTATGGCACACATTTACAATTCTAGGCTCATTTAAGTAAACAGTATATGATTCATACAAGGTTTAATGTGATCTGAACTCTAATCAATGCTTTCCTGGATCGCAGATACTTTTATACACACACAAAAAAAAGACTTGGAGAAGTGTTTTATCCACCTTCTATAAGAGTTCTCATGTACTTACAGTTATTTTACCAGAATTACTGATGTTTTCATGTAGTTTCTAACATTAGACCAACAATAAGCATTGGGAAGATGGACAAACAACTTCCTAAACACTGCTATGAACCTGAAAAGCTCAGGAACATTATCTCTCAACTATGTTCTAGAGTTTAATGATACATTTCAGGGAAGAGTAATTAGAAGCTACTGAATTTGCTTATTTCTCTCTTTCAATCTTTGTGTGACATACGTTTGAAGTTCTAGGTTCCTTTCAGTAAAAAATATAGGATTCATGAACTGTTTAATGTACTCTCAACTCGAATTAAGGAATTCCTGGATGTTAGATACATCTTCTGCACTACGAACTGATTGGAGAATCAATTTCTGCTGTTCTATAACAGTTCTCATCTATTTACTGCCATTTTCTCTGAATTATTCATGTTTTCATGTTGTTTCCTATATTCGGCCATCTTGACCAAGTAGAAACATTGCCCATATATACAAACAACTTCCTACACACTGTTACGAACAGAAGAAACTGGAGAGCACTGTCCTTCAACTATGTTATAGAGTGTAATGCTACATTACAGTGAACTGTATTGCTTTCCAATTTGCTCAATTTGCTGATTTCTCCTTTTCAAGCCTTGAGTGACACACATGTAAAGTTCAAGGCTACTTTAAGTAAATAAAAGAGGTTTCATGCACTGTTTATTGTATTCTTATCTCTAAGTAAGGATTTCCTGGATCTTATATACCTTTTCTCCACTGAGAACTGCTTTGGACAATTGGTTTCAGCTGTTTTAAACCAGTTCTCATCAATTTACTGACATTTTCTCTGAATTATTCATGTTTTCATAGTTTCCTCTATTCGGCCTTCTTGTCCAAGTATAAGCATTGCCCATATATATAGACAACTTCCTACACACTGTCATGAACAGAAGAAGCTCCATAAGACTGTCCCTCAACAATGTTATAGAGTGTAATGCTACATTACAGTAAACTGTAAGGCTTTCCAAAGCCGCTTAATGAGTTTATTTCTCTATTTAAATGGTATTCTGCCTTGTATAACACACATTTACCATCCTAGGCTCATTTAAGTAAAAATATGTGATTCAAACACTGTTTAATGTGATCTGAACTATAATTATGGCTTTCCTGGATTATAGATACCTTTTATACACAAACAAAATACTTGGAGAATGGTTTTATCATGTTTTATGTGAGTTCTCATCAATTTACTGTTATTTTCCCACAATTAATGATATTTTCTTGTAGTTTCTAACATTAGGCTAGAAATAAGCATTGGGAACATAGACAAACAACTACCTAAACACTGCTAGAACCTTAAAAGCTCAGGTACATTGTCTCTAATCTATGTAATAGAGTTTAATGATACATTTCAGTGAAGTGTAATTAAAATCTACTCAATTTGTTTATTTCCCTCTTTAAGATTTTTGTGACATACATTTAAATTTCTAGGTTCCTTTAAGTAAAAAATATAGGATTCATACACTGTTTAATGTGCTCTCCATTTGAATTAAGGAATTCTTGGATGTTGATACCTTTCCTACACTATGAACTGACTTGGAGAATCTGTTTCTGATGTTCTAAACCAGTTCTCATGTATTTACTGCCATTTTCACTGAATTATTCATGTTCTCTTTTTTTAATTAATTAATTTATATTTTACATATTTTAATGATTTTTTGCCCCCCTCCCTCCCTCCCACACATCCTCTCCTTCTCCAGAGTTTTATGCCCATTGGATGTACTTATATGCATGTATACAAATCCTGCAGTTGATCTATTATATCCCCCAGATCCTCCTCCCTTCCCTGCTGAAATTTGACAATCTTCTTGTTGCTTTACTGTCTCTATATCTATCTTTTGGATCATCAGTTTATAATGATCTTTATTATCCACAAATGAGTGAGGTCATGTGGTGTTTCTCTTTCATTGATTGACTTATTTCACTCAGCATGATGTTCTCCAATTCCATCCAGGTTGCTGCAATAGATGAGAATTCCTTTTTTTTATGACAGCATAGTATTCCATTGTGTAGATGTACCATGGTTTTTGGATCCAATCATCTGCTGATGGGCACCTAGGCTGTTTCCAAATTCTGGCTATTGTAGATTGTGCTGCTATGAACATAGGGGTGCATATATCCTTTCCGATTGGTGTTTCTAGTTTCTTGGGATATATTCCTAGGAGTGGGATTGCTGGGTCAAATGGGAGTTCCATTTTCAGTTTTTTGAGGAAATTCCACACTGTTTTCCACAGTGGTTGCACCAGTCTGCATTCCCACCAGCAGTGCACAAGGGTTCCTTTTTCTCTGCAACCTCGCCAACACTTGTCTTTTGTTGTATTGTTGATGTTGGCCATTCTGACAGGTGTGAGATGGTGGTACTGCATTGTTGTTTTGATTTGCACCTCTCAGATAATTAGTGCCTTTGAGCATGTTTTCATGTGCCTTTTGGCCTTCCTTCTCTCTTTCTTTGAGAATATTCTGTTTAGGTCCATTGCCCCTGTCTTAATTGGATCATTCATCTTCCTTTTATTTAGTTGTATCAGCTGTCTGTAGATGTTGGAGATTAAACCTTTATCAGTGGTGTTATTTGCAAATATGTTCTCCCACACTGTGGGCTTTCTTGTTGTTTTTTTTGATGGTTTATTTGGCTGTAAAAAAGCTTTTTATTTTGATGTAGTCCCATTTGTTTATTTTCTCTTTAGCTGCCATTGCTCTAGGGGCAATATCAGTGAAGAAGTTCTTTTGGCATACGTCTGAGATTTTGCTGCCTGTGCATGCTTCTAGTATTTTTATGGTTTCCCTTCTGATGTTTAAGTCCTGCATCCATTTTGAGTTTATTTTTGTGTATGGTGTAAGTTGGTGATCTAGTTTCATTTTTTTGCATGTGCCTGCCCAATTTTCCCAACACCATTTATTGAAGAAACTATATTGACTCCATTGTATATCCGTGCCTCCTTTGTCCAATATTAATTGAGCATAGTGATTTGGGTTGATATCTGCATTCTCAATTTTATTCCATTGATCTATATGTCTGTTCTTGTACCAGTACCAGGCTGTTTTGAGAACAGTGGCTTTGTAATACAGTTTGAAGTCTGGTATTGAGATCCCTCCTACTTTACCCTTCTTTCTCAGGATTGCTGTGGCTATTTGGGGTCTTTTATTGTTCCAAATGAAATTTTGGAGAGTTCTTTCTAGGTCAGTGAAATATGCCGTTGGTATTTTAATGGGTAGTGCATTGAACCTATAGATTTCTTTAGGAAGTATTGACATTTTGATGATGTTGATTCGACCAATCCATGAACATGGTATGTTCTTCCATCTCCTTACATCTTCCTCTATCTCTTTTTTCAGTGTCGTGTAGTTTTCTGCATATAGGTCCTTAACTTCCTTAGTTAAGTTTATTCCTAGGTATCTTAATTTTTTTGGTGCGATGGTAAATGGCTTTGCTTTTTAGTCTCTGTTTCTGTAGTTTCACTGTTGGTGTATAGAAATGCCATGGATTTCTTGGCATTAATTTTGTATCCTGCTACATTGCCAAATTCATTTATTAAGTCAATTTGTTTTTTATGGAGTCTTTTGGTTTTTTTTATGTACAATATCATGTCATCTGCAAATAAAAATAACTTTATTTCTTCTTTTCCAATTTGGATGCCTTTTATTTCCTCCTCTTGTCTAATTGCAATGGCTAGTACTTCCAGTACTATGCCAAACAGGAGTGGTGAGAATGGGCATCCCTGTCTTGTTCCTGTTCTTAGAGGGAATGGTTTTAGTTTTTGCCCATTGAGTATAATGTTGGCTGTGGGTTTATTATATATAGCTTTTATTATGTTGAGGTATGATCCTTGTACACCCACCTTGTTAAGAGTTTTTATCAGGAAAGGGTATTGGATTTTATCAAATGCTTTTTTGCTTCTATTGATATGACGATATGATTTTTATCTTTCAATTTGTTTATGTGATGTATCACATTTATTGATTTGTGGATATTGAACCATCCCTGCATTCCTGGAATAAATCCTACTTGGTCGTGGTGTATGAGCTTTGTGATGTTCTTCTGGAATCGATTTGCCAGAATTTTGTTGAGGATTTTGGCATCTATGTTCATGAGGGATATTGGCTTGTAATTCTCTTTCATTAAGTTGTCTTTATCTGGTTTTGGTATTAGGGTGATGCTGGCTTCATAGAAGGAGTTTGGAAGTGTTCCTTCCTCTTGGATTTTTTGGAATAGTCTGAGGAGGATAGGTTTTAGTTCTTCCTTGAATGTTTGGTACAACTCTCCTGTGAAGCCATCTGGCCCTGGGCTTTTGTTTGCTGGAAGCTTTTTGATGACTGTTTCAATTTCTTCCCAAGTTACTGTTCTATTGAGATTTTTAGATTCTTCCTGATTGAGTTTTGGAAGTTTGTTTTTCTCTAGGAATATGTCCATTTCCTCCGGGTTGTTCAGTTTGTTGGAATAGAGTTGTTCATAGTATTTTGTAACAATCCATTGTATTTCGGTGAGGTCTGTTGTTATTTCACCTCTTTCATTTCTGATTTTGTTTATTTGGGTCCTCTCTCTTTGTTTCTTTCTTAGCCTGGCTAGAGGTTCATCTATCTTGTTTATTCTATCAAAGAACCAGCTCTTGGTTTTGTTGATCTTATGTATTGTTTCTTTGGTCTCAATGTCATTTATCTCTGCTCTGATTTTTGTTATTTCCTTCCTTCTGCTTATACTGAGCTTTCCTTGTTGCTCTTTTTCTAACTCTTTGAGTTGTAGAGTTAGAACATCTGTTACAATTTTTTCTAGTTTTTTTCCAATAGGCTTGTAAGGATATGAACTTCCCTCTCAAAACTTCTTTCACTGTGTCCCATAGATTTTGGATTGTTGTGTTTTCATTGTCATTTGTTTCCAAGATGTTTTTAATTTCTTCCTTGATTTCTCTGGTAACCCAGTCCTTGATTAATAGCATGCTGTTTACTCTCCATGTGTTTGATTTCTTTGGATTATTTTTATTGTAGTTAATTTCCAGTTTTATGCCATTATGGTCTGAGAAGATGCTTGATATGATTTCTATCTTCTTGAATTTGAAGAGACTTTGCCTATGTCCCAAAATGTGGTCTATCTTTGAGAATGTCCCATGTGCGCTTGAGAAAAATGTATATTCTGTGGCTTTGGGGTGGAATGTTCTGAAGTTGTTGATTAATTCCATCTGGTCTAGTGAGTCATTTAGGATTGATATTTCTTTGCTGATTTTTTGTTTAGATAATTTGTCAAAGGGTGACAGTGGGGTATTAAAATATCCTACTATGATTGTATTGCTATTAATCTTTCCCTTAATGTCCTCCAGCAGTTTTTTTATATATTGGGGTGCTCCCATATTGGGTGCATATATATTTACCAGGGTTATTTCTTCTTGTTGGATTGCTCCCTTTAGTATTAAGAAGTGGCCTTCATTATCTCTTGTTATGTCCTTCACTCTGAGATCTAATTTGTCAGATATAAGTATTGCTACCCCAGCTTTTTTTTCATTTCCATTCGCCTGGAAAACCTTTTTCCATCCCTTCACCCTCAGTCTGTGTGCATCTTTTTTCCTGAGGTTGGTTTCTTGTAGACAAGACATATATGGGTCTTGTTTTCTTGTCCAATCTTTTACCCTATGTCTTTTTATTGGAGCATTTAGTCCATTTACATTTAAAGTTATTATTGATAGATACTTATTTGACACCATCATTATTCTATACCCCTGTGTTCCTTCTTTGCTTTCTATCTCTTTAATTTTACAGTAGACCCTTTAGCATTTCTTGCATTGCTGGTTTGCTGGAGATAAATTCCCTTAGTCTGTTTTTGTCTGTGAAGCTTCTGATTTCACCTTCACTTTTGATTGCTAGCCTTGCTGGGTACAGTATTCTTGGATTCAGACCCTTCCTTTGCATGACTTTGTATATTTCATCCCATTCCCTTCTGGCCTGATAAGTTTCAGTGGAGAAGTCAGTTGCTACTCTGATGTGGGTCCTTTATATGTAACTTTCTGTCTCTCTCTGGCTGCTTTTAAAATTCTTTTTTTGTCGTTGGTGTTTGCCAGCTTAATTATAATGTGTCTAGGGGTCGGTTTTCTGGGGTTCATTTTGCTTGGGACTCTGCAAGCATCTTGGATTTGTGTGGGTTTTTTCTTCTCTATCTCAGGAAAGTTTTCTGTCATTATTTCTTGAAATACGTTTTCCATGTCTTCCTCAATTCCCTTTCCTTCTGGAACCCGTATTATTCTAATATTGTTTTGTTTTGTATTGTCCCAAAGTTCCCTTAGACTTTCCTACTGTTTTTTAATTTTTTTTTCCAGAAGCTGTTCTAATTGGGTATTTTTTTCCATCTTGTCTTCTAGCTTGCTGATGCGGCCCTCTGCTTCTTCTAATCTACTCTTGATGCTTTCTATTGAGTTCTTTACAGTAGCGATGTCATTTTTCATTTCTTCTTGGTTCTTCATTTCCTCTTGGTCCTTACTCATATTATCAAATTTGTCTTCCATTCTTTTTACCCATCTTATGATCATTACTCTGAATTCTTTTCTGGTAGGTTGCTTTCTTCTATCTTGTTTACTTCCTTTTCTGGTGAAGCCTGCTTTTCTTTCATATGCAGGCTGTTTTTGTGTCTTCCCATTATTTAGGATGTCTGATTGTGTAGTTATCTCTCTTCTGCTTTGATTTAAAGGCACAAAATTACAACACAACCAGGTACAACACGCAAGACACTGAATAGAATTGTGTTTCTAATATTAATAACCACCAATAAAGTTGACTAGAACACAGCTAACATAAACATACAATCAGACAAAAAGAATAGGCAAATCAACCTTATAAAAAAAAAAACAATAGGACTTCAGTATAGTCACCATTCAACATACAACTTCAAAGAGTTAGAGAGCAAGACTGTTTTTTTGTTTTGTTTTGTTTTTAGGACAACTGCGAGGGAGGTGTGAATGGGCTTGGAGCAGTTAGTTGGAAATTAGATATATACAAATAGGGTGAAATTGTAGAAGGGGGTAGACAGATGGAATGGGGAAAATCTAGAGCAGGAAAGGGTTAAGATAAACGGGGTACCAAAGGAAAAGATCAGAAAGAGGGTGAAGGCATAAAGTTAGGGTTGAGATAGAATAAAGCATTGGAGAAGGAAAGATAGATAAATAGTGTAGAACAGTAATCCTGAAATAAAATAAATAAATAAATATATATATATATGAAATAAAAATAATAAAAATAAACAAAAGTAAATAAGATGAAAAAAGTAAATTAGTAGCAGTAATAGTGTTGATTACGTATACAATGTAGTATTAAAAAGATAAAATCAAGTGAGGAAAAAAAATAGTTTCTTGAGTAAACGTTGCAAACAATGAGAACAAAAATTAAAAACAAATATTTAAAAATAAAAAAAAAATTAAAGTTTAAATAAAATTTGCAGTAATGAAGGTCATTCGCTTCCTCTATTGTTATGATCCAGTGCTTATTTTTAGGGAGGTTTTGCTTTGTTTTTATTACACTAGAGTCAATTTGTAAATAAGCCTTTGTGGGCAGTGTTTCTAGGTTGACTTCCCAGACTTTAGAGCCTCTCAGCTTTTTTTTTTTTTTTTGTCCTCTTTGAAGCAGGATCTAAGGAGGGGGGGAGGGGGCAGGTCCAAGCAACTGCAATCTCCTGCAACTCTTAAATATCCCTCCGAGCCAGATCCAAATGTGTTGCTCTTTAGATATCTCCCATGTTAGGAGCCTGCTTCACTTTCAAGGGTGACACCCGCCCAACAGCTGGGGCTTCCACTTATAATCACCACCATTGTCCTCCAGCTTCTGCGTGCCTTGTGCGCGCGCAGCCTTTGTCTTTTCCTCGAGCACTCTCCACCCTCTCCCCCCGAAATCTGACATTTTCGCCTAGCAGTGGGGCACTCCTGTGGGGCCTGTTGTTCACGCCGCCTGGGATCCGTGTTCTGGGGGTCACAGCTGCTTGGTGGTTCCTGCGGTTGTGCATATTCAGGCCTCTGACACTATCCTATATTCCTCTCAAGATGGTGAGGCTTCCCCGTCCAAGCTGGCAGGTAGTTCCAGGAAGGGATGCAGCCCGCGTGGGTGCCTCCCTATGAGGGGAACCTCTGACAGTGGCCCCCCAGCCATTTCTTCTGGCCTTCGCTGTCTCCCAGGTTGCTAATAAATACTCATAGCTCAACACCATCAGCTGCTCTCTCTTTCTGCTTTGGGACCAGGCTCAGAATCCTCCCATCTATTCTTCCGCCATCTTTCGTCCTTCTAGATACCTTTTCTACACTAACAACTGATTTGGAAAATCTGTTTCTGCTGTTCTAAACCAGTTCTCATCTATTTACTGCCATTTTCACTGAATTATTCATGTTTTCATTTAGTTTCCTATATTCGACCTTCTTGTCCAAGTATTAACATTGACCACATATATAAACAACTTCCAACACACTTATGAGAAAAGGAGACCGGAAATATTGTCCCTCAAGTATGATATAAAGTGTAATGCTACATTAGAGTGAACTGTAAGGCTTTCCAGAACTTAGGAACATTTTCTCTCAAGTATGTTATAGAGTTTAATGATACATTTCAGTAAGGTTTTAGGCTTTCAAAGCTACTCAATTTGCTTATTTCTCTCTTTCAAGCTTTGTGACACATACATTTAAGGTTCTTTGTTGCTTTAAGTAAAAAATATAGGATTCATACACTGTTTAATGTGCTCTAAACTTGACTTAAGGAATTCTTGGATGTTAGATACCTTTTCTATACCAACAACTGACTTGGAGAATCTGTTTTTGCTATTCTAAACCAGTTCTCCTCATTTACTGCCATTTTCTCTGAATAATTCATGTTTTCAGGTAGTTTCCCATATTCGGCCTCCTCGATCAAGTATTAGCATTGCCCACATATACAAACAACTTCCTACACACTGATAGGAACAGAAGAAACTCGAGAACACTGTCCCTCAAATATGTTACAGAGTGTAATGCTCTTAGATGCCTTTTCTCCACCGAGAACTGCTTTGGACAATTGGTTTCAGCTGTCTTAAACCAGTTCTCATCAATTTACTGACATTTTTTCTGAATTATTCATGTTTTCATATAGTTTCCTATATAAACAACTTCCTAAACACTGTCATGAACAGAAGAAGCTCGAGAACACTGTCCCTAAACTGTTATCGAGTGTAATGCCACATTACAGTGAACTGTAAGGCTTTCCAAAGCTGCTTAATGTGTTTATTTCTCTTTTGAATGGTATTCTGCCTTGTATGACACACATTTACCATTCTAGGCTCATTTAAGTAAAAATATATGATTCGAACACTGTTTAATGTGATCTGAACTCTAAGTAAGGCTTTCCTGGATTGTAGAAACATTTATACACAAACAAAAGAGTTGGAGAATTGTTTTATACATGGTTTATGCGAGTTCTCATCAATTTACTGTTATTTTCTCAGAATGAATGATGGTTTCTTGTAGTTTCTAACATTAGGCCAGAAATAAGCATTGGGAACATGGACAAACAACTACGTAAACACTGCCATGAACATGAAAAGCTCAGGAACATTGTCTCTATACTATGTAATAGAGTTTAATGATACATTTCAGTGAAGTGTAATTAAAAGCTACTCAATATGCTTCTTTCTCTCTTTCAAGCTTTGTGTGACATACATATAAGTTTCTGGGTTCCTTTAAGTAAATAATATGGGATTCATACACTGTTTAATGTGCTCTCAACTTGAATTAAGGAATTCTTGGATGTTAGATAACTTTTCTACATGAAGAACTGCCTTGGAGAATCTGTTTCTGCTGTTCTAATATAGTTCTCATCTATTTACTGCCATTTTCTCTGAATTATTCATGTTTTATATAATTTCCTATATTCGGCCATCTTGACCAAGTATAAACATTGCCCATATATACAAACAACTTCCTACACACTGTTATGAACAGAAGAAACTCTAGAACACTGTCCCTCAACTAAGTTATAGAGTGTAATGCTACATTACAGTGAACTGTATTGCTTTCCAACATTGCTCAATTTGCAGATTTCTCTCTTTCAAACCTTGTGTGACACACATGCAAAGTTCTAGGCTACTTTAAGTAAATAAAAGAGGTTTCATACACTGTTTATTGTGTTTTTAACTCTAATTTAAAATTTCCTGGATCTTAGATACCTTTTCTACACTAAGAACTGATTTGGACAATTGGATTCAGCTTTTCTAAAGGAGTTCTCATCAATTTACTGACATTTTCCCTGAATTATTCATGTTTTCATATAGTTTCTTATATTTGACCATCTTGTCCAAGTATTAGCATTGCCCACATATACAAACAACTTCCTACACACTCTTATGAACAGAAGAAGCTCGAGAATACTGTCCCTTAACTATGTGATTGAGTGTAATGCTACATTACCGTGAACTGTAAGGCTTTCCAATGCTGCTTAATGTGTTTATTTCTCTATTTCAATGGTATTCTGCCTTGCATGACACAAATTTAGCATTCTAGGCTCATTTAAGTAAAAATATGTGATTAATACACTGTTTAATGTGATCTGAACTCTAATTAAGGCTTCCCTGTATTGTAGATACATTTTATATACAAACAAAAAAGTTGGAGAATTGTTTTATATATGTTTTAGGCGAGTTCTCATCAATTTAATGTTATTTTCCCAGAATTACATATGTTTTCTTGTAGTTTCTAACATTAGGCCAGAAATAAGCATTGGGAACATGGACAAACAACTACCTAAACACTGCTATGAACCTGAAATCTCCGGAACATTGTCTCTCAACTATGTTTTAGAGTTTAATGATACATTTCACTGACGTGTTATTAAAAGCTACTCAATTTGCTTATTTCTCTCTTTCAAGCTTTGTGTGACATACCTTTAAGGTTCTAGGTTCCTTTAAGTAAAAAATATAGGATTCATACACTGTTTAATGTGCTCTCAACATGAATTAAGGAATTCATGGATGTTGATAACTTTTCTACACCAAGAACTGACATGTAGAATCTGTTTCTCCTGTTCTAAACAAGTTCTCATCTACTTACTGCCATTTTCTCTGAGTTATACATGTTTTCCTGTATTTTCCTATATTTGGCCTTCTCGTCCAAGTATTAGCATTGCCCACATATACAAACAACATCCTACACAATGTTATGAGCAGAGGAAGCCTGAGAACATTGTCCCTCAACTATGATATAGAGTGTAAAACTACATTACAGTGAACTGTAAGGCTTTCCATAGCTCCATAACATTGTCTCTCAAGTATATAATAGAGTTTAATGATACATTTCATTGAGGTGTTAGGCTTTTCAAAGAAACCTATTTGGCTTATTTCTCTCTTTCAAGTTTTGTGTGACATACTTTTAAATTTCTAGACTCCTTTAAGTAAAAAATATCGGATTCATACACTGTTTAATATGCTCTCAACTCGAATTAAGGAATTCCTGGATGTTAGATACCTTTTCTACACTGAGAACTGACTTTGAGAATTTATTTAAGCTATTCTAAAGGAGTTCTCATCAATTTCCTACCATATTCTCTGAATTATTCATTTTTTCATGTAGTTTCCTATATTCGGCCATCTTCTCCAAGTATAAATATTGCCCACATAGACAAAGAACTTCCTACACACTGTTATGAACAGAAGAAACTCGAGAACACTGGCCCTCAACTATGTTATAGAGTGTAATGCTATATTACAGTGAACTGTATTGATTTCCAACGTTGCTCAATTTGCTGATTTCTCTCTTTCAAGCCTTGTGTGACACACATGTAAAGTTCTGGTCTTCTTTAAGTAAATAAAAGTGGTTTCATACACTGTTTATTGTGTTCTTAACTCTAATTAAGAATTTCCTGGATGTTGGATACCTTTTCTACACTAAGAACTGACTTGGAGAATCTGTTTCTGCTGTTCTAAGCCAGTTCTCATCTATTTATTGCCATTTTCTCCGAATTATTCATGTTTTCATGTACTTTCCAATATTCGGTCTTCTCATCCAAGTATTAGCATTGCCCACATATCCAAACAACTTCCTAAACACTGTAATGAGCAGTGGAAGCCTGAGGACATTGTCCCTCAACTATGATCTAGAGTGTAATGCTACATTACAGTGAATGTAAGGCATTCCAAAGCTCGGGAACATTGTCTCTCAAGTAAGTTATAGAGTTTAATGATACATTTCATTGAGGTGTTTGGCTTTTCAAAGATACTCAGTTTGCTTATTTCTCTCGCTCATGCTTTGTGTGTCATACCTTTAAGTTTGTAGTTTCCTTTAAGTAAACAATATAGGATTCATACACTGTTTAATGTGCTCTCAACTTGAATTAAGTAATGCTTAGATGTTAGATTCATTTTCTACATGAAGAACTGCCTTGGAGAATCTGTTTCTGCTCTTCTAAACCAGTTCTCATCTATTTATTGCCATTTTCTCCGAATTATTCATGTTTTCATATAGTTTCCTATATTTGGCCTTCTTGTTCAAGTATAATCATTGCTCACATAAACAAATAACTTCCTACACACTGTTATGAACAGAAGAACCTCGAGAACACTGTCCCTTAACTATGTTGTAGAGTGTAATGGTACATTACAGTGAACTGTAAGGCTTTCCAAAGCTGCTTAATGTGTTTATTTCTCTATTTCAATGGTATTCTGACTTGTATGACACATATTTACCATTCTAGGATCATTTAAGTAAAAATATGTGATTCATACACTGTTTAATGTGATCTGAACTCTAATTAAGGCTTTCCTGGAACGTAGATAACTTTTATACACTAACAAAAGTGTAGGAGACTTGTTGTATGCATGTTTTATGGGAGTTTTCATCTATTTACTGTTATTTTCCAAGAATTAATTATGTTTTCTTGTAGTTTCTAACATTGGCCAGAAATAAGCATTGGAGACATAGACAAACAACTTCCTAAATACTGCTATGAATCTAAAAAGCTCAGGAACATTGTCTCTCAACTATGTTTTACAGTTTCATGAAACATTTCAGTGAAGTGTAATTAAAAGCTACTCAATTTGCTTATTTCTCTCTTTCATTCTTTGTGTGACATATATTTAAGTTTCTAGGTTCCATTAAGTAAAAAAATATAGGATTCATACAATGTTTAATGTTCTCTCAACTTGAATTAAGGAATTCTTGGATGTTGATACCTTTTCTACACTAAGAATGGTCTTGGAGAATTTGTTTCTGCTGTTCTAAACCAGTTCTCATCTATTTACTGCCATTTTCTCTGAATTATTCATTTTTTGTTGTAGTTTCCTATATTCAGCCTTCTCGTCCAAGTATTAGCATTGCGCACATATACAAACAACTTCATACACACTGTTTGAGCAGAGGAAGCCCAAGAACACTGTCCCTCAACCACGATATAGAGTGTAATGCTACATTACAGTGAACTGTAAGTCTTTCCAGAGCTCGGGAAAATTGTATCTCAAGTATGTTATAGAGTTTAATGATACATTTCAGTGAGGTGTTAGGCTTTTCAAAGCATCTTAATGGGCTTATTTCTCTCTTTCAAGCTTTGTGTGACATACATTTACAGTTCTAGGCTCCTTTAAGTAAAAAATATAGGATCCATACACTGTTTAATGTGCTCAAAACTCTAATTAAGAATTTCCTGGATCTTTGATACATTTTCTACACTAAGAACTGACCTGGACAATCAGTTTCTGCTCTTCTAAATGAGTTCTCATCTATTTACTGCCATTTTCTCTGAATTATTCATGTTTTCATTTATTTCCTATTTTTGGCAATCTTGACCAAGTATAAGCATTGCCCATATATACAAACAACTTCCTACACAATGTTAAGAACAGAAGAAACTCGAGAACACTGTCCCTCAACTATGTTACATTGTGTAATGCTACATTACAGTGAACTGTAAGGCTTTCCAAAGCTCGGGAACATTGTCTCTCAAGTATGTTATAGAGTTTAATGATACATTTCAGTGAGATGTTTAGCTTTTCAAAGATACTTAATTGGCTTATTTCTGTCTTTTGAGCTTTGTTTGACATACATTTAAAGTTCTAAGCTCCTTTAAATAAAAAACTATCGGATTCATACACTGTTTAATGTGCTGTCAACTCGAATAAAGAAATTCCTGGATGTTAGATATCTTTTCTACACAAAGAACTGAATGGGAGAATTCGTTTCAGCTGTTCCAAATGGGTTCTCATCTATTTACTGCCATTTTCACTGAATTATTCATGTTTTCATAGTTTCCTATATTTGGCCATCTTGTCCAAGTATAAAAATTGACCACATAGAAAAACAACATCCTACACACTGTTATGAACAGAACAAACTGGAGAACACTGTCCCTCAACTGTGTTATAGAGTGTAATGCTACATTACAGTGAACTGTATTGCTTTAAACCAATGCTCAATTTGCTGATTTCTATCTTTCAATCCTTGTGTGACACACATACAAAGTTCTAGGCTACTTTAAGTAAATAAAGAGGTTTCATACACTATTTATTGAGTCCTTAAAACTAAGAATTTCCTGGATGTTAGATACCTTTTCTACACTAAGTAGTGACTTGGAGAATTCATTTCTGCTGTTCTAAACCAGTTCTCATCTATTTACTGCCATTGTCTCCGAATTATTCATGCTTTCCTGTAGTTTCCTATATTCGGCCTTCTTGTCCAAGTATTAGCATTGCCCACATATACAAACAACTTCCTCCACACTGTTATGAGCAGAGGAAGCCTGAGAACATTGTCCCTCAACTATTATATAGAGTGTAATGGTACATTACAGTGAATGTAAGGCTTTCCAAAGCTCAGGAACATTGTCTCTCAAGTAAGTTATAGAGTTTAATGATACTTTTCAGTGTGGTGTTTGGCTCTTCAAAGCTTCTCAATTTGCTCATTTCTGACTTTCAAGCTTTGTGTGACAGACATTCAAGGTTCTAGGTTCCTTGAAGTTAAAAATATAGGATTCATACACTGTTTTATGTGATCTCAACTTGAATTAAGGAATTCTTGGATGTTAGATACCTTTTCTACACTAAGAACTGCCATGGACAATATGTTTCTGCTCTTCTAAACCAGTTCTCATCTATTTACTGCCATTTTCTCCGAATTATTCAGGTTTTCATATAGTTTCCTATATCTGGCCTTCTTGTCCAAGTATAATCATTGCCCACATATACAAACATCTTCCTACAAACAGTTATGAACAGAAGAAGCTCGAGAAGAGTTTCCCTGAACTATGTTATTGCATATAATGCTAGATTACAGTGAACTGTAACCTTTCCAAAGCTGCATAATTGGTTTTTTTCTCTATTTCAATGGTATTCTGCCTTGGATGACACACATTTACCATTCTAGGCTCATTAAATAAAAATATGTGATTCCTACACTGTTTAATGTGATCTGAACTCTAATTAAGGCTTTCCTGGATCGTAGATAACTTTTATACACAAACAAAAGAGTTGGAGAATTGTTTTATACATGTTCTATGCGAGTTCTAATCTATTTACAGTTACTTTCCCAGAATTACAGATGTTTTCTTGTACTTTCTAACATTAGGCCAGGAATAAGCATTTGGAACATGGACAAACAACTACCTAAACACTGCTATGAACCAGAAAGCTCAGGAACATTGTCTCTCAACTATGTTTTAGAGTTTAATGATACATTTCAGTGAGGTGTTTGGCTTTTCAAAGCTACTCAATTTTCTTATTTCTGTTTTTCAAGCTTTGTGTGACATACATTTAAAGTTTAAGGCTCCTTTAAGTAAAAAATATCGGAATCATACACTGTTTAATCTGCTCTCACCTTGAATTAAGGAATTCTTTGGTGTTAGATACCTTTTCTACACTAAGAACTGACTTGCAGAATTCGTTTCAGCACTTCTAATCGAGTTCTCATCTATTTAGTGCCATTTTCTCTGAATTATACATGTTTTCATGTAGCATTGCCCTTATATACAAACAACTTCCTGCACACTGTTATGAACAGAAGAAACTCTAGAAAACTGTCCCTCAACTATGTTATAGAGTGTAATGCTACATTACAGTGAACTGTATTGCTTTCCAACATTGCTCAATTTGCAGATTTCTCTCTTTCAAACCTTGTGTGACACAGATGCAAAGTTCTAGGCTACTTTAAGTAATTACAAGATGTTACATACACTGTTTATTTTGTTCAAACTCTAATTAAGAATTTCCTGGATGTTAGATACCTTTTCTATTCTAGGAACTGACTTGGAGGATCTGTTTCTGCTGTTCTAGCCCAGTTCTCAACTATTTACTGCCATTTTCTACGAATTATTCATGTTTTCATGTAGTTTCCTATATTTGGCATTCTCGTCCAAGTATTAGCATTATCCACATATAGAACAACATCCTAAAGACTGTTATGAGCAGAGGAAGCCAGAGAACATTGTCCCTCAACTATGATATAGAGTGTAATGCTACATTACAGTGAACTGTAAGACTTTCCAAAGCTTAGGAAGAATGTCTCTCAAGTATGATATAGAGTTTAATGATAAATTACAGTGAGGTGTTTGGCTTTTCAGAGCAAATTAATTGGCTTATTTCTGTCTTTCATGCTTTGTGTGACATACATTTAAAGTTCAAGGCTCCTTTAAGTAAAAAATATCGGATTCACAAACTTTTTAATGTGATCTCAACTCAAATTAAGGAATTCCTGGATGTTAGATACTTTCTCTACACTAAGAACTAAATTGGAGAATGCGTTTCTGCTGTTCTAAACGAGTTCTCATCTATTTACTGCCATTTTCTCTGAATTATTCATGTTTTCTTGTAGTTTCCTATATTTGGCCATCTTGTCCCAGTATAAACATTGCCCACATAGACAAACAACTTCCTACACAATGTCATGAACAGAAGAAACTCGAGAACACTGTCCCTAAACTATGTTATAGAGTGTAATGCTCTATTATAGTGAACTGTAAGGCTTTCCAAAGCTGCTTAATGTGTTTATTTCTCTATTTAAATGTTATTTTGCCTTGAATGACACACATTTACCATGCTAGGCTCATTTAAGTAAAAATATGTGATTCATACACTGTTTAATGTGATCTGAACTCTAATTAAGTCTTTCCTGGATTTTAGATACCTTTTATACACAAGCAAAAGAGTGGAGAATTGTTTTATACATGTTTTATGCCAGTTCTCATCAATTTACTGTTATTTTCCAAGAATTAATAATGTTTTCTTGTAGTTTCTAACATTAGGCCAGAAATAAGTGTTGGGAACATCGACAAACAACTAACTAAACACTTCTATGAAACTGAAAAGCTTGGGAACATTGTCTTTCAAGTATGTTTGAGAGTTTAATGATACATTTCAGTGAAGTGTAATTAAAAGCTATTCAATTTGCTTATTTCTCTATTTCAGTCATTGTGTGACATACATTTAAATTTCTAGGTTCCTTTATGTAAAAAATATAGGATTCATACACTGTTTAATGTGCTCTCAACTGGAATTAAGGAATTCCTGGATTTTAGATACCTTTTCTACACTAAGAAATGACTTGGAGAATTCGTTTCAGCTGTTCTAACCAGTTCTCATCTATTTACTGCCATTTTCTCAGAATTATTCATGTTTTCATGTAGTTTCCTATATACGGCCTTCTGGGCTAAGTATAAGCATTGCCCACATATACAAACAACATCGTATACATTGTTATGAGCAGAGGAAGCCTGAGAATATTGTCCGTCAACTATGATATAGAGTGTAATGCTACATTACAGTGCACTGTAAGACTTTCCAAAGCTCGGGAACATTGTCTATCAAGTATGTTATAGAAATTAATGATACATTTCAGTGAGGTGATAGCCTTATCATAGAAACCTATTTGGCTTATTTCTGTCTTTCAAGCTTTGTTTGACATACATTTGGAGTTCTAGGCTCCTTTAAGTAAAAAAGATAGGATTCATACAATGTTTAATGTGCTCTCAACTCGAATAAAGTATTTACTGGATGTTAGATACATTTTCTACACTAAGAACTGACTTGGAGAATTACTTTCAGCTGTTCTAAACGAGTTCTCATCAATTTAATGCCATTTTCTCTGAATTACTCATGTATTCATGTAGTTTCCTATATTCGGCCATCTTCTCCATGTATAATCATTTCCCACATATACATTCCACTTCCTACACACTGTTATGAACAGAAGAAGGTCTAGAACATTGGCCCTAAACTATGTTATAGAGTGTAATGCTACATTACAGTGAATTGTGAGGCTTTCCAAAGCTCCTTAATGTGTTTATTTATTTCAATGGTATTTTGCCATGTATGACACACATTTACCATTCTAGGCTCATTGAAGTAAAAATATGTGATTCATACACTGTTTAATGTGATCTGAACTCTAATAAAGGCTTTCCTGGATTGTAGATACCTTTTATTCACAAACAAAAGAGTTGGAGAATTGTTTTATACATGTTCTATGCGAGTTCTCATCTATTTACTGCTATTTTCCCAGAATTACAGATGTTTTCTTGTAGTTTCTAACATTAGGCCAGAAATAAGTGTTGGGAACATCGACAAACAACTAACTAAACACTGCTATGAAACTGAAAAGCTTGGGAACATTGTCTCTAAACTAAGTAGTAGAGTTTAATGATGTATTTCAGTGAAGTGTAATTAAAAGCTATCAGTTTGCTTATTTCTCTCTTTCAAGCTTTGTGGGACAGACATTTAATGTTCTAGTTTCCTTTAAGGAAAAAATATAGGATTCATACACTGTTTAGTATTCTCTGAAAAAGAATTAACAAATTCCTGCATGTTCGATACCTTTTCTATACTAAGAACTGACTTGGAGAATCTGTTTCTGCTACTCTAAACCAGTTCTCATAGATTCCTATATAGGGCCTTCTTCTCCATGTATTAGAATTGCCCGCATATACAAACAACTTCCTACACACTGTTATGTGCAGTGGAAGCCTGAGAACAGTGTTCCTCAACTATGATATAGAGTGCAATGCTACATTACAGTGAAATGTAAGGCTTTCTGAAGCTCAGGAACATTGTCTCTCATGTATGTTATAGAGTTTAATGATACATTTGAGGTGTTAGGCTTTTCAAAGCTACTTAATTGGCTTATTTCTCTCTTTCAAGCTTTGTGTGACCGACATTTAAAGTTCTAGACTCCTTTATGTACAAAAGATAGGATTAATACACTGTTTAATGTGCTCTCACCTCGAATTAAGAAATTCCTGGATGTTAGATATCTTTTCTATACTAAGAATTGATTTGGAGAATTTGTTTCAGCTTTTTTAAACGAGGTCTCATCTATTTACTGCCATTTTCTCTGAATTATTCATGTTTTCTTGTAGTTTCTTATATTTGGTCATCTTGTCCAAGTATAAACATTGCCCACATATACAAAAAACTTCCTACACACTGTTATGAACAGTAGAAGCTTAAGAACACTGTCCCTCAACTATGTTATAGAGTTTAATGCTACATTACAGTGAACTGTAATGCTTTCCAACATTGCTCAATTTGCTGATTTCTCTCTTTCGAGCCTTCTGTGATACACATGAAAAGTTCTAGGCTACCTTAAGTTAAAAAAAAGAGGTTTCATACACTGTTTATTGTGTTCTTAACTGTAATTAAGGATTTCCTGGATTTTAGATACCTTTTTTACAGGAAGAACTGATTTGGACAATCGGATTCAGCTTTTCCAATGGAGTTCTCATCAATTTACTGCCATTTTCCCTGAATTATTCATGTTTTCATATAGTTTCCTATATTCGTCTAAGTATCAGCATTGCCCATATATACAAACAACTTCCTACACACTGTTATGAACAGAAGAAGCTCGAGAAGACTGTCCCTCAACTATGTTATAGAGTGTGTTTATTTCTCTATTTCAATGGTATTCTGCCTTGCATGACACAAATTTACCATTCTAGGTTCATTTAAGTAAACAATATATGATTCATACACTGTTTAATGTGATCTGAACTCTAATTAAGGCTTTCCTGGATCGTAGATACCTTTTATACACAAACAAAAAACTTGGAGAAGTGTTTTATACATGTTCTATGGGAGTTCTCATCTATTTACTGTTATTTTCCCAGAATTACTGATGTTTTCTTGTAGTTTCTAACATTTGGCCAGGAATTTCATTGGGAACATGGACAACCAACTATCTAAACACTGTTATGAACCTGAAGAGCTCGGGAACATTGTCTCTCAACTATGTTATCGAGTTTAATGATACAATTCAGTGATATGTAATTAAAAGCTATCAATTTGCTTATTTCTCTCTTTCAAGCTTTGTGGGACATACATTTAAGGTTCTGGTTTCCTTTACGGAAGAAATTTAGGATTCATACACTGTTTTAAGTTCTCTCAACTCGAATTAAGGAATTCATGGATGTTAGATACCTTTTCTACATTAAGAACTGATTGGAGAATCTGTTTCTGCTGTTTAAACCAGTCCTCATCTATTTACTGCCATTTTCTCTGATTTATTCATGTTTTCATATAGTTTCCTCTATTCGGCCTTCTTGTCTGATTATTAGCATTGCCCACATATACAAACAACATCCTACACACTGTTATGTGCAGTGGAAGCCTGAGAATATTGTTTGTCAACTATTATATAGAGTGTCATACTACATTACAGTGAATTGTAAGGCTTTCCAAAGCTCGGGAACATTGTCTATCAAGGATGTTATAGAGTTTAATGGTACATTTCAGTGAGGTGTTAGGCTTTTCAAAGCAACTTAATAGGCATATTTCTCTTTTTCAAGCTTTGTGTGACATACATTTAAAGTTATAGGCTCCTTTAAGTAAAAGATATAGGACTCATACACTGTTTAATGTGCTCTCAACTCGAATTAAGGAATTCCTGGATGTTAGTCACCTTTTCTACACTAAGAAATGATTTGGAGAATTTTTTTCAGCTTTTCTAAATGGGGTCTCATCTGTTTACTCCATTTTCTCTGAATTATTCATGTTTTCATGTAGTTTGCATATTCGGCCATCTTGTCCAAGTATAAACATTGCCCACATATACAAACAATTTCCTAAACACTGTTACTTACAGAAGAAGTTCCAGAACAGTGTCCCTCAACTATATTATAGAGTGTAATGCTATATTACAGTGAACTCTGAGGCTTTCCAAAGCTGCTTAATGTATTTATTTCTCTATTTCAAGCCTTCTGTGACACACATGTAAAGTTCTAGGCTACTTTAAGTAAAAAAAAAAAAAAAAAAGTTTTCATACACTGTTCATTTTGTTCTTGACTCTAATTAAGGTTTTCCTGGATCTTAAATACCTTTTCTACACTCAGAACTGATTTGGACCATCAGATTCAGCTTTTCTAAAGGAGTTCTCTTCATTTTACTGACATTTTCTCTGAATTATTCTTGTTTTCATATAGATTCCTATATTTGGCCTTCTTGTCCAAGTTTCAGCATTGCCCACATATATAAACAACTTCCTACACACTGCTATGAACAGGAGAAGCTCGAGAAGAGTGTCCCTCAACTATGTTATTGAGTGTAATGCTACATAACCGTGAACTGTAAGGCTTTCCAATGCTGCTTAATGTGTTTATTTATCTATTTCACGGTATTCTGGCTTGTGCGACACAAATTTACAGTTCTAGGCTCATTTAAGTAAACAATATATGATTTATACACTGTTTAATGTGATCTGAACTCTAATTAAGGCTTTCCTGGACATAGATACCTTTTATACACAAACAAAAGACTTGGAGAAGTGTTTTATACATGTTCAATGCGATTTCGCATCTATGTACTGTTATTTTCCCAGAATTACTGATGTTTTCTTGTAGATTCTAACATTTGGCCAGGAATAGCATTGGGCTATTCCTGCATTCGGCTTCTTGTCCAATTATTTGCATTGCCCACATATACAAACAACTTCCTATACACTCTAATGTGCAGTGGAAGCCTGAGAACATTGTTTCTTAACTATGATATAGAGTGTAATGCTACATTACAGTGAACTTTAAGGCTTTCCAAAGCTCGGGGAAGAATATAGGAAACTATAAGAAAACGTAAATAATTCAGAGAAAATGGCAGTAAATTGATGAGAACTCGTTTAGAACAGCAGAAACAGATTCTCCACGTCAGTTCTTAGTTTAGAAAAGGTATCTAATATCCAAAAATTCCTTAATTCATGTTGAGAGCACATTAAACAGTGTATGAATCCTATATTTTTTACTTCAAGGAACCTAGAACCATAAATGTATGTCACACAAAGCTTGAAAGAGAGAAATAAGCAAATTGAGTAGCTTCTAATGACACTTCAATGAAATGTATCATTAAACTCTATTACTTAGTTTAGAGCCAATGTTCCCGAGCTTTTCAGTTTCATAACAGTGTTTACATAGTTGTTTGTTCATATTCACAATGCTTATTCCTTGCCTAATGTTAGAAACTACAAGAAAACATCAGTATATTTGGGAAAATAACAGTAAATAGATGACAACTTGCATAGAACATGTATAAAACAATTCTCCAACTCTTTTTTTGTATATAAGATATCTACAATCCAAGAAAGCCTTAATTAGAGTTCAGATCAAATTAAACAGTGTATGAATCACATATTTTTACCTAAATGAGCCTAGAATGGTACATGTATGTCATACTATGCAGAATAACATTGAAATAGAGAAATAAACACATTAAGTAGCTTTAGAAAGACTAACATTTCACTCTAATGTAGCTTTACACACTATAAAATAGTTTAGGAACAGTGTTCTCGATCTTCTTCTGTTCATAGCAGTGTGTAGCAAGTTGTTTGTATATGAGGGCAATGATTATACTTAGAGAAGAAGTCCGAATATAGGAAAATATATGAAAACATGAATAATTCAGAGAAAATGTCAATAAAGTTGAGAACTGGTTTAGTAGAGCAGAAACAGATTCTCCAAAGCAGTTCTTTGTGTAGAAAAGGTATCTAACATCCAAGAATTCCTTAATTCAAGTTGAGAACACATTAAACAGTGCATGAATCCTATATTTTTTACTTAAAGGAAGCTAGGACCTTAAAGGTAAGTCACGCAAAGCTGGAATGAGAGAAATAAGCAAGTTCAGTGGCTTTGAAAAGTCAAACACCTCACTGAAATGCATCATGAAACTCTATAAATTACTTGAGAGACAATGTTCCCGAGGTTTGGAAAGCCTCACATTCACTGTAATGTAGCATTACACTCTTTATCGTAGTTGAGGGACAATATTCTCAGGCTTCCTCTGCTCATAACAGTGTGTAGGATGTTGTTTGTATATGTGGGCAATGCTGATACTTGGAAGAGAAGGCCGAATATAGGAAACTACTTGTAAATATGAATAATTCGGAGAAAATGCAGTAAATAGATGAGAACTGGTTTAGAAGAGCAGAAACAGATTCTCCAAGTCCGTTCTTAGTGTAGAAAAGTATCTAAGATCTGGGAAATCATTAATTAGAGTTAGGAACAAAATAAACAGTTTATGAAATCTCTGTTATATTCTTAAAGTAGCCTAGAAGTTTACATGTTTGTCACACAAGGTATGAAAGAGAGAAATCAGCTAATTGAGCAACGTTGGAAAGCATTACAGTTCACTGTAATGTAGCATTACACTCAATAACATAGTTGAGGGACAGTCTTCTAGGGCTTCTTCTGTTCATAAAAGTGTGTAGGAAGTTTTTTGTATATGTGGGCAATGCTTATACTTGGACATGAAGGCCGAAAATAGGAAACTATATGAAAAAATGAATAATTCAGGGAAAATGTCAGTAAATTGATGAGAACTCCTTTAGAAAAGCTGAAACCGATTGTCCAAATCAGTTCTTAGTGTAGAAAAGATATCTAAGATCCAGGAAATCATAATTAGAGTTAAGAAAACAATAAACAGTATATGAAACCTCTTTTATTTATTAAAAGTAGCCTAGAACTTTACATGTGTGTCACAGAAAGCTTGAAAGAGAGAAATCAGCAAATTGAGCGACATTGGAAAGTATTACAGTTCACTTTAATGTATCATTAAACTCTGTAATATAGTTGGGGTACAGTGTTCTCGAGTTTCTTCTGTTCATAACAGTGTGTAGGAAGTTGCTTGTATATATGGGCAATGCTTATACATGGTCAAGATGACCGAATGTAGGAAAGTATATGAAAACATGAATAATTCAGAGAAAATGTCAGTAAATTGATGAGGACTGGTTTAAAACAGCTGAAACCAAATGTCCAAAGCAGTTATCAGTGGAGAAAAGGTATTTAAGATCAAGGAAATAATTAATTAGATTTAAGAACCCAATAAACATTACATGAAACCTCGTTTATTTACTTAAAGTAGCCTAGAAATTTAATGTGTGTCACACAAGGCTTGAAAAGGAGAAATCAGGATATTGAGCAAATTGGAAAGCAATACAGTTCACTGTAATGTAGCATTAATCGCAATAAAATAGTTGGGTGACAGTGTTCTAGAGTTTTTTCTGTTCATAACAGTGTGTAGGAAGTTGTTTGTATATATGGGCAATGCTTATACTTGATCAAGATGGCCTAATATGTGAAACTATAGGAAAACATGAATAATTCAGAGAAAATGGCAGTACATAGATGAGAACTGGTTTAGAATAGCAGGAACAGATTCTCCAAGTCAGTTCTTACTGTAGAAAAGGTATCTAACATCCAAAAATTCCTTAATTCATGTTGAGAGCACATTAAACAGTGTATGAATCCTATATTTTTTACTTCAAGGAACCTAGAACATTAAATGTATGTCACACGAAGCTTGAAAGAGAGAAATAAGCAAATTGAGTAGCTTCTAATTACACTTCAATGAAATGTAACATTAAACTCTATTACTTAGTTTAGAGACAATATTCCCGAGATTTTCAGTTTCATAACAGTGTTTACATAGTTGTTTGTCCGTATTCCCAATGCTTATTCCTGGCGTAATGTTAGAAACTCTAAGAAAACATCAGTATTTCTGGGAAAATATCAGTAAATAGATGAGAACTCGCATAGAACATGTATAAAACAATTCTCCAACTCTTTTGTTTGTTTATAAAAGATATCTACAATCAAGGAAAGCCTTAATTAGAGTTCAGATCACATTAAACAGTGTATGAATGACATATTTTTACCTAAATGAGCCTAGAATGGTAAATGAATGTCATACTAGGCAGAATAACATTGAAATAGAGAAATAAACACATTAAGCAGCTTTGGAAAGACTTACAGTTCACTATAGTGTAGCATGACACGCAATAACATAGTTGAGGGACAGTCTTCTCGAGATTCTTCTGTTCATAACAGTGTGTAGGAAGTTGTTTGTGTATGTGGGCAATGTTGATGCTTGGACAAGAAGGCCGAATATAGGAAACTATATGAAAAAATGAATAATTCAGAGAAAATGTCAGTAAATTGAAGAGAATTCCTTTAGAAAAGATGAATCTGATTGTCCAAATCAGTTCTTAGTGTAGAAAAGGTATCTAATATCCAGGAAACCCTTTATTACAGTTAAGAACACAATAAACAGTGTATGAAACCTATTTTTTTAACTTAAAGTATCCTAGAACGTTTCATGTGTGTCACAGAAGGCTTGAAAGAGAGAAATCCGCAAATTGATCAACATTGGAAAGCATTACAGTTCACTGTAATGAAGCATTACACTCAATAACATAGTTGAGGGACAGTGTACTTGAGGTTCTTTTGTTCATAACACTGTGTAGGAAGTTGTTTGTATATGTGGGCAATGTTTATACTGGGACAAGATGACCAAATATAGGAAACTACAAGAAAACATGAATAATCGAGAAAATGGCAGTAAATAGATGAGACCTCCTTTAAAAAACATGAAACAAATTCTCCAAATCAGTTATTAGTGTAGAAAAGGTATCTAACATCCTGGAATTCCTTAATTCGAGTTGAGAGCACATTAAACAGTGTATGAATCCTATATTTTGTACTTAAAGGAGTCTAGAACTTTAAATGAAGGTGGCACAAAGCTTGAAAGAGAGAAATAGGACAATTAAGTAGCTTTGAAAATCCTAACACCTAAGTTAAATGTATCATTAAACTCTATAACATACTTGAGAGACAATGTTCCGAGCTTCGGAAACCCTTACAGTTCACTGTAATGTAGCATTAAACTCTATATCATAGTTGAGGGACAATGTTCTGAGGCTTCCACTGCACATAACAGTGTGTAGGAAGTTGTTTGTCTATGCGGGCAATGCTCATACATGGAGAAGAAGGCGAAAAAGGCAGTAAATAGATGAGAACTGGTTTAAAATAACAGAAACAGATTCTCCAAGTCAGTTCTTAGTGTAGAAAAGGAATCAACATCCAACTATTCAGTAATTCAAGTTGAGAGCACATTAAACAGTGTATAAATCCTACATTTTTTACTTTTTATACACAAACAAAAGACTTGGAGAATGGTTTTATCATGTTTTATGCGAGTTCTCTATAATCCAGGAAAGCCTTAATTATAGTTCAGATCACATTAAACAGTGTTCGAATCACATATTTTTACTTAAATGAGCGTAGAATGGTAAATGTGTGTCATACAAGGCAGAATACCATTGAAATAGAGAAATAAACACATTAAGCAGCTTTGGAACTCCTTACAGTTCACTGTAATGTAGCATTACACTCTATAACATAGTGGACGGACAGTCTTCTTGAGCTTCTTCTGTTCATCACAGTGTGTAGGAAGTTGTTTATATATGTGGGCAATGCTTATACTTGGACAAGAAGGCCAAATATAGGAAACTATATGAAAACTTGAATAATTCAGAGAAAATGTCAGTAAATTGATGAAAACTGGTTTAAAACAGCTGAAACCAATTGTCCAAAGCAGTTCTCAGTGGAGAAAAGGTATCTAAGATCCAGGAAACCCTTAATTAGAGTTAAGAACTTAATAAACAGTGCATGAAACCTCTTTTATTTACTTAAAGTAGCGTAGAACTTTACATGTGAGTCACACAAGGCTTGAAAGAGAGAAATCATCAAATTGAGCAACGTTGGAAAGCAATACAATTCACTGTAATGTAGCATTGCACTCCATAACATAGTTGAGGGACAGTGTTCTCGAGTTTCTTCTGTTCATAACAGTGTGTAGGAAGTTGTTTCTATATATGGGCAATGCTTATACTTGGTCAAGATGGTCGAATATAGGAAACTATATGAAAACATGAATAATTCAGAAAAAATGGCAGTAAATAGATGAGAACTGGATTAGAACAGCAGAAACTGATTCTCCAAGTAAGTTCTCAGTGTAGAAAATGTATCAAAGATCCAGGAAATTCTTAATTAGAGTTGAGAGCACATTAAACAGTGTATGAATCCTATGTGTTTAATTAAAGTAGCCTAGAACTTTAAATGTATTTCACACCAAGCTTGAAAGAGATAAATAAGCCCATTATGTTGCTTTGAAAAGCTTAATACCTCACTAAAATGTATCATTAAACTCTAAAACATACTTGAGATACAATGTTCCCGAGCTTTGGAAAGCCTTACATTCACTGTAATGTGGCATTTCCATCTATATCATAGTTGAGGGACAATGTTCTCAGGCTTCCTATGCTCATTACAGTGTGTAGGAAGTTGTTTGTATATGTGGGCAATGCTAATACTTGGACGAGAAGGCCGAACACAGGAAACTACATGAAAATATGAATAATTCGGAGAAAATGGCAGTAAATAGATGAGAACTGGTTTAGAACAGCAGAAATAGATTCTCCAAATCAGTTCTTAGTGTAGAAAAGGTATCAACCTCCAAGAATTCCTTAATTCAAGTTGAGAGCATATTAGACAGTGTATGAATCCAACGTTTTTTACTTAAAGGAACCTAGATACTCAAATGTATATCACACAAGGAGTGAAAGAGTGAAATAAGCAAATTGAGTAGCTTTTAATTACACTTCACTGAAATGTATCATTAAACTCTAAAACATAGTTGAGAGACAATGTTCTCGAGCTTTTCAGGTTCATAGCAGTGTTTAGGTAGTTGTTTGTTCATGTTCCCAATGCAATTCCTGGTCAAATGTTAGAAACTACAAGAAAACATCAGTAATTCCGGTAAAATAACAGTACATAGATGAGAACAAGACACTGAATAGAAATGTGTTTGTAATATTAATAACCACCAATAAAGTTGACTAGAACCCAGCTAACATAAACATACAATCAGACAAAAAGAATAGGCAAATCAACCTTACAAAAAAAAAGCATACGACTTCAGTATAGTCACCATTCAACATACAACTTCAAAGAGTTAGAGAGAAAGACTGTTTTTTTTGTTTTGTTTTGTTTTTAGGACAACTGCGAGGGAGGTGTGAATGGGTTTGGAGCAGGTAGTTGGAAATTAGTTATATACAAGTAGGGTAAAATTTTAGGAGGGGGTAGACAGAAGGAATGGGGAAAATCTAGAGCAGGAAAGGGTTAAGATAAACGGGGTACCAAAGGAAAAGATCAGAAAGAGGGTGAAGGCATAAAGGTAGGGTTGAGATAGAATAAAGCATTGGAGAAGGAAAGATAGATAAAGACTGTAGAACAGTAATCCTGAAATTAAATATATATATATATATATATATATATATGAAATAAAAATAATAAAAATAAACAAAAGTAAATAAGATGAAAAAAGTAAATTAGTAGCAGTAATAGTGTTGATTACGTATACAATGTAGTAATTAAAAAGATAACATCAAGTGAGGAAAAAAATAGTTTCTTGAGTAAACGTTGCAAATAATGAGAACAAAAATTAAAAACAAATATATAAAAATTTTTTAAAAAAATTTAAATTTAAATAAAATTTGCAGTAATGAAGGTCATTTGCTTCCTCCATTGTTATTATCCAGTCCTTATTTTTAGGGAGGTTTTGCTTTGTTTTTATTACACTAGTGTCAATTTGTAAATTAGCCTCTGGGGGCAGTGTTTCGAGTTGACTTCCCAGACTTTAGAGCCTCTCAGCTTTTTTTTTTTTTTTTTTTTTTTTGTCCTCTTTGAAGCAGGATTGAAGGAGAGGGGAGGGGGCAGGTCCAAGCAACTGCATTCTCCTGCAACTCTCAGATATCCCTCTGAGCCAGATGCAAATGTGTTGCTCATTAGATATCTCCCCTGTTAGGAGCCTGCTTCACTTTCAAGGATGACACCCGCCCAAAAGCTGGGGTTTCCAATTATAATCACCACCCTTGTCCTCCAGCTTCTGCATGCCTTGTGCGCGCGCAGCCTTTTGTCTTCTCCTGGAGCACTCTCCACCCTCTCCCCGCGAAATTTGACATTTTCGCCTACCAGTGGAGCACTCTTGTTTTGCCCGGTGTTCAAGCCGCCTGGGATCCGTGTTCTGGGGGTCACAGCTGCTTGGTCGTTGCTGCGGTTGTGCATATTCAGGCCTCTGACACTATCCTATATTCCTCTCAAGATGGCAAGGCTTCCCTGTCCAAGCCGGCAGGTAGTTCCAGGAAGGGATGCAGCCCGCGTGGGTGGCTCCCTGTGAGGGGAACCTCTGACAGCGGACCCCCAGCCCTTTTTTCTGGCCTTCGCTGTTTCCCAGGTTGCTAATAAACACTCACAGCTCAACACCATCAGTTGCTCTCTCTTTCTGTTTTGGGACAAGGCTCAGAATCGTCCCATCTATTCTTCCGCCAACTTTCGTACTTCTAGATACCTTTTAAACAGTAACAACTGACTTGGAAAATCTGTTTCTGCTGTTCTAAACCAGTTCTCATTTATTTACTGCCATTTTCTCTGAATTATTCATATTTTCATGTAGTTTCCTATATTCGGCCTTCTTGTCCAAGTATTAAGATTGACCACATATATAAACAACTTCCAACACACTTATGAGCAAAGGAAGCCCGGAAATATTGTCCCTCAACTATGATATAAAGTGTAATGCTACATTAGAGTGAACTGTAAGGCTTTCCAAAGCTCAGGAACATTTTCTCTCAAGTATGTTATAGAGTTTAATGATACATTTAAGTAAGGTATTAGGCTTTCAAAGCTACTCAATTTGTTTATTTCTCTCCTTCAAGCTTTGTGGGACATACATTTAAGGTTCTTGGTTACTTTAGGTAAAAAATATAGGATTCATACACTGTTTAATGTGCTCTCAACTAGAATTAAGGAATTCTTGGATGTTAGTTACCTTTTCCACACGAAGAACTGCCTTGGAGAATCTGTTTCTGCTGTTCTAAACCAGTTCTCATCATTTACTGCAATTTTCTCTGAATTATTCATGTTTTCAGGTAGTTTCCGATATCCGGTCTCCTCGATCAAGTATTATCATTGCCCACTTATACAAACAACTTCCTACACACTGATAGGAACTGAAGAAACTCGAGAACACTGTCCCTCAACTATGTTACAGAGTGTAATGCTACATTACAGTGAACTGTATTGCTTTCCAATTTGCTCAATTTGCTGAATTCTCCCTTTCAAGCCTTGTGTGACACACATGTAAAGTTCTAGGCTACTTTAAGTAAATAAAAGAGGTTTCAGACAGTTTATTGTGTTCTTAATTCTAATTAAGCATTTCCTGGATCTTAGATACCTTTTCTACACTAAGAACTGATTTGGACAATTGGTTTCAGCTGTCCTTAGTGAGTTCACAACAATTTACGGACATTTTCTCTGAATTATTCATGTTTTTTTATAGTTTCCTATATTCGGCCTTCTTGTCCAAGTATATGCTTTGCCCACATATATAAACACCTTAATACACACTGTTATGAACAGAAGAAGCTCGAGAACACTGTCCTTCAACTATGTTATAGAGTGTAATGCTCTTAGATACCTTTTCTCCACCGAGAACTGCTTTGGACAATTAGTTTCAGCTGTCTTAAACCAGTTCTCATCAATTTACTGACATTTTCTCTGAATTATTCATGTTTTCATACAGTTTCCTATATTCGGTCTTCTTGTCCCATTATAAGCATTGCCCACATATATAAAAACTTCCTACACACTGTCATGAACAGAAGAAGTTTGAGAACACTGTCCCTCAACTGTTATAGAGTGTAATGCCAAATTACAGTGAACTGTAAGGCTTTCCAAAGCTGCTTAATGTGCTTATTTCTCTATTTCAATGGTATTCTGCCTTAGATGACACCCATTTACCATTCTAGGCTCATTTAAGTAAAAATATGTGATTCAAACACTGTTTAATGTGATCTGAACTCTAATTAAGGCTTTCCTGGATTGTAGATACATTTATACACAAAAAAATAGTTGGAGAATTGTTTTATACATGTTCTATGCAAGTTCTTATCTATTTACTGTTTTTTCCCATAATTACTGATGTTTTCTTGTAGTTACTAACATTAGGCCAGGAATAAGCATTGGGAACATGGACAAACAACTACCTAAACACTGATATGAAACTGAAAAGCTCGGGAACATTGTCTCTAAACTATGTAATAGAGTTTAATGATACATTTCAGTGAGGAGTAATTAGAAGCTCCTCAATTTTCTTATTTCTCTCTTTCAGGCCTTGTGTGATAAACATTTCTGGTTCTAGGTTGCTTGAAATAAAAAATATAGGATTCATACAATGTTTAATGTACTCTCAACACGATTTAAGGAATTCCTGGATGGTAGATACATTTTCTACACTAAGAACTTACTTGGAGAATTCGTTTCTGCTGTTCTAAACCAGTTCTCATCTATTTACTGCCATTTTCTCTGAATTATTCATGTTTTCATGTAGTTTCCTATATTTGGCCATCTTCTCCAAGTATAAATATTACCCACATAGACAAACAACTTCCTACACAGTTATCAACAGAAGAAACTCGAGAACCCTGTCCCTCAACTATGCTATAGAGTGTAATGCTACATTACTGTGAACTGTATTGCTTTCCAACGTTGCTCAATTTGCTGATTTTTCTCTTTCAAGCCTTGTGTGACACACATGTAAAGTTCTAGGCTATTTTAAGTAAAGAAAAGAGGTTTCATACACTGTTTATTTCGTTCTTAACTCTAATTAAGACTTTCCTGGATCTTAGATACTTTTCTACACTATGAACTGACTTGGAGAATAAGTTTCTGCTGTTCTAAACCAGTTCTCATATATTTACTGCCATTTTCTCCAAATTATTCATGTTTTCATGTATTTTCCTATATTCGGACTTCTTGTCCAAGTATAATCATTGCCCACACATACAAAAAACTTCCTACACACGGTTATGAACAGAAGAAGCTCGAGAACACTGTCCCTCAAGTATGTTATGGAGTTTAATGCTACATTACTTTGAACTCTAAGGCTTTCCTACGCTGCTTAATGTGTTTATTTCTCTATTTCAATGGTATTCTGCCTTGTATGACACATATTTACCATTCTAGGCTCATTTAAATAAAAATATGTGATTCATACACTGTTTAATGTGATCTGAACTGCAATTAAGGCTATCCTGGATTATAGATACCTTTTATACACAAACAAAAGACTTGGAGAAGTGTTTTATACATGTTCTATTCGAGTTATCTATTTACTGTTATTTTCCCAGAATTACTGATGTTTTCTTGTAGTTTCTAACATTAGACCAAGAATAGCATTGGGAACATGGACAAACAACTACCTAAATACTGTTATGAACCTGAAAAACTCGGGAAAATTGTCTCTAAACTATGTTTTAGGGTTTAATGATACATTTCAGTTAAGTGTAATTAAAAGTTAGTCAATTTGCTTATTTCACTATTTCAAGCTTTGTGTGACATACATTTAAGGTTCTGGGTTCCTTTAAGTAAATAGTATAGGATTCATACACTGTTTAATGTGCTCTCTACTTGAATTTAGGAATTCTTGGATGTTGATACCTTCTCTACACTAAGAACTGACTTGGAGAATCTGTTTCTTCTGTTCTAACCCAGTTCTCATCTATTTACTGCCATTTTCTCTGAATTATTCATGTTTTCATGTAGTTTCCTATATTCTGCCTTATCATCCAGGTATTAGCATTTCCCACACATACAAACAACATCCTACACACTGTTATGAGCAGAGGAAGCCTGAGCACATTGTCCCTCAAATATGATATAGAGTGTAATGCTACATTACAGTGAATGTAAGGCTTTCCAAAGATTGGGAACATTGTCTCTCAAGTATGTTATAGAATTTAATGATACATTTCAGTGAGGTTTTAGGCTTTTCAAAGCTACTTAATTGGCTTATTTCTGTCTGTCAAGCTTTGTGTGACTTACATTTAAAGTTCTAGGCTCCTTTAAGTAAAAAATATCGGATTCATACACTGTTTAATGTGCTCTCAACTCGAATTAATGAATTCCTGGATGTTACATACATTTTCTACACTAAGAACTCACTTGGCGAATTCGTTTCAGCTGTTCTAAACCAGTTCTCATCTATTTAGTGCAATTTTCTCTGAATTCTTCATGTTTTCATGTAGTTTCATATATTTGGCTATCTTGTCCAAGTATAATCATTGCCAACACATACAAAAAACTTCCTGCACACTGGTATGAATAGAAGAAGCTCGAGAACACTGTCCCTCAACTATGTTATAGAGTGTAATGCTACATTATAGTGAACTGTAAGGCTGCTTAATGTGTTTATTTCTCTCTTTCAATGGTATGCTGCCTTGTATGACACACATTTACCATTATAGGCTCATTTAAATAAAAAACATGTGATTCCTACATTGTTTAATGTGATCTGAACTCTAATTAAGGCTTTCCTGGATTCTAGATACCTTTTATACACAAACAAAAGAGTTTGAGAATTGTTTTATACATGTTCTATGAGAGTTCACATCTATTTACTGTTATTTTCCCAGAATTACTGATGTTTTCTTGTAGTTTCTAACAGTAGGCCAGGAATAAGCATTAGAAAATGGACAAACAACTACCTAAACACTGTTATGAAACTGAAAAGCTCACTAACATTGTCTCTAAACTATGTAATAGAGTTTAACTGTACATTTCAGTGAAGTGTAATTAGAAGCTACTCAATTTGCCTTTTTCTCTCTTTCAAGCTTTGTGTGACATACATTTAAGGTTCTAGGTTCCTTGAAGTAAAAAATATAGGATTCATACACTGTTTAATGTGCTCTCACCATTAATTAAGGAATTTTTGGATGTTAGATAACTTTTCTACACTAAGAATTGACTTGGAGAATCTGTTTCTGCTGTTCTAAACCAGTTCTCATTTATTTACTGCCATTTTCTCTGAATTATTCATGTTTTCATGTAGTTTCCTATATTTGGCCTTCTTGTCCAAGTATTAGCATTGACCATATATACAAACAACTTCCTATACACTGTTATGAGCAGAGGAAGCCTGAGAACATTGTCCCTCAACTATGTTATAGAGTGTAATGTTACATTACAGTGAATGTAAGGCTTTCCAAAGCTCGGGAACATTGTCTCTCAAGTAAGTTATAGAGTTTAATGATACTTTTCAGTGAGGTGTTTGGCTTTTCAAAGCTACTCAATTTGCTTATTTCTCTCTTTCAAGTTTTGTGTGACATACATTTACAGTTCTAGGCTCCTTTAAGTAAAACATATATGATACATACACTGTTTAATGTGCTCTAAACTTGAATTAAGGAATTCTTGGATGTTAGATACCTCTTCACACTAAGAACTGACTTGGAGAATCTGTTTCTGCTGTTCTAAAACAGTTTTCATATATTTACTGCCATTTTATCTGAAATATTCATGTTTTCATGTAGTTTCCTATATTCGTACTTCTTCCTACACACTGTTATGAATAGAAGAAGCTCAAGAACACTGTCCCTCTACTGTGTTATACAGTGTAATGCTACATTACAGTGAATTCTATTGCTTTCCAATTTGCTCAATTTGCTGATTTCTCTCTTTACAGCATTGTGTGACACACATGTAAAGTTCTAGGCGACTTTAAGTAAATAAAAGAGGTTTCATATACTGTTTTTGGTGTTCTTAACTCTAAGTTAGAATTTCCTGGATCTCAGATACCTTTTCTACACTAAGAAATGACTTGGAGAATCTGTTTCTGCTGTTCTAACCAGTTCTCATCTATTTACTGCCATTTTCTCCGAATTATTAATGTTTTCATACAGTTTCCTATATTTGGCCTTCTTCTCCAAGTAAAAGTATTGCCCAAATATAGAAACAACTTCTTACACACTGTTATGAACAGAAGAATCTCAAGAACACTGTCCCTCAACTATGTTATAGAGTGTTATGCTACATTACAGAGAACTGTAAGGCTTTCCAAAGCTTCTTAATTTATTTATTTCTCTATTTCAATGGTATTCTGACTTGTATGACACACATTTACCGTTCTCGGCTCATTTAAGTAAACAATATATGATTCATACACTGTTTAATTTGATCGGAACTCTAATTAAGGCTTTCCTGGATCGTAAATAACTTTTATACACAAACAAAAGACTTGGAAAAGTTTTTTAGACATGGTTTATGCGAGTTCTCATCTATTTACATTTATTTTCCCAGAATTACTGATGTTTTCTTGTAGTTTCTAAAATTAAACCAAGAATAAGTATTGGGAACATGGACAAACAACTACCTAAACTCTGTTATGAAACTGAAAAGCTCGGGAACATTGCCTCTCAACTAGTTTTGAGAGTTTAATGATACATATCATTGAAGAGTAATTAAAAGCTAGTCAGTTTGCTTATTTCTCTCTTTCAAGCTTTGTGTGACATACACTTAAGGTTTTAGGTTCCTTTATGTAAAAAATATAGGATTCATACACTGTTTAATGTGCTCTCAACTGGAATTAAGGAATTCCTGGACGTTGGATACCTTTTCTACAATAAGAACTGACTTGGAGAATCTGTTTCTTCTGTTCTAAACCAGTTCTCATCTATTTACTGCCATTTTCTACAAATTATTCATGTTTTCATATAGTTTCCTATATTAGGCCACGTAGTCCAAGTATTAGCATTGCCCACATTACAAACAACTTTCTACACACTGTTATGAGCACAGGAAGCCTGCGAACATTGTCCCTCAACTATGATATAGAGTGTAATAATAAATACAGTGAATGTAAGGTTTTCCAAAGCTCGGCAACATTGTCTCTCAAGTAAGTTATAGGGTTTAATGATACATTTCAGTGAGATGTTTGGCTTTTCAAAGCTACTCAATTTGATTATTTCTATCTTTCAAGTGTTGTTTGACACACATGTATAGTTCTAGGTACTTTCAGTAAATAAAAGAGGTTTTGTACAGTTTATTGTGTTCTTAACTCTAATTAAGAATTAGATTCTCCAAGTTAGTTCTTATTATAGAAAAGGTATCTAACATCCAGAAATTACTTAATAGGAGTTGAGAGAACATTAAACAGTGTATGAACCCTGTATTTTTTCCTTAAAGGAACTGAGAACCTTAAATGTATGTCCCACAAAGCTTGAAAGAGAGAAATAAGCAAACTGATAGATTTTAATTACACTTCACTGAATTATATTTTTAAACTCTATAACATAGTTGAGAGACAATGTTCACGAGCTTTTCAGGTTCATCACAGTGTTTAGGTAGTTGTTTGTTCATGTTCCCAATGCAATTCCTGGTCAAATGTTAGAAACTACAAGAGAACATCAGTAATTCGGTAAAATAACAGTACATAGATGAGAACTCCCATAGAACATGTATAACACATTCTCCAAGTCTTTTGTTTTTATATAAAAGGTATCTAAAATCCAGGAAAGCCTTAATTAGAGTTCAGATCACATTAAACAGTGTATGAATCATATATTGTTTACTTAAATGAGCCTAGAATGGTAAATGTGTGTAATGCAAGGCATTGAATTAGAGATATAAACACATTAAGCAGCATTGGAAATCCTTAGAGTTCACTCTAATGTAGCATTACACTCAATAACATAGTTGAGGGACAGCCTTCTCGAGCTCCTTCTGTTCACAACATTGTGTAGGAAGTTGTTTGTATATATGGGCAATGCTTATACTTGGTCAAGATGGCCGAAAATAGAAACTATATGAAAACATGAATAATTCAGAGAAAATGTCAGTAAATTGATGAGAACTCATTTAGAACAGCTGAAACCAATCCTCCAAATCAGTTCTTAGTGTAGAAAGGTATCTCAGATCCAGGAAATCCTTAATTAGAGTTAAGAACAGAATAAACAGTGCATGAAACCTCTTTTATTTACTTAAGTAGCCCAGAACTTTACATGTGTGTCACACAAGGCTTGAAAGATAGAAATCAGCAAATTGAGCAACGTTGGAAAGAAATACAGTTCACGGTAATGTAGCATTACACTCTATAACATAGTTGAGGGACAGTGTTCTCGAGTTTCTTCTGTTCATAACAGTGTGTAGGAAGTTGTTTGTCTATCTGGGCAATATTTATACTTGGACAAGATGTCCGAATATAGGAAACTACATGAAAACATGAATAATTCAGAGGAAATGGCAGTAAATGATGAGAACTGGTTTAGAAGAGCAGAAACAGATTCTCCAAGTCAGTTGTTAGTGTAGAAGAGGTATCTAACATCCAAGAATTCCTTAATTCAAGTTGAGAGCACATTGAACAGTATATGAATCCTATATTTTTTACTTAAAGTAAGCTATAACCTTAAATGTATGTCACACAAAGCTTGAAATAGAGAAATGAGCGAATTGAGTAGCTTTGAAAAGCAAAAACACCTCACTGAAATATATCATTAAACTGTATAACTTACTTGAGAGACAATGTTCCTGAGCTTTGGAAAGCCTTACATTCACTGTAATGTAGCATTGCACTCTATATCATAGTTGAGGGACAATGTTCTCAGGCTTCCTCTGCTCATAACAGTGTGTAGGAAGTTGTTTGTATATGTGGGCAATGCTAATACTTGGACGAAAAGGCTGAATATAGGAAACTACATGAAAACATGAATAATTAAAAAAAAATGGCAGTAAATAGATGAGAACTCATTTAGAACAGCTGATTCGAGTTCTCCAAGTCAGTTCTTAGTGTAGAAAATGTATCTAACATCCAGGAATTCCTTTATTTGAATTGAGAGCACATTAAACAGTGTATGAATCCTATATTTTTTACTTAAAGGAACCTCGAACCTTAAATGAATGTCACACAAAGCTTGAAAGATAGAAATAAGCAAATTGAGTAGCTTTGAAAGCCTAAAAACTTACTGAAATGTATCATTAAACTCTATAACATACTTTAGAGAAAATGTTCCTGAGCCTTGGAAAGCCTTACAGTTCACTTTAATGTAGCATTACACTTTATATCATAGTTGAGTGACAATATTTCCGTGCTTCCTTTTCTCATAACAGTTTGTTGGAAATTGTTTTTATATGTGGTCAATGTTAATACTTGGACAAGAAGGCCGAATATAGGAAACTACATGAAAACATGAATAATTCAAAGAAAATGGCAGTAAATAGATGAGAACTGGTTTAGAACAGCAGAAACAAATTTTCCAAGTCAGTTGTTAGTGTAGAAAAGGTATCTAGAAGGACGAAAGATGGCAGAAGAATAGATGGGAGGATTCTGAACCTGGTTCTGAAGCAGAAAGAGAGAGCAGCTGATGGTGTTGAGCTGTGAGTATTTATTAGCAACCTGGGAGACAGCGAAGGCCAGAAGAAATTGCTGGGGTCCGCTGTCAGAGGTACCCCTCACAGGGAGGCACCCACACGGGCTGCATACCTTCCTGGAACTACCTGCAGGCTTGGACAGGGAACCCTCACCATCTTGAGAGGAATTTAGGATTGTGTCAGAGGCCTGAATATGCACTATCGCAGCAACCACCAACCAGCTGTGACCCCCAAAACATGGATCCCGTGCAGCGTGAACACCGGTCCCAACAGGAGTGCCCCACTGCTTGGCGAAAATGTCAGATTTCGCGGGAGAGGGTGGAGAGTGCTCGAGGAGAAGACAAAGGCTGTGCATGCACAAGGCACCCGGAAGGTGGAGGACAAGGGCGGTGATTATAAGTGGAAGCCCCAGCTGTTAGGCAGGTGTCACCTGTGAAAGTGGAGCGGGCTCATAACAGGGGAGATAACTAAAGAGCAACACATTTCGATCTGGCTCGGACGGATAACAAAGAGTTGCGGGAGATTGCAGTTGCTTGGACCTGCGCCCTCCCCCCTCTGTAGATCCTGCTTCAAAGAGGACAAAAAAAAAAAAAAAAAAAAAAAAAAAAAGCTGAGAGGCTCTATAGTCTAGGAAGTCAACCTAGAAACACTGCCCCCAGAGGCTAATTTACAAATTGACTCTAGTGTAATAAAAACAAAGCAAAACCTCCCTAAAAATCAGGACTGGATCATAACAATAGAGGAAGCAAATGACCTTCATTACTGCAAATTTTATTTAAATTTTAAATTTTTTTTTTAATTTTTAAATATTTGTTTCTATTTTTGTTCTCATTATTTGCAACGTTTACTCAAGAAACAATTTTTTCCTCACTTGATTTTTTTCTTTTTAATTACTACATTGTATATGTAATCAACACTATTACAGCTACTAATTTACTTTTTTCATCTTATTTTCTTTTGTTTATTTTTATTTCATCATAATCCAAGATGCTCGCAGAGTCCCAAGCAAAATGAACCCCAGAAAACCGACCCCTAGACACATTATAATTAAGCTGGCAAACACCAACGATAAAAAAAGAATTTTAAAAGCAGCCAGAGAGAGACAGAAAGTTACATTTAAAGGAACCCCCATAGGACTAGCAACTGACTTCTCCACTGAAACTTATCAGGCCAGAAGGGAATGGGATGAAATATACAAAGGCATGCAAAGGAAGGGTCTGAATCCTAGAATACTGTACCCAGCAAGGCTAGCAATCAAAAGTGAAGGTGAAATCAGGAGCTTCACAGACAAAAACAGACTAAGGGAATTTATCTCCAACAAACCAGCAATGCAAGAAATGCTAAAGGGTCTACTGTAAAATTAAAGAAATAGAAAGCAAAGAAGGAACACAGGGGTATAGAATAAAGATGGTGTCAAATAAGTATCTATCAATAGTAACTTTAAATGTAAATGGACTAAATGCTCCAATCAAAAGACATAGGGTAACAGATTGGACAAGAAAACAAGACCCATATATCTGTTGTCTACAAGAAACTCACCTCAGGAAAAAAGACGCACACAGACTGAGGGTGAAGGGATGGAAAAAGGTTTTCCAGGCGAATGGAAATGAAAAAAAAGCTGGGGTAGCAATACTTATAGCTGACAAATTAGATCTCAGAGTGAAGGACCTAACAAGAGATAATGAAGGCCACTTCATAATACTAAAGGGAGCAATCCAATAAGAAGAAATAACCCTGGTAAATATATATGCACCCAATAAGAGAGTACCCCAATATATAAAAAAAACTGCTGGAGGACATTAAGGGAGAGATTAGTAGCAATACAATCATAGTAGGAGATTTTAATACCACACTGTCACCCTTTGACAAATCATCTAAACAAAAAATCAGCAAAGAAATATCAATCCTAAATGATTCGCTAGACCAGATGGAATTAATCAACATCTTCAGAACATTCCACCCCAAAGCCACAGAATATACATTTTTCTCAAGCACACATGGGGCATTCTCAAATATAGACCACATTTTGCGACATAGGCAAAGTCTCCTCAAATTCAAGAAGATAGAAATCATATCAAGCATCTTCTCAGACCATAATGGCATAAAACTGCAAATTAACGAAATAAAAATAATCCAAAGAAATCAAACACATGGAGACTAAACAGCATGCTATTAAACAAGGACTGGGTTACCAGAGAAATCAAGGAAGAAATTAAAAACATCCTGGAAACAAATGACAATGAAAACACAACTATCCATAATCTATGGGACACAGCAAAAGCAGTTTTGAGAGGAAAGTTCATATCCCTACAAGCCTATTGCAAGAAACTAGAAAAAATGGTAACAAGTGATCTAACTCTCCAACTCACAGTTAGAAAAAGAGAAACAAGAAAACCCCAGTGTAAGCAGATGGAAGGAAATAACAAAAAACAGAGCAGAGATAAACGACATTGAGACCAAAGAAACAATACATAAGATCAACAAAACCAAGAGCTGGTTCTTTGAAAGAATAAACAAGATAGATGGTCCTCTAGCCAGGATAAGCAAGAAACAAAGAGAGAGGACCCAAATAAACAAAATCAGAAACGAAAGAGGTGAAATAACAACAGACCCCACCGAAATACAATGGATTGTTACAAAATACTAGGAACAACTCTATTCCAACAAACTGAACAACCTGGAGGAAATGGACATATTCCTAGAAAAATAAAAACTTCCAAAACTCAATCAGGAAGAATCTAAAAATCTCAATAGACCAGTGACTTGGGAAGAAATTGAAACAGTCATCAAAAAGCTTCCAGTACCCCTAGAGCAATGGAAGCTAAAGAGAAAATAATCAAATGGGACTACATCAAAATTAAAAGCTTTTTTACAGCAAAAGAAACAATCAACAAAACAACAAGAATTCCCACAGTGTGGGAGAACATATTTGCAAATAACACCACTGATAAAGGTTTAATCTCCAACATCTACAGAGGGCTGATACAACTAAATAAAAGGAAGATGAATGATCCAATTAAGAAATCGGCAATGGACCTAAATAGAATATTCTCAAAGGAGGACAGAACAAAGGCCAAAAGACACATGAAAACATGCTCAAAGTCACTAATTATCCGAGAGATACAAATCAAAACAACAATGCGGTACCATCTCACACCTGTCAGAATGGCCAACATCAACAAAACAACAAACGACAAGTGTTGGCGAGGTTGCAAAGAAAAAGGAACCCTAGTGCACTGCTGGTGGGAATGCAGACTGGTGCAACCACTGTGGAAAACGGTGTGTAGTTTCCTCAAAAAACTGAAAATGGAACTCCCATTTGACCCAGTAATCCCACTCCTAGGAATATATCCCAAGAAACTAGAAACACCAATCAGAAAGGATATATGCACCCGTATGTTCATACCAGCACAATCTACAATAGCCAGAATTTGAAAACAGCCTAGGTGCCCATCAGCAGATGATTGGATCCAAAAACTATGGTACATCTACACAATGGAATACTATGAGGCCATAAAAAAGAAGGAATTCTCATCTTTTGCAGCAACCTGGATGGAATTGGAGAACATCATGCTGAGTGAAATAAGCCAATCAATGAAAGAGAAACACCACATGACCTCAGTCATTTGTGGATAATAAAGATCATTATAAACTGATGATCCAAAAGATAGATATAGAGACAGTAAAGCAACAAGGAGATTGTCAAATTTCATCAGGGAAGGGAGGAGGATCTGGGGAAGATAATAGATCAACTGAAGGACTTGTATTCATGCATATAAGTACATCCAATGGGCATAAAACTCTGGGGAGGGAGGGGATGTGTATGGGGAAGGGAGGAGGGCAAAAAAATCATTAAAATATGTAAAAATAAATAAATTAATTAATTTTAAAAAAAGCATCCAGTAAACAAAAGCCCAGGACCTCACAGGAGAGTTTTACCAAACATTCAAGGAAGAACTAAAACCTATCCTCCTCAGACTATTCCAAAAAAATCAAGAGGAAGGAACACTTCCAAACTCCTTCTATGAAGCCAGCATCACCCTAATACCAAAACAAGATAAAGACAACTCAATGAAAGAGAATTACAGGCCAATATCCCTCATGAACATAGATGCCAAATTTCTAGCAAATCGGCTCCAGCAGAGCATCACAAAGCTCATACACCATGACCAAGTCGGATTTATTCCAGGAATGCAAGGTTGGTTCAATATCCGCAAATCAATAAACGTGATACATCACATAAACAAATTGAAAGATAAAAATCATATAGTCATATAAATTGATGCAGAAAAAGCATTTGATAAAATCCAACACCGTTTCCTGATAAAAACTCTCAACAAGGTGGGAGTACAAGGATCATACCTCAACATAATAAAAGCTATATACCATAAACCCACAGCCAACATCATACTCAATGGGCAAAAAGTAAAACCATTCCGTCTAAGAACAGGAACAAGACAGGGATGCCCACCATCACCACTCCTCTTTGACATAGTACTGGAAGTACTAGCCATGGCAATTAGACAAGAGGAGGAAATAGGAAGCCGGTTTGGCTCAGTGGTAGAGCGTCTGTCTGCGGACTGAAAGGTCCCAGGTTCGATTCCAGTCAAGGGCATGTACGTTGGTTGTGGGCACATCCCCGGTAGGGGGTGTGCAAGAGGCAGCTGGCCGATGTTTCTCTCTCATCGACGTTTCTAGCTCTCTATCTCTCCCTTCCTCTCTGTTAAAAATCAATAAAATATATTTAAAAAAAAAAAGAGGAGGAAATAAAAGGAATCCAAATTGGAAAAGACGAAGTAAAGTTATCCTTATTTGAAGATGACATGATATTGTATATAAAAAACCCAAAAGACTCCATTAAAAAACTAATTGACTTAATAAATGAATTAGGCAAGGTAGCAGGATACAAAATTAGCGCCAAGAAATCTATGGCATTTCTATATACCAACAGCGAACTTATAGAAACTGAGACAAAAAAGGAATTCCATTTACCATCACACCAAAAAAATTAAGATACCTAGGAATAAACTTAACTAAGGAAGTTAAGGACGTATATGCGGAAAACTACAGGACACTGAAAAAAGAGATAGAGGAAGATGTAAACAGATGGAAGCACATATCATGTTCATGGATTGGTAGAATCAACATCATCAAAATGTCCATACTTCCTAAAGCAATCTATAGGTTCAATGCACTCCCCATTAAAATACCAACGGCATATTTCACTGACCTAGGAAGAACTCTCCAAAAGTTTATTTGGAACAATAAAAGACCCCGAATAGCCACAGCAATCCTGAGAAAGAAGAGTAAAGTAGGAGGGATCTCAATGCCAGACTTCAAACTGTATTACAAAGCCACTGTTCTCAAAACAGCCTGGTACTGGCACAAGAACAGACATATAGATCAATGGAATCAAATCGAGAACCCAGTTATCAACCCAAATCACTATGCTCAATTAATATTTGACAAAGGAGGCGTGAATATACAATGGAGTCAAGTATATTGAAGAGACTGTCTCTTCAATAAATGGTGTTGGGAAAATTGGACAGATACATGCAAAAGAATGAAACTAGATCACCAACTTACACATACACAAAAATAAACTCAAAATGGATACAGGACTTAAACATCAGACAGGAAACCATAAAAATACTAGAAGCATCCACAAACAACAAAATCTCAGACATATGCCAAAAGAACTTCTTCACTGAAACTGCCCCTAGGGCAATGGAAGCTAAAGAGAAAATAAACAAATGGGACTACATTAAAATAAAAAGCTTTTTTACAGCAAAAGAAACCATCAACAACACAACAAGAAAGCACACTGTGTGGGAGAACATATTTGCACATGTTACCACTGATAAAGGTTTTTTAATCTCCATCTTCTACAAACAGCTTATACATCTAAATAAAAGGAAGATGAATGATCCAATTAAAAAATGGACAATAGAATATTTTCAAAAGAAGACAGAAGGAAGGCCAAAAGGCACATGAAAACATGCTCAAAGTCACTAATTATCCGAGAGATGCAAATCTAAACAACAATGCTGTACCTGTCAGAATGGCCAACATCAACAAATCAACAAATGACAAGTGTTGGAAGGTTGTGGAGAAAAGGAACCCTCGTGCATTGCTGGTGGGAATGCAGACTGGTGCAACCACTGTGGAGTACAGTGTGTAGTTTCCTCAAAAAACTGAAAATGGAACTCCCACTCCTAGGAATATATCCCAAGAAGCTAAAAACACCAATCAGAAAGGATATATGCACCCGTAAGTTCATAGCAGCACAATCTACAATAGCTAGAATCTGGAAACAGCCCAGGTGTCCATCAGCAGATGACTGGATGAAAAAACTATGGTACAACTACACAATGGAATACTATGCTGCCATAAAAAAGGAATTCTCATCATTTGCAGAAACCAGATAGAACTAGAGAACATCATGCTGAGTGAAATAAGCCAGTCAATGAAAGAGAAATATCACATGGCCTCACTCATTTATGGGTATTAAAGAACATTATAAACTGACAAACCAAAAGTCAGATTAAAGACAGAAAAGCAACAAGCAGACTGTAAAATTAGAGCAGGGAAAGTAGGGAGATCTGGGGGAGATAAGAGATCAACCGAAGGACTTGTATACATGCATATAAGTAAAACCAATGGACACAAAACTTTGGGGAAGGAGGGTATGTATGGGAGGCGGGGAGTTAAAATATGTACACAGTTAATAATTTAATAAAATAATATTAAAAAACAAACAAACAAACAAACAAAAAAGGCAAAATGGAAGAAAAACAAAAAGGAATTTCCTGGATGTTAGATACCTTTTCTACAATAAGAACTGACTTGGAGAATTTGTTTCTGCTGTTCTAAAAGAGTTCTCATCTTTTTACCTCCATTTTCTCTGAATTATTCAGGTTTCCATATATTTTCCTATATTTGGCCTTCTTCTCGAAGTATAAGTATTGCCCACCTATACAAACAACTTCCTACACACTGTTATGAACAGAAGAAGCTCAAGAACACTGTCCCTCAACTATGTTATACAGTGTAATGCTAAATTACAGTGAACTGTAAGGCTTTCCAAAACAGCTTATTGTGTTCATTTCTCTATTTCAATGGTATTCTGACTTGTATGACACACATTTACAGTTCTAGGCTCATTTAAGGAAACAATATATGATTCATACTCTGTTTAATTTGATCTGAACTCTAATTAAGGCTTTCCTGAATTATAGATAACTTTTATATACAAACAAAAGACATGGAGAAGTGTTTTATACATGTTCTAAGGGAGTTCTCATCTATTTACTGTTATTTTCCCAGAATTATGGATGTATTTTTATAGTTTCTAACATTAGACCAAGAATAAGCATTGGGAACATGGACAAACAACTACCTAAACAGTGTTATGAACGTGAAAAAGCTTGGGAACATTGTCTCTCAACTATGTTTTAGAGTTTAATGATACATTTCAGTGAAGTGTAATTAAAAGCTACTCAATTTGCTTATTTCTCTTTCAGTCATTGTGTGACATACATTTAAGTTTCTAGGTTCCTTTAAGTAAAAAATGTAGGATTCAAACACTTTCTAATGTCCTCTCAACTTGAATTAAGTAATTCTTGGATGTTGATACCTTTTCTACACTAAGAACTGACTTGGAGAATCTGTTCCTGCTGTTCTAAACCAGTTCTCCTCTATTTACTGCCATTTTGTCCGAATTATTCATGTTTTCATATAGTTTCCTATATTCGGCCTTCTTGTCCAAGTATCAGCATTGCCCACATATACAAACAACTTCTTACACACAGTTATGAACAGAAGAAGCTCGAGAAGACTTTCCCTCAACTATGTTATGGAGTGTAATGTTACATTACTGTGAACTGTAAGACTTTCCAATGCTGCTTAATGTGTTTATTTCTCTATTTCAATGGTATTCTGCCTTGCATGATACAACATTACCGTTCTAGGCTCATTCAAGTAAACAATATATGATTCATACACTGATTAATGTATTCTGCTCTAATTGAGGTTTCCTGGATCTTAGATAGCTTTTAGACACAAACAAAAGACTTGGAGAAGTGTTTTATACATGTTCTATGCGAGTTCTCATCTATTTAGAGTTATTTTACCAGAATTTCTGATGTTTTCTTGTAGTTTCTAACATTTCACCAGGAATAGCATTGGGAACATGGACAAACAACTACCTAAACACTGTTATGAACCTGAAAAGCTCGGGAACATTGTTTCTCAACTAGGTTATAGATTTTAATTATACATTTCAGTGAAGTATAATTAAAAGCTGCTCAATATGATTATTTCTCTCTTTCTAGATTTGTGTGACATACATTTAAGGTTCTAGGTCCTTGATATAAAAAATATAAGATTCAGACACTGTTTAATGTGCTCTCAACTCGAAATAAGTAATTCCTGGATGTTAGATACCTTTTCTACATTAAGAACTCACTAGACGAATCTGTTTCTGATGTCCTAAGCCAGTTCTCAGCTATTTACTGCCACTTTCTCTGAATTATTCATGTTTTCATGTAGTTTCCTATATATGGCTAATACTCGGGTATTAGTATTGCACGCATATACACAAAACTTCCTACACACTGTTATGTACAGTGGAAGCCTGAGAACATTGTTCCTCAAATATGATATAGAGTGCAATGATACATTACAGTGAACTGTAAGGCTTTCCGAAGCTCGGGAACATTGTCCCTCAAGTATGTTATAGAGTTTGATGATACATTTAACTGAGGTGTTAGGCTTTTCAAAGCTACTTAATTGGCTTATTACTCTCTTTCAAGCTTTTTGAGACATACATTTAAAGTTCTAGGCATCTTTAAGTAAAAAATATGGGATTCATACATTGTTTAATTCATACATTGTTAAATAAGCCTAGAATAGTAAATGTGTGCAATACAAGGCAGAATACCATTGCAATAGAGAAATAAACATATTAAGCATCTTTAGAAAGCCTTACAGTTCACTGTAATGTAGCATTACACTCTATATCATAGGTGAGGGACAGTGTTCTAGAGCTCCTTTTGTTCATAACAGTATGTAGGAAGTTGTTTGTATATATGGGCATTGCTTATACTTGATCAAGATGGCCGAATATAGGGAACTATATGAAAACATGAATAAATCAGAGAAAATGGCGGTAAATAGATGAGAACTCATTTAAAACAGCAGAAACTGATTTTCCAATTCAGTTCTTATTGTAGAAAATGTATCAAAGATCCAGGAAATTCTTAATTAGATTTGAGAGCACTTTGAACAATGTATGAATCCTATATTTTTTACTAAAAGGAGCCCAGAACTTTAAATGTATGTCACACAAAGTTTGAAAGAGAGAAATAAGCCCATTAAGTTGCTTTGAAAAGCCTTACACCTCACTGATATGTATGATTAATTTCTATAACATACTTGAGAGACAATTTATCTGAACTTTGGAAAGCCTTATAGTTCACTGTAATGTAGCATTACACCTAATATCATTGTTGAGGGACAATGTTTTCGGGCTTCCGCTGCTCATAACAGTGTGTATGAAGTTGTTAGTATATGTGGGCAATGCTAATATTTGGAAGAGAAAGCTGAACATAGGAAACTACATGAAAACATGAATGATTCAGAGAAAATGGCAGTAAATAGATGAGAACTGGTTTAGAACAGCAGAAACAGATTCTCCAAGTCAGTTCTTAGTGTAAAAAACGTATTTCACATTCAAGAATTTTTTAATTCAAGTTGAGAGCACATTAAACAGTGTATGAATCCTATATTTTTTACTTCAAGGAACGTAGAACCTTAAATGTATGTCACAAAAAGCTTGAAAGAGAGAAATAAGCAAATTGAGTAGCTTTTAATTACTCTTCACTGAAATGTATCGTTAAACTCTATTACATAGTTTAGAGACAATGTTCCCTAGCTTTTCAATTTCATAACAGTGTTTAGGTAGTTGTTTGTCTATGTTCCCAATGGTTATTCCTGGCCTAATGTTAGAAAGTACAAGAAAACATCTGTAATTCTGGTAAAATAACAGTAAATAGATGAGAACACGCATAGAACAGATATAAAACAATTCTCCAACTCTTTTGTTTGTGTATAAAATGTATCTACAAACCAGGAAATCCTTAATTAGAGTTCAGATCACATTAAACAGTGTATGAATCACATATTTTTACTTAAATGAGCCTAGAATGGAAAATGTGTGTCATACAAGGCAGAATACCATTGAAATAGAGAAATAAACACATTAAGCAGCATTGCAAAGCCTTACAGTTCACAGTAATGAAGCATAACACTCTACAACATAGTTTAGGGACAGTGTTCTCAAGTTTCTTCTGTTCATAACATTGTGTATGAAGTTCTTTGTCTATGTGGGCAATATTTATACTTGGACAAGATGGCCAAATTTAGGTAACTAAATGAAAACATGAATAATTCAGAGAAAGTGGCAATGAATAGATGAGAACTCGTTTAGAAGAGCTGAAACGAATTCTCCTACTCAGTTCTTAGGGGAGAAAAGGTATGTAACATCCAGTAATAACTTAATTCGAGTTGATTGCACATTAAACAGTGTTTAAACCCTATATTATTTACTTAAAGGAGCCTAGAACTTTAAATGTATGTCACAAAACCTTGAAAGACAGAAATAAGCCAATTAAGTAGCTTTGAAAAGCCTAGCACCTCACTGAAATATGTCATTAAACTCTATAACATACTTAAGAAACATTGTTCCCAAGCTTTGGAAAGTCTTACAGTTCACTGTAATGTAGCATTACACTCCATATCATAGTTGAGGGACAATATTTTCTGGCTTCCTCTGCTCATAACAGTGTGTAGGATGTTGTTTGTATATGTGGGCAATGCTAATACTTGGACGAGAAGGCCAAATATAGGAAACTACATGAAAACATGAATAATTCAAAGAAAATGGCAGTAAATAGATGACAAGTGGTTTAGAACAGCAAAAACAGATTCTCCAAGTCAGTTCTTAGTGTCGAAAAGGTACCTAACATCCAGGAAATTCTTAATTAGAGTTAAGAACACAATAAACAATGTATGAAACCTCTTTTATTTACTTAAAGTAGCCTAGAACTTTACATGTTTGCAACACAATGCTTGAAAGAGAGAAATCAGCAAATTGAGCAATGTTGGAAAGCAATACAGTACACTGTAATGTAGCATTACACTCTATAAAATAGTTTAGGGACAGTGTTCTTGAGCTTCTTTTGTTCTTAGCAGTGTGTAGGAAGTTGTTTGTATATGAGGGCAATGATTATACTTGGAGAAGAAGGCCGAATATAGGAAACTATATGAAAACATGAATAATTCAGAGAAAATGTTAATAAATAGATGAGAACTGGATTAGTAGAGCAGAAACAGATTCTCCAAGGCAGTTCTTCATGTAGAAAAGGTATCTAACATCCAAGAATTCCTTATTTCAAGTTGAGAGCACATTAAACAGTGCATGAATCCTATATTTTTTACTTAAAGGAAGCTAGGACCTTAAAGGTAAGTCACACAAAGCTGGAAAGAGAGAAATAAGCAAGTTCAGTAGCTTTGAAAAGCCAAACACTTCACTGAAATGTATCATTAAAGTCTATAAATTACTTGAGACACAATGTTTCCGAGCTTTGGAAAGCCTCACATGCACTGGAATGTAGCATTACACTCTATATCATAGTTTAGGGACAATATTCTCAGGCTTCCTCTGCTCATAACAGTGTGTAGGAAGTTGTTTGTATATGTGGGCAATGCTAATACTTGGACGAGAAGGCCGAATATAGGAAACTACATGAAAACATGAATAATTCGGAGAAAATGCCAGTAAATAGATGAGAACTGGTTTAGAACAGCAGAAACAGATTCTCCAAGTCAGTTCTTAGTGTAGAAAAGGTATCTAAGATCCAGGAAATCATTAATTAGTGTTAAGAACACAATAAACAGTGTATGGAATCTCTGTTATATTCTTAAGGAAGCCTAGAACTTTACTTGTGTTTCACACAAGATATGAAAGAGAGAAATCAGCAAATTGAGCGATATTGGAAAGCATTACAGTTCACTGTAATGTACCATTGTACTCTATAACATAGTTGAGGGACAGTGTTCTTGAGCTTCTTCTGTTCTTAACAGACTGTAGGAAGTTGTTTGTATATGTGGGCAAAGTTTATTCTTGGACAAAGTGGCCGAATATAGGAAACTATATGAAAACATGAATAATTCAGAGAAAATGGCAGTAAATAGAGGACAACTAGTTCAGAACAGCAGAAACAGATTCTTCAAGTGAGTTCTTAATGTAGAAAAAGTATCTAACATCCAGGAATTACTTAATTCCAGTTGAGAACACATTAAACAGTGTATGAATCCTATATTTTTTATGTCAAGAACCTAGAACCTTTAATGTTGTCACATGAAGTTTGAAAGAGAGAAATAAGCATATTGGAAGCTTTTAATTACACTTCACTGAAATATATAATTAAAATCTATAACATAGTTGAGAGACTATGTTCCCGAGCTTTTCAGGTTTATAACAGTGTTTAGGTAGTTGTTTGGCCATGTTTCCAATGCTTATTCTTGGCCTAATGTTAGAAACTACAAGAAAACAGCAGTAATTCTGGGAAAATAACAGTACATAGATGAGAACTCGTATAGATCATGTATAAAACACTTCTCCAAGTCTTGTGTTTGTGTATAGAAGGTATCTACGATCCAGGGGAGCCTTAATTGGAGTTCAGATGAAATTAAACATTGTATAAATCATATATTGTTTACTTAAATGAGCCTAGAATGGTAAAAGTATGTCATACAAGACAGAATACCATTGAAAAAGAGAAATAAACACATTAAGAAGCTTTGGAAAGCCTTACAGTTCACTGTAATGTAGCATTACACTCTATAACATAGTTGAGGGACAGTGTTCTTGAAATTCTTCTGTTCATAACAGTGTGTAGGAAGTTGTTTTTATATGTGGGCAATACTTATACTTGGAGAAGAAGGTCAAATATTGGAAACTACATGAAAACATGTATAATTCAGAGAAAATGACAGTAAATAGATGAGAACTGGTTTAGAACAGCTGAAAGGAATGCTCAAAGTCAGTTCTTAGTGTAGAAAAGTTATCTAATATCCAGGAATTCTTTAATTTGAGTTGAGAGCACATTAAACAGTGTATAAATCCTAAATATTTTAATTAAAGTAAGCTAGAACCTTAAAGGTATGTCACACAAAGAGTGAAATAGAGAAATAAGCAAATTGAGTAGCTTTGAAAAGCCAAACACCTCACTATAATGTATCATTAAACTCCATAACTTACTTGGGAAACAATGTTCCCGAGCATTGGAAAGCCTTACATTCATTGTAATGTAGCATTACAATCTATATCATAGTTGAGGGACAATGTTCTCAGGATTCCTCTGCTCATAACAGTGTGTAGGATGTTGTTTGTATATGTGGGCAATACTAATACTTGGACGAGAAGGCCGAATATAGAAAACTACATGAAAACATGAATGATTCAGACAAAATGGAAGTAAATAGATGAGAACTGGTTTGGAATAGCAGAAACAGATTCTCCAAGTCAGTTCTTAGTGTAGAAGAGGTATAAAACATCCAAGAATTCCTTAATTCAAGTTGAGAGCACATTAAACAATGTATGAATCCTATATTATTTACTTAAAGAACCCAGAACCTTAAATGTATATCACACAAAGCTTGAAAGAGAGAAATAATCAAATTGAGTAGCTTTTAATTACACTTCACTGAAATGTATCATTAAACTCTAAAACATAATTGAGAGACAATGTTCCCAAGCTTTTTAGGTTCATAACAGTGTTTAGGTAGTTGTTTGTCCATGTTCCCAATGCTTATTCTTGGTCTAATGTTAGAAACTACAAGAAAACATCAGAAATTCTGGAATAATAACAGTAAATAGGTGAAAACTCGAAGAGAACATGTATAAAAGACTTCTCCCACTCTTTTGTTTGGGTATAAAAGTTGTCTACGATCCAGGAAAGCCTTAATTAGAGTTCAGACCACATTAAACAGTGTTTGAATCACGTATTTTCACTTAAATAAGCCTAGAATGGTAAATGTGTGTCATCTAAGGCAGAATACCATTTAAATAGAGAAATAAAATCATTAAGCAGCTTTGGAAAGCCTTAAAGTCCACTGTAATTTAGCATTACACTCTATATCATAGTTGTGCGACAGTCTTCTCAAGCTTCTTCTGTTTATGACAGTGTGTAGGAAGTTGTTTATATATGTGGGCAATGCTTATACTTGGACAAGAAGGCCAAATATAAGAAACTATGCGAAAACTTGAATAATTCATAGAAAATGTCAGTAAATTGATGAGAACTGGTTTAAAACAGCTGAAACCAATTGTCCAAAGCAGTTCTAAGTGGAGAAAAAGTATCTAAGATCCAGGAAATCCTTAATTAGAGTTAAGAACACAATAAACAGTATATGAAAACTCTTTTATTTAATTAAAATAGCCTAGAACTTTACATGTGTGTCACTCAAGGCTTGAAAAAGAGAAATCAGCAAATTGAGCAAATTGGAGAGCAATACAGTTCACTGTAATGTAGCATTACACTGTATGACAAAGTTGAAGGACAGTGCTCTCGAGTTTCTTCTGTTCCTAACAGTGTGTAGGAAGTTGTTTGTATATACGGGCAATGTTTATACTTGGTCAAGATGCCCAAATATAGGAAACTACATGAAAACATGAATAATTCAGAGAAAATGACAGTAAATAGATGAGTACGCGTTTAGAACAGCTGAAACGAATTCTCCAAGTCAGTTCTTAGTGTAGAAAATGAATCTAACATCCAAGAATTCATTAATTCAAGTTGAGAGCACATTAAACAGTGTATGAATCCTGTATTTTTTTAGTTAAAGGAATCTAGAACCTTAAATGTATGTCACACAAAGCTTGAAAGAGAGAAATTAGGTAATTGAGTATCTTTGAAAAGCCAAATACCTCACTGAAATGTATCATTAAACTCTATAACTTTCTTGAGAGACAATGTTCCTGAACTTTGGAAAGCCTTACATTCACTGTAATGTAGCATTACACTTTATATCATAGTTGAGGGACAATGTTCTCAGGCTTCCTCTGCTCATAACAGTGTGTAGGAAGTTGTTTGTATATGTGGGCAATGCTAATACTTGTAGGAGAAGTCCGAACATAGGAAACTATATGAAAACATGAATAATTCGGAGAAAATGGCAGTAAATAGATGAGAACTGGTTTAGAACAGCAGAAATAGATTCTCCAAGTCAGTTCTTAGTGTAGAAAAGGTATCTAACATCTAGGAAATTCTTTTTTTTTTCTCTTCCATTTTGCCTTTTTGTTTGTTTGTTTGTTTGTTTTTTAATATTTTTATTAAACTATTACTTGTTTACATATTTTAACTCCTCCCATCCCATACATACCCTTCCTCCCCAGAATTTTGTGTCCATTTGTTGTACTTATATGCATGTATACAAGTCCTTTGGTTGATCTCTTATCTCCCCCAGATCTCCCTACTGTCCCTGCTCTAATTTTACAGTCTGCTTGTTGCTTTACTGTCTTTATATCTGACTTTTGGTTTGTCAGTTTAAAATGTTCTTTAATACCCATAAATGAGTGAGGCCATGTGGTATTTCTCTTTCATTGACTGGCTTATTTCACTCATCATGATGTTCTCTAGTTCTTTCAGGTTGCTGCAAATGATGAGAATTCCTTTTTTATGGCAGCATAGTATTCCATTGTGTAGTTGTACCATAGTTTTTTGATCCAATCATCTGCTGACGGGCACCTGGGCTGTTTCCAGATTCTAGCTATTGTAGATTGTCCTGTTATGAAGATAGGGGTGCATATATACTTTCCGATTGGTGTTTTTAGCTTCTTGGGATATATTCCTAGGAGTGGGATTGCTGGGTCAAATGGGAGTTCCATTTTCAGTTTTTTGAGGAAACTACACACTGTACTCCACAGTGGTTGCACCAGTCTGCATTCCCACCAGCAATGCATGAGGGTTCCTTTTTCTCCACAACCTCGCCAACACTTGTCATTTGTCGATTTGTTGATGTTGACCATTCTGACAGGTGTGAGAGGGTACCGCATTGTTGTTTTGATTTGCATCACTCGGATAATTAGTGACTTTGAGCATGTTTTCATGTGCCTTTTGGCCTTCCTTCTGTCTTCTTTTGAAAATATTCTATTTAGGTCCATTGCCCATTTTTTAATTGGATCATTCATCTTCCTTTTATTTAGATGTATAAGCTGTTTGTAGATGATGGAGATTAAACCTTTATCAGTGGTAACATTTGCAAATATGTTCTCCCACACAGTGGGCTTTCTTGTTGTTTTGTTGATGGTTTCTTTTGCTGTAAAAATGCTTTTTATTTTGATGTAATCCCATTTGTTTATTTTCTCTTTAGCTTCCATTGCCCTAGGGGCAGTATCAGTGAAGAAGTTCTTTTGGCATATGTCTGAGATTTTGTTGCTTGTGGATGCTTCTAGTATTTTTATGGTTTCCCGTCTGATGTTTAAGTCCTGTATCCATTTTGAGTTTATTTTTGTGTATGGTGTAAGTTGGTGATCTAGTTTTATTCTTTTGCATGTATCTGTCCAATTTTCCCAACACCATTTATTGAAGAGACTGTCTTGACTCCATTGTATATTCATGCCTCCTTTGTCAAATATTAATTGAGCATAGTGATTTGGGTTGATAACTGGGTTCTCGATTGGATTCCATTGATTTATATGTCTGTTCTTGTGCCAGTACCAGGCTGTTTTGAGAACAGTGGCTTTGTAATACAGTTTGAAGTCTGGTATTGAGATCCTTCCTACTTTACTCTTCTTTCTCATGATTACTGTGGCTATTCAGGGTCTTCTATTGTTCCAAATGAACTTTTGGAGAGTTCTTTCTAGGTCAGTGAAATATGCTGTTGGTATATTAATGGGTAGTGCATTGAACCTATAGATTGCTTTAGGAAGTATGGACATTTTGATGATGTTGATTCTACCAATCCATGAACATGATATGTTCTTCCATCTGTTTACATCTTCCTCTATCTCTTTTTTCAGTGTCGTGTAGTTTTCCGCATATACGTCCTTAACTTCCTTAGTTAAGTTTATTCCTAGGTATCTTAATTTTTTTGGTGTGATGGTAAATGGAATTGCTTTTTTTGTCTCAGTTTCTATAAGTTCGCTGTTGGTGTATAGAAATGCCATAGATTTCTTGGCGCTAATTTTGTATCCTGCTGCCTTGCCTAATTCATTTATTAAGTCAATTAGTTTTTTAATGGAGTCTTTTGGGTTTTTTATATACAATATTATGTCGTCTGCAAATAAAGATAACTTTACTTCTTCTTTTCCAGTTTGGATTCCTTTTATTTCCTCCCCTTGTATAATTGCAATGACTAGTACTTCCAGTACTATGTCAAAGAGGAGTGGTAATAGTGGGCATCCCTGTCTTGTTCCTGTTCTTAGACGGAATGGTTTTAGATTTTGCCGATTGAGTATGATGTTGGCTGTGGGTTTATGGTATATAGCTTTTATTATGTTGAGATATGATCCTTGTACTCCCACCTTGTTGAGAGTTTTTATCAGGAAAGGGTGTTGGATTTTATCAAATGCTTTTTCTGCATCAATTTATATGAGTATATGGTTTTTATCTTTCAATTTGTTTATGTGATGTATCACGTTTATTGATTTGCGGATATTGAACCAACCTTGCATTCCTGGAATAAATCCGACTTGGTCATGGTGTCTGAGCTTTGTGATGCTCTGCTGGAGCCGATTTGCTGGAATTTTGGCATCTATGTTCTTGAGGGATATTGGCCTGTAATTCTCTTTCCTTGAGTTGTCTTTATCTTGTTTTGGTATTAGGGTGATGCTGGCTTCATAGAAGGAGTTTGGAAGTGTTCCTTCCTCTTGAATTTTTTGGAACAGTTTGAGGAGGATAGGTTTTAGTTCTTCCTTGAATGTTTGGTAAAACTCTCCTGTGAAGCCATCTGGTCCTGGGCTTTTGTTTTCTGGAAGCTTTTTGATGACTGTTTCAATTTCTTCCCAAGTCACTGGTCCATTGAGATTTTTAGATTCTTCCTGATTGAGTTTTGGAAGTTTGTATTTTTCTAGGAATATGTCCATTTCCTCCAGGTTGTTCAGGTTGTTGGAATAGAGTTGTTCATAGTATTTTGTAACAATCCGTTGTATTTCGGTGGGGTCTGTTGTTATTTCACCTCTTTCGTTTCTGATTTTGTTTATTTGGGTCATCTCTCTTTGTTTCTTGGTTAGCCTGGCTAGAGGACCATCTATCTTGTTTATTCTTTCAAAGAACCAGCTCTTGGTTTTGTTGATCTTATGTATTGTTTCTTTGGTCTCAATGTCGTTTATCTCTGCTCTGATTTTTGTTATTTCCTTCCATCTGCTTACACTGGGTTTTCTTGTTGCTCTTTTTCTAACTCTTTGAGTTGTAGAGTTAGATCATTTGTTACCATTTTTTCTAGTTTCTTGCAATAGGCTTGTAGGGATATGAACTTTCCTCTCAAAACTGCTTTTGCTGTGACCCATAGATTATGGATAGTTGTGTTTTCATTGTCATTTGTTTCCAGGATGTTTTTAATTTTTTCCTTGATTTCTCTGGTAACCCAGTCCTTGTTTAATAGCATGCTGTTTAGTCTCCATGTGTTTGAATTCTTTGGATTATTTTTATTGTAGTTAATTTCCAATTTTATGCCATTATGGTCTGAGAAGATGCTTGATATGATTACTATCTTCTTGAATTTGAAGAGACTTTGCCTATGTCCCAAAATGTGGTCTATCTTTGAGAATGTCCCATGTGCGCTTGAGAAAAATGTATATTCTGTGGCTTTGGGGTGGAATGTTCTGAAGATGTTGATTAATTCCATCTGGTCTAGTAAGTCATTTAGGATTGATATTTCTTTGCTGAATTTTTGTTTAGATGATTTGTCAAAGGGTGACAGTGGGGTATTAAAATCTCCTACTATGATTGTATTGCTATTCATCTCTCACTTAATGTCCTCCAGCAGTTTTTTTTTGTTTTTGTTTTTGTTTTTTATATATTGGGGTGCTCCCGTATTGGGTGCATATATATTTACCAGGGTTATTTCTTCTTGTTGGATTGCTCCCTTTAGTATTATGAAGTGGCCTTCATTATCTCTTGTTATGTCCTTCACTCTTAGATCTAATTTGTCAGATATAAGTATTGCTACCCCAGCTTTTTTTTCATTTCCATTCGCATGGAAAACCTTTTTTCCATCCCTTCACCCTCAGACTGTGTGCATCTTTTTTCCTGAGGTGGGTTTCTTGTAGACAACAGATATATGGGTCTTGTTTTCTTGTCCAATCTGTTACCCTATGTCTTTTGATTGGAGCATTAAGTCCATTTACATTTAAAGTTATTACTGATAGATACTTATTTGACACCATCTTTATTCTATACCCCTGTGTTCCTTCTTTGCTTTCTATTTCTTTAATTTTACATTAGTCCTTCTAGCATTTCTTGCATTGCTGGTTTGTTGGAGATAAATTCCCTTAGTCTGTTTTTGTCTGTGAAGCTCCTGATTTCACCATCACTTTTGATTGCTAGCCTTGCTGGGTACAGTATTCTTGGATTCAGACTCTTCCTTTGCATGACTTTGTATATTTCATCCCATTCGCTTCTGGCCTGATAAGTTTCAGTGGAGAAGTCAGTTGCTAGTCTGATGGGGATTCCTTTATATGTAACTTTCTGTCTCTCTCTGGCTGCTTTTAAAATTCTTTTTTTGTCGTTGGTGTTTGCCAGCTTAATTATAATGTTTCTATGGGTCAGTTTTCTGAGGTTCATTTTGCTTGGGAATCTGCGAGCATCTTGGATTTGTGTGGGTTTTTTCTTCTCTATCTCAGGAAAGTTTTCTGTCATTATTTCTTGAAATACGTTTTCCATGTCTTCCTCAATTCCCTTTCCTTCTGGAACCCCTATTATTCTAATATTGTTTTGTTTTGTATTGTCGCAAAGTTCCCTTAGACTTTCCTCCTGTTTTTTAATTTTTTTTCCAGAAGCTGTTCTAATTGGGAATTTTTTTCCATCTTGTCTTCTAGCTTGCGGATGCGGCCCTCTGCTTCTTCTAATCTACTCTTGATGCTTTCTATTGAGTTCTTTAAAGTAGCGATGTCATTTTTCATTTCTTCTTGGTTCTTCTTTTCCTCTTGGTTCTTACTCATATTATCAAATTTGTCTTCCATTCTTTTTAGCCATCTTATGATCATTACTCGGAATTCTTGCTCTGGTAGGTTGCTTGCTTCTATCTCGTTTACTTCCTTTTCTGGTGAAGCCTGCTTTTCTTTCATATGCAGGCTGTTTTTGGGTCTCCCCATTATTTAGGATGTCTGGTTGTGTAGTTCTCTCTCTTCTGCTTTCATTTAAAGACACAAATTACAACACAACCAGGTACAACACAGAAGACACTGAATAGAAATGTGTTTGTAATATTACTAACCACCAATAAAGTTTACTAGAACCCAGCTAACATAAACATACAATCAGACAAAAACAATAGGCAAATCAAACTTATAAAAAAAAAGCATACGACTTCAGTATAGTCACCATTCAACATACAACTTCAAAGAGTTAGAGAGAAAGACTGTTTTTTTGTTTTGTTTTGTTTTTAGGACAACTGCGAGGGAGGTGTGAATGGGCTTGGAGCAGGTAGTTGGAAATTAGTTATATACAAGTAGGGTGAAATTTTAGGAGGGGGTATACAGAAGGAATGGGGTAATCTAGAGCAGGAAAGTTTTAAGATAAACGGGGTACCAAAGTAAAAGATCAGAAAGAGGGTGAAGGCATAAAGGTAGGTTTGAGATAGAATAAAGCATTGGAGAAGGAAAGATAGATAAAGGCTGTAGAACAGTAATCCTGAAATAATATATATATATATATATATATATATATATATATATATGAAATAAAAATAATAATAATAAACAAAAGAAAATAAGATGAAAAAAGTAAATTAGTAGCAGTAATAGTGTTGATTACGTATACAATGTAGTAATTAAAAAGATAAAATCAAGTGAGGAATAAAATAGTTTCTTGAGTAAACGTTGCAAATAATGAGAACAAAAATTAAAAACAAATATTTAAAATTTTTTTAAAAATTTAAAATTTAAATAAAATTTGCAGTAATGAAGGTCATTTGCTTCCTCTATTTTTATGATCCAGTCCTTATTTTTAGGGAGGTTTTGCTTTGTTTTTATTACACTAGAGTCAATTTGTAAATTAGCCTCTGGGAGCAGTGTTTCTAGGTTGACTTCCCAGACTCTAGAGCCTCTCAGTTTTTTTTTTTGTTTTTTTTTTTTTGTTTTTTTTTTTGTTGTTCCTCTTTGAAGCACGATCTAAGAAGAGGGGAAGGGGCAGGTCTAAGCAACTGCAATCTCCTGCAACTCTCAGATATCCCTGCGAGCCAGATCCAAATGTGTTGCTCATTAGATATCTCCCCTGTTAGGAGCCTGCTTCACTTTCAAGGGTGACACCCGCCCAACAACTGGGGTTTCCAATTATAATCACCACCCTTGTCCTCCAGCTTCTGCGTGCCTTGTGCGCGCGCAGCCTTTTGCCTTCTCCTGGAGCACTCTCCACCCTCTCCCTGCGAAATTTGACATTTTCACCTAGCAGTGGGGCATTCCTCTGGGTCCGGTGTACAAGCCGCCTGGGATCCGTGTTCTGGGGGTCACAACTGCTTGGTGATTGCTGCGGTTGTGCATATTCAGGCCTCTGACACTATCCTATATTCCTCTCAAGATGGTGAGGCTTCCCTGTCCAAGCCGGCAGGTAGTTCCAGGAAGGGATGCAGCCCGGGAGGGAGCTTCCCTGTGAGGGGAACCTCTGACAGCGGATTCCGAGCCCTTTTTTCTGGCCTTTGATGTCCCCCAGGTTGCTAATAAACACTCACAGCTCAACACCATCAGTTGCTCTCTCTTTCTGCTTTGGGACCAGGCTCAGAATATTCCCATCTATTCTTCCACCAACTTTCATCCTTCTAGATACCTTTTAAACACTAACAACTGACTTGGAAAATCTGTTTCTGCTGTTCTAAACCAGTTCTCATCTATTTACTGCCATTTTCACTTAATTATTCATGTTTTCATGTAGTTTCCTATATTCGGCCTTTTTGTCCAAGTATTAATATTGACCACATATATAAACAACTTCCAACACATTCATGAGCAAAGGAAGCCCGGAAATATTGTCCCTCAACTATGATATAAAGTTTAATGCTACATTAGAGTGAACTGTAAGGCTTTCCAAAGCTCAGGAACATTTTCTCTCAAGTATGTTATAGAGTTTAATGATACATTTCAGTAAGGTTTTAGGCTTTCAAAGCTACTCAATTTGCTTATTTCTCTCCTTCAAGCTTTGTGGGACATACATTTAAGGTTCTTGGTTCCTTAGGTAAAAAAATATAGGATTCATACACTGTTTAATGTGTTCTCAACTTGAATTAAGGAATTCTTGGATGTTAGATATCTTTTCTACATGAAGGACTGCCTTGGAGAATCTGTTTCTTCTGTTCTAAACCAGTTCTCTTAATTTACTGCCATTTTCTCTGAATAATTCATGTTTTCAGGTAGTTTCCTATATTCGGTCTCCTCGATCAAGTATTAGCATTGCCCACATATACAAACAACTTCCTACACACTGATAGGAACAGAAGAAACTGGCTTATTTCTGTCTTTCATGCTTTGGGTGACATACACTTAAAGTTCAAGGCTCCTTTAAGTAAAAAATATCGGATTCATACACTGTTTAATGTGGTCTCAAGTTGAATTAAGGAATTCCTGGATGTTACATACCTTTTCTACACTAAGAACTGACTTGGAGAATTCATTTCAGCTTTATTAAAGATTTCTCATCTATTTACTACCATTTTCTCTGAATTATTCATGTTTTCATGTAATTTCCTATATTTGGCCATCTTGTCGAAGTATAAATATTGTCCACATAGACAAACAACTTCCTACACAATGTTATGAATAGAAGAAACTCGAGAATACTGTCCCTCAACTATGTTCTAGAGTGTAATGCTACATTACGATGAACTGTAAGGCTTTCCAAAGCTGGGGAACATTGTCTCTCAAGTATGTTATAGGGTTTAATGATACATTTCAGTGAGGTGTTACGCTTTTCAAAGCAACTTAATGGGCTTATTTCTCTCTTTCAAACTTTGATTGACATATATTTAAAGTTCTAGGCTCCTTTATGTAAAAAATATAGTATTCATACACGGTTTAATGTTCTCTCAACTCTAATTAAGAATTTCCTGGATCTTTGATACATTGTCTACACTAAGAACTGACTTGAACAATCACTTTCTGCTATTGTAATTGAGTTCTCATCTATTTACTGCCATCTTCCCTGAATTATTCATGTTTTCATATAGTTTCCTATATTCGGCCAAATTGACCACATATAAGCATTGCCCATATATACAAATAACTTCCTACACAATGTTATGAACAGAAGAAACTCGAGAACACTATCCCTCAACTATGTTATAGAGTGTAATGCTACATTACAGTGAACTGTATTGCTTTCCAACGTTGCTCAATTTGCTCATTTCTCTCTTTCTAGTCTTCTGTGACACACATGTCAAGTTCTAGCATACTTTAAGTAAACCAAAGAGGTTTTATACACTGTTTATTGTGTTCTTAACTCTAATTAAGAATTTCCTGGACGTTAGATACCTATAATACACTAAGAACTGACTTGGAGAATCTGTTTCTGTTGTTCTAAACCAGTTCTCATCTATTTACTGCCATTTTCTCATAATTACTCATGTTGTCATTTAGTTTCCTATATTTGGTCTTCTCATCCAAGTATTAGAATTGCCCACATATACAAACATTTTCCTGCACACGGTTATGAGCAGAGGAAGCCTGAGAACATTGTCCCTCAACTATGATATAGATTGTAATGCTACATTACAGTGAATGTAAGGCTTTCTAAAGCTCAGCAACATTGTCTCTCAAGTAAGTTATGGAGTTTAATGATACATTTCAGTGAAGTGTAATTAAAAGCTACAAAATTTCCTTATTTCTCTATTTTAAGCTTTGTGTGACATACCTTTAAGATTTAAGATTTAAGAATTAAGGAATTCCTGGATGTTAGATACCTTTCCTAAACAAAGAACTGAATTGGAGAATTCGTTTCAGCTGTACCAAATGAGTTCTCATCTATATACTTCCATTTTCTCTGATTTATTCATGTTTTCATGTAGTTTCCTATATTCGGCCTTCTTGTCCAAGTATAAACATTGCCCACATATACAAAGAACTTCCTACACACTGTTATGAACAGTAGAAACTCGAGAACACTGTCCCTCAACTATGTTACAGAGTGTAATGCTACATTACAGTGAACTGTATTGCTTTCCAATTTGCTCAATTTGCTGATTTCTTTCTTTCAAGCCTTGTGTGACACACATGTAAAGTTCTAGGCTACTTTAAGTAAATAAAAGAGGTTTCATACACTGTTCATTGTGTTCTTAACTCAAATTAAGAATTTCCTGGATCTTAGGTACCTTTTCTACACTAAGAACTGATTTGGACAATTGGTTTCAGCTGTCCTTAATGAGTTCACAACAATTTACGGACATTTTCTCTGAATTATTCATGTTTTTTTACAGTTTCCTATATTCGGCCTTCTTGTCCAAGTATATGCTTTGCCCACATATATAAACACCTTAATACACACTGTTATGAACAGAAGAAGCTCGAGAACACTGTCCTTCAACTATGTTATAGAGTGTAATGCTCTTAGATACCTTTTCTGCACCGAGAACTGCTTTGGACAATTGGTTTCAGCTGTCTTAAACCAGTTCTCATCAATTTACTGACATTTTCTATGAATTGTTCATGTTTTCATACAGTTTCCTGTATTCGGTCTTCTTGTCCCATTATAAGCATTGCCCACATATATAAACAACTTCCTACACACTGTCATGAACAAAAGAAGCTCGAGAACACTGTCTCTCAACTGTTATAGAGTGTAATGCCAAATTACAGTGAACTGTAAGGCTTTCCAAAGCTGCTTAATGTGTTTATTTCTCTATTTGAATGGTATTCTGCCTTGTATGACACACATTTACCATTCTAGGCTCATTTAAATAAAAATATGTGATTCAAACACTGTTTAATGTGATCTAAACTCTAATTAAGGCTTTCCTGGATTGTAGATACATTTATACACAAACAAAAGAGTTGGAGAATTGTTTTATACATGTTTTATGCGAGTTCTCATCAATTTACTGTAATTTTCTCAGAATTAATGATGGTTTCTTGTCGTTTCTAACATTAGGCTAGAAATAAGCATTGGGAACATGGACAAACAACTACGTAAACACTGCTGTGAACCTGAAAAGCTCGGGAACATTGTCTCTATACTATGTAATAGAGTTTAATGACACATTTCAGTGAAGTGTAATTAAGTGCTAATCAATTTGCTTATTTATCTCTTTCAAGCTTTGTGTGACATACATTCAAGGTTCTGGGTTCATTTAAGTAAATAATATAGGATTCATACACTGTTTAATGTGCTGTCAATTCGAATTAAGGAATTCCTGGATGTTAGATACCTTTCCTAAACAAAGAACTGAATTGGAGAATTCGTTTCAGCTGTACCAAACGAGTTCTCATCTATATACTTCCATTTTCTCTGATTTATTCATGTTTTCATGTAGTTTCCTATATTCGGCCTTCTTGTCCAAGTATAAACATTGCCCACATATAAAAAAGAACTTCCTACACACTGTTATGAACAGTATAAACTCGAGAACACTGTCCCTCAACTATGTTACAGAGTGTAATGCTACATTACAGTGAACTGTATTGCTTTCCAATTTGCTCAATTTGCTGATTTCTCTCTTTCAAGCCTTGTGTGACACACATGTAAAGTTCTAGGCTACTTTAAGTAAGTAAAAAAGGTTTCATACACTGTTTATTGTGTTCTTAACTCAAATTAAGGATTTCCTGGATCTTAGATACCATTTCTACATTAAGAACTGATTTGGACAATTGGTTTCAGCTGTTCTAAATGAGTTCTCATCAATACACTGACATTTTCTCTGAATTATTCATGTTTTCATATAGTTTCCAATATTAGGCCTTCTTTTCCAAGTATGTGCATTGCTCACGTATATAAACACCTTCCTACCCACTGTTATGAACAGAAGAAGCTTGAGAAGAGTGTCCCTCAACTATGTTATAGAGTGTTATGCTAAATTATATTGAACTGTAAGGCTTTCCAAAGCTGCTTAATGTGTTTATTTCTCTATTTCAGTGGTTTTTTGACTTGTATGAGACACATTACCGTTCTAGGCTCGTTTAAGTAAACAATATATGATTCATACACTGTTTAATGTGATCTGAACTCTAATTAAGGCTTTCCTGGATCGTAGATACCTTTTAAACACAAACAAAAGACTTGGAGAAGTGTTTTATACATATTCTATGCGACTTCTCATCTATTTACTATTATTTTCTCAGAATTACAGATGTTTTTTGTAGTTTCTAACTTTAGGCCAGGAATAATCATGGGGAACATGGACAAACAACTACCTAAACACTGTTATGGAACTTAAATGCTCAGGAACATTGTCTCTAAACTATGAAAACGAGTTTAATAGTACATTTAAGTGAAGTGTAATTAGAAGCTACTCAATTTGCTTATTTCTCTCTTTCAAGCTTCGTGAGACATACATTTAAGGTTCTATGTTCCTTGAAGTAAAAAATATAGTATTCATGTAATGTTTAATGTGCTCTCAACATGAATTAAGGAATTATTGGATGTTAGATACCTTTTCTACACTAAGAACTGACTTGCAGAATCTGTTTCAGCTCTTCTAAACCAGTTCTCATCTATTTACTGACATTTTCTTCGAATTATTTATGGTTTCATGTAGTTTCCTATATTCGGCCTTCTCGTCCAAATATTAGCCTTGCCCGCACATACAAACAACTTCCTACACACTGTTATGAGCAGAAGAAGCCTGAAAACATTGTCCCTCAACTATGATATACAGTGTAATGCTACATTACAGTGAATGTATGGCTTTCCAAAGCTCGGGAACATTATCTCTCAAGTAAGTTATAAAGTTTAATGATACATTTCAGTGAGGTGTTTGGCTTTTCAAAGCTACTCAATTTGCTTATTTCTTTCATTCCAGCTTTGTGTGACATCCCTTTAAGGTTCTAGCTTCCTTTTAGTAAAAAATATAGGATTCATACACTGTTTAATGTGCTCTCAACTTGAATTAAGGAATTCTTGGATGTTAGATACCTGTTGTACATGAAGAACTGCATTGGGGAATCTGTTTCAGCTCTTCTAAACCAGTTCTCAGCTATTTATTGCCATTTTCTCTGAATTATTCATGTTTTCATATAGTTTCCTATAGTTGGACTACTTCTCCAAGTATAGCCATTGCCCACATATATAAACAACTTCCTATACACTGTTATGAACAGAAGAAGCTCGAGAACACTGTCCCTCAACTATGTTATAGAGTATAATGCTATATTACAGTGAATAGTAATGCTTTCCAACTTTGCTCAATTTGCTGATTTCTCTCTTTCAAGCCTTGTGTGACACACATGTAAAGTTCTGGTCTTTTTTAAGTAAATAAAAGGGGTTTCATACACTGCTTATTGTGTTCTTAACTCTAATTAAGAATTTCCTGGATGTTGGATACCTTATCCACACAAAGAACTGACTTGGAGAATCTGTTTCTGCTGTTCTAAACCAGTTCTCATCTATTTACTGCCATTTTCTCTGAATTATTCATGTTTTCATGTAGTTTCCTATATTCGGCCTTCTCGTCCAAGTATTAGCATTACCCACATATACAAACAACTTCCTACACACTGGAATGAGCAAAGGAAGCCTGAGAACATTGTCCCTCAACTATGATATAGAGTGTAATGCTACATTACAGTGAATGTAAGGCTTTCCAAAGCTCGGGAACATTCTCTCTCAAGTAAGTTATAGAGTTTAATGATACATTTCAGTGAGGTGTTTGGCTTTTCTAAGCTATTCAATTTGCATATTTCTCTCTTTCAAGCATTGTGTGACATACATTTAAAGTTCTATGCTCTTTTAAGTAAAATATGTAGGATTCATACACTGTTTAATGTGCTCTCAACTCTAATTAACAAATTTCTGGATGTTAGATACCTTTTCTACACTAAGAACTGTCTTGGAGAATTCGTTTCAGCTGTTATAAACGAGTTCTCATTTTTCACTTCCATTTTCCCTGAATTATTCATGTTTTCATGTATTTTCCTATATTCGGCCATCTTCTTCAAGTATAAACATTGCACCCATATACAGACAACTTCCTACACACTGTTATGAACAGAAGAAACTCGAAAAAACTGTCCCTCACCTATGTTATATAGTGTAATGCCACATTACAGTGAACTGTAAGGCTTTCCAAAGCTGCTTAATATGTTTATTTATCTATTTCAATGGTATTCTTCCTTGTATGACACACATTTACAATTCTAGGCTCATTTAAGTAAAAATATGTCATTCAAACACTGTTTAATGTGATCTGAACTCTAATTAAGGCTTTCCTGGATTGTAGATACATTTATACACAAACAAAAGAGTTGGAGAATTGTTTTATATATGTTTTATGCGAGTTCTCATCAATTTCCTGTTATTTTCTCAGAAATAATGCTGGTTTCTTGTAGTTTCTAACATTAGGCAAGAAATAACCATTGAGAATATTGACAAACAACTACGTAATCACTGTTATGAACCTGAAAAGCTCGGGAACATTGTCTCTATACTATGTAATAGAGTTTAATGACACATTTCAGTGAAGTGTAATTAAGTGCTACTCAATTTGCTTATTTATCTCTTTCAAGCTTTGTGTGATAGACATTTCTGGTTCTGGGTTCCTTTAAGTAAATAATATAGGATTCATACACTGTTTAATGAGCTGTCAACTCGAATTAAGGAATTCCTGGATGTTAGATACCTTTTCTCCACAAAGAACTTACTTGGAGAATTCGTTTCAGCTGTACCAAATGAGTTCTCATCTATATACTTCCATTTTCTCTGAATTATTCACGTTTTCATGTAGTTTCCTACATTCGGCCTTCTTGTCCAAGTATAAACATTGCCCACATATAAAAAAGAACTTCCTACACACTGTTATGAACAGTAGAAACTCGGGAACACTGTCTCTCAACTATGTTGTAGAGTGTAATGCTACATTACAGTGAACTGTATTGCTTTCCAGCATTGCTCAATTTGCTGATTTCTCTCCTTCAAGCTCTGTGTGACACACATGTAAACTTCTAGGCTACTTTAAGTTAATAAAAGATGTTTCCTACATGATTTATTTTGTTCTTAATTCTATTTCAGCATTTCCTGGACCTCAAATACCTTTTCTACAATAAGAACTGATTTGGACTATTGGTTGGAGCTGTTCTAAATGAGTTCTCATAAATTTACTGACATTTTCTCTGAATTATTCATGTTTTCATATAGTTTCCTATATTCGGCCTTATTGTCCAACTATGTGCATTGCCCACATATATAAACACCTTCCTACACACTGTTATGAACAGAAGAATCTTGAGAACACTGTCCCTCAACTATGTTATAGAGTGTTATGCTACATTACAGTGAACTATAAGGCATCCCAAAGCTGTTTAATGTGTTTATTTCTCTATTTCAATGGTATTCTGAGTTGTATGACACACATTTACCGTTCTATGCTCATTTAAGTAAACAATATATGATTCATAAACTGTTTAATGTAATCTGAACTCTAATTAAGGCTTTCCTGAATCGTAGATATATTTTATACATAAAGAAAAGATTTAGAGAAGTGTTTTATACATGTTCTCTGCAAGTTCTCATCTATTTAGAATTATTTTCCCAGAATTACTGATGTTTTCTTGTAGATTCTAATATTAGACCAAGAATAAGCATTGGGAACATGGACAAACAACTACCTAAACACTGTTATGAACCTGAAAAGATCGGGAACATTGTCTGTCAACGATGTTTTAGAGTTTAATGAAATATTTCAGTGAAATGTAATTAATAGCTACTCAATTTCCTTATTTCTCTCTTTCAAGCTTTGTCTGACATAGATTTAAGGTTCTAGGTTCCATTAAGTAAAAAATATAGGATTCATACACTGTTTAATGTGCTCTCACCTTGAATTAAGGAATTCTTGGATGTTGGATACCTTTTCTACAATAGGAACTGACTTGGAGAATCTATTTCTGCTGTTCTAAACCAGTTCTCATCTATTTACTGCCATTTTTTCTGAATTATTCATATTTTCATGTAATTACCTATTTTCGGGCTTCTCGTGCAAGTATTAGCATTGCCCACATGAACAAACAACTTCCTACACACTGTTATGAGAAGAGTAAGCCTGAGAACATTGTCCATCAACTATGATATAGAGTATAATGCTACATTACAGTGAATTAAAGGATTTCCAAAATAGGGAACATTGTCTCTCAAGTAAGTTATATAGTTTAATGATACATTTCAGTAAGGTGTTTGGCTTTTCAAAGCCACTCAATTTACTTATTTTTCTCTTTCAAGGTTTGTGTGACTTACATTTAAAGTTCTAGGCTCTTTTAAGTAAAAAATATAGGATCCGTACACTGTTTAATGTGGTCTCAAGTTGAATTAAGGAATTTCTGGATGTTATATACCTTTTCTACACAAAGAACTGACTTGGAGAATTCTTTTCAGCTGTTACAAACGAGTTCTCATTTTTTACTTCCATTTACCCTGAATTATTCCTGTTTTCATGTAGTATCCTATATTCGGCCATCTTGCCCAAGTATAATCATTGCACACATATACAAACAACTTCCTACACACTGTTATGAACAGAAGAAACTCGAGAACACTGTCCCTCAACTATGTTATATAGTGTAATGCTACATTACAGTGAACTCCATTGCTTTCCAATTTGCTCAATTTGCTAATTTCTCTCCTTCAAGCATTGTGTGACACACATGTAAAGTTCTAGGCTACATTAAGTAAATAAAAGAGGTTTTATACACTGTTTATTGTGTTCTTAATAATAATTAAGCATTCCCTGGATCTCAGACACCTTGTCTACACTGAGAACTAATTTGGACAATTTGTTTCAGCTATTCTAAGTGAGTTCTCATCAACTTACTGACATTTTCTCTGAATTATTCAAGTTTTCATAAAGTTTTCTATATTTGGCCTTCTTGTCCATGTATATGCATTGCCCACATATATAAACACCTTCCTACACACTGTTATGAACAGAAGAAGCTCGAAAACACTGTCTCTCATCTATGTTATAGAGTGTAATGCTACATTACAGTGAACTGTAAAACTTTCCAAAGCTTAGGAACAATGTCTCTCAAGTATGTTATAGAGTTTAATGATACATTTCCGTGAGGTGTTAGGCTTTCCGAAGCTACTTAATTGGCTTATTTCTGTTTTTCATGCTTTGGGTGACATACACTTAAAGTTCAAGGCTCCTTTAAGTAAAAAATATCGGATTCATACACTGTTTAATGTGGTCTCAAGTTGAATTAAGGAATTCCTGGATGTTATATACCTTTTCTACACTAAAAACTGACTTGGAGAATTTATTTCAGCTGTATTAACGATTTCTCATCTATTTACTACCATTTCTCTGAATTATTCATGTTTTCATGTAATTTCCTATATTTGGCCATCTTGTCGAAGTATAAATATTGACCACATAGACAAACAACTTCCTACACAATGTTATGAATAGAAGAAACTCGAGAATACTGTCCCTCAACTATGTTCTAGAGTGTAATGCTACATTACGATGAACTGTAAGGCTTTCCAAAGCTGGGGAACATTGTCTCTCAAGTATGTTATAGGGTTTAATGATACATTTCAGTGAGGTGTTACGCTTTTCAAAGCAACTTAATGGGCTTATTTCTCTCTTTCAAACTTTGTTTGACATATATTTAAAGTTCTAGGCTCCTTTAAGTAAAAAATATAGTATTCATACACGGTTTAATGTTCTCTCAACTCTAATTAAGAATTTCCTGGATCTTTGATACATTGTCTACACTAAGAACTGACTTGAACAATCACTTTCTGCTATTGTAATTGAGTTCTCATCTATTTACTGCCATCTTCCCTGAATTATTCATGTTTTCATATAGTTTCCTATATTCGGCCAAATTGACCACATATAAGCATTGCCCATATATACAAATAACTTCCTACACAATGTTATGAACAGAAGAAACTCGAGAACACTATCCCTCAACTATGTTATAGAGTGTAATGCTACATTACAGTGAACTGTATTGCTTTCCAACGTTGCTCAATTTGCTCATTTCTCTCTTTCTAGTCTTCTGTGACACACATGTCAAGTTCTAGCATACTTTAAGTAAACCAAAGAGGTTTTATACACTGTTTATTGTGTTCTTAACTCTAATTAAGAATTTCCTGGATGTTAGATACCTATAATACACTAAGAACCGACTTCGAGAATCTGTTTCTGTTGTTCTAAACCAGTTCTCATCTATTTACTGCCATTTTCTCAGAATTACTCATGTTTTCATGTAGTTTCCTATATTTGGTCTTCTCATCCAAGTATTAGAATTGCCCACATATACAAACAACTTCCTGCACACTGTTATGAGCAGAGGAAGCCTGAGAACATTGTCCCTTAACTATGATATAGATTGTAATGCTACATTACAGTGAATGTAAGGCTTTCCAAAGCTCAGCAACATTGTCTCTCAAGTAAGTTATGGAGTTTAATGATACATTTCAGTGAAGTGTAATTAAAAGCTACAAAATTTCCTTATTTCTCTATTTTAAGCTTTGTGTGACATACCTTTAAGATTCTAGGTTCCTCAAAGTAAAAAATATAGGATTCATACACTGTTTAATGTGCTCTCAACTTGAATTAAGGAATTCTTGGATGTTGGATAAATTTTCTACACTAAGAACTGACTTGGAGAATCTGTTTCTGCTGTTCTAAACCAGTACTCATCTACTTACTGCCATTTTCTCCAAATCAATCATATTTTCATATTATTTCCTATATTTGGCCTTCTTGTCCAAATATAAGTATTGCCCACATACACAATCAACTTCATACACACTGTTATGAACAGAAGAAGCTGGAGACCACTGTTCCTCAACTATGTTATAGAGTGTAATGCTACTTTACAGTGAATTGTAAGGCTTTCCAAAGCTGCTTAATGTGTTTATGTCTCTATTTCAATTGTAATCTGACTTGTATGAAACACATTTACCATTCTAGGCTCATTTAATAAACAATATATGATTCATACACTGTTCAATGTGATCTGAACTCTAATTAAGGCTTTCCTGGATCGTAGATACCTTTTATACACAAACAAAAGACTTGGAGAAGAGTTTTATACATGTTCTATGCTAGTTCTCATCTATTTTCAGTTATTTTCCCAAAATAACTGATGTTTTCTTGTAATTTCTAACATTAGACCCAGAATAAGTATTGGGAACATGGACAAACAACCACCTAAACAATGTTATGAACCTGAAAACCTCAGGAACATTGTCTCTCAACTATGTTTTAGATTTTAATGATACATTTCAGTGAAGTGTAATTAAAAGCTACTCAATTTGCTTATTTCTCTATTTTAAGCTTTTTGTAACATACATTTAATGTTCTAGGTTCCTTTTAGTAAAAAATATAGGATTCATACACTGTTTAATGTGCTCTCAACTTGAATTAAGGAATTCTTGGATGTTAGATACCTTTTCTCCACTAGGAACTGACTTGTAGAATCTGTTTCTGCTGTTCTAAACCAGTTCTCATCTATTTACTGACATTTTCTCTGAATTATTCATATTTTCATGAAGTTTCCTATATTCAGCCTTCTCGTCCAAGTATAAGCATTGCCCAAATATACAAACAACATCTGACACACTGTTATGAGCAGAGGAAGCCTGAGAACATTGTCCTTCAACTATGATATAGAGTGTAATGCTACATTATAGTGAATGTAAAGCTTTCCAAAGCTCCCTAACATTGTCTCTAAGTAAGTTATAGAGTATATTGATACATTTCAGTGCGGTGTTTGGCTTTTGAAAGATACTCAATTTCCTTATTTCTCTCTTTCAAGCTTTGTGTGACATACATTCACAGTTAGAGGCTCCTTTACATAAAAAATACAGGATTCATACACTCTTTAATGTGCTCTCAACTCGAATAAAGGAATCCCTGGATGTTATATACCTTTACTACACTAAGAACTGACTTGGAGAATCAGTTTCTGCTATTCTAATCGAGTTCTCATCTATTTACTGCCATTTTCTCTGAATTATTCATGTTTTCATATAGTTTCCTATATTCGGCAATCTGGGCCAAATATAAACATTGCCCATATATACAAACAATTTCCTACAGACTGTTATGAACAGAAGAAACTTGAGAATACTGTCTCTCAACTATGTTATAGAGTGTAATGCTACATTACTGTCATCTTTATTGCTTTACAACGTAGCTCAATTTGCTGATTTCTCTCTTTCAAGCCTTGTGTGACACACATGTAAAGTTCTAGGCTACTTTAAGTAAATAAAACAGGTTTCATACACTGATTATTGTGTTCTTAACTCTAATTTAGAATTAGATACTCCAAGTCAGTTCTTAGTATAGAGAAGGTATCTAACATGCAGAAATTCCTTAATTCGATTTGAGAGAACATTAAACAGTGTATGAATCCTATATCTTTTCCTTAAAGGAACCTAGAACCTTAAATGTATGTCCCACAAAGCTTGAAAGAGAGAAATAAGCAAACTGATAGTTTTAATTACTGTTCATGGAGTTGTATCATTAAACTCTATAACATAGTTGAGAGACAATTTTCACGAGCTTTTCAGGTTCATAACAGTGTTTAGGTAGTTGTTTGTCCATGTTCCCAATGGTATTCCTGGTCAAATGTTAGAAACTACAAGAAAACATCAGTAATTTTGGGAAAATAACAGTAAATAGATGAGAACTCCCATAGAACATGTATAAAACATTTCTCCAAGTCTTTTGTTTGTATATAAAAGTATCTATGACCCAGGAAAGCCTTAATTAGAGTTCAGATCACATTAAACAGTGCATGAATCATGTATTGTTTACTTAAATGAGCCTAGAACGATAAATGTGTGTCATACAAGGCAGAATACATTGAAATAGAGAAATACACAGATTAAGCAACATTGGAAATCATTACACTTCACTCTAATGTAGTATTACACTCAATAACATACTTGATAGACATTGTTCCCAAGCTTTGGAAAGTTTTACAGTTCAATATAATGTAGCATTACACTCTTTATCATAATTGAGAGACAATGTTCTTTGGCTTCCTCTGCTCATAACACTGTGTAGGATGTTGTTTGTATATGTGGGCAATGCTAATACTTGGACGAGAAGGCCAAATATAGGAAACTACATGAAAACATGAATAATTCGGAGAAAATGGCAGTAAATAGATGAGAACTGTTTTTGAACAGCAGAAACAGATTCTCCAAGTCAGTTCTTAGTGTAGAAAAGGTATCTAAGATCCAGGAAATTCTAAATTAGAGTTAAGAACACAAAAAACAGTGTATTAAACCTCTTTTATTTACTTAAGTAGCCTAGAACTTTACATGTGTGTCACACAATGTTTGAAAGAGAGAAATCAGCAAATTGAGCAATGTTGGAAAGCAATACAGTTCACTGTAATGTAGCATTACACTCTATAACATAGTTGAGAGACAGTGTTCTCGAGTTTCTTCTGTTCATAACAGGGTGTAGGAAGTTGTTTGTATATATGGGCAATGTTTATACTTGCCCAAGATGGCCGAATATAGGAAACTATATGAAAACATGAATAATTCAGAGAAAATGGCAGTAAATAGATGAGATCTGGTTTAGCAGAGCAGAAAAGGTATCTAACATTCAAGAATTCCTTAATTCAAGTTGAGAGCACATTAAACAGTGTATGAATCCTACTTTTTTTACTTAAAGGAGCCTAGAACTTTAAATGTATGTCACACATAGCTTGAAAGAGAGAAATAAGCCCATTAAGTTGCTTTGAAAAGCCTAACACCTCACTGAAATGTATTATTAAACTCTATAACATACTTGAGAGACAATGTTCCCGAGCTTTGGAAAGCCTTACAGTTCACTGTAATGTAGCATTACACTCTATATCATAGTTGAGGGACAATATTCTCGGGCTCCCTCTGCTCATAACAGTGTGTATGAAGTTTTTTTATATGTGGGCAATGCTAATACTTGGACGAGAAGTTCAAATATAGGTAACTACATGAAAAGATGAATAATTCGGAGAAAATGGCAGTAAATTGATGAGAATTGGTTTAGAACAGTAGAAACAGATACTCCAAGTCAGTTGTTAGTGTAATAATGGTATCTAACATCAAAGAATTCTTTAATTCAAGTAGAGAGCACATTAAACAGTGTATGAATCCTATATTTTTTACATCAAGAAACGTAGAACCTTAATTGTATGTCACACAAAGCTTGAAAGACAGAAATAAGCCAATTGAGGAGCTTTTAATTACACTTCACTGAAATGTATCCTTAAACTCTATTACATAGTTTACAGACAATTTTTTGAGCTTTTAAAATTCATAGCAATGTTTAGGTAATTGTTTGTCCATGTTCCCAATGGTTATTTCTGGCCTAATGTTAGAAACTCCTAGAAAATATCATTAATTCTGGGAAAATAACAGTAAATTGATGAGAACTCGCAAAAAACATGATAAAACCATTCTCCAAGTCTTTTGTTTGTGTATATAAGGTATCTATAATCCAGGAAAGCCTTAATTATAGTTCAGATCACATTAAACAGTGTTTGAATCAAATATTTTTACTTAAATGAGCCTAGAATGGTAAATGTGTGTCATACAAGGCAGAATACCATTGAAATAGAGAAAAAAACACATTAAGCAGCTTTGGAAAGCCTTACAGTTCACTGTAATGTAGCACTACACTCTATAACATAGTTGAGGGACAATCTTCTTGAGCTTCTTCTGTTCATGACAGTGTGTAGGAAGTTGTTTATATATGTGGGCAATGCTTATACTTGGACAAGAAGGTTGAATATTGGAAACTATATGAAAACATGAATAGCTCTTCCTCAGCGCTGCCTACGGAGGTGGCAGCCATCTCCTTCTCGACACCATGGCTGCCCTCAGAACCCCCGTGAAACTCAAGATGTTCAAAAAGAGGACCAAGAAGTTCATCTGGCACAAGTCAGACCATCATGTGAAAATTAAGCTGAACTGGCAGAAACCCAGAGGCATTGACAACAGGGTGCAGAGAAGCTTCAAGGGCCAGAACTTGATGCCCAACATTGGTTATGGGAGCAACAAGAAAACAAAGCACATGCTGCCCAGTGGATTTAAGAAGTTTCTGGTCCATAACATCAAGGAGCTTGAAGTGCTGCTGATGTGAAATAAGTGTTACTGTGCTGAGATTGCTCACAACGTCTCTTCCAAGAACCGCAAAACCATTGTGTAAAGAGCAGCCCAGCGGCCATCAGAGTCACCAATCCCAATGCCAGGCTGCGCAGTTAAGAAAATGAATAGACAGATTGTGTACACATTGTATTTGTGTTAATAAAGTCATAAAATTCTGCAAAAAAACAAACAAAAAACACATGAATAATTCAGAGAAAATGTCAGTAAATTGATGAGAAGTGGTATAAAACAGCTGAAACCAATTGTCCAAAGCAGTTCTCAGTGGAGAAAAGGTATCTAAGATCCAGGAGATCCTTAATTAGAGTTAAGAACACAATAAACACTGCATGAAACCTCTTTTATTTACTTAAAGTAGCCTAGAACTTTACATGTGTGTCACACAATGTTTGAAAGAGAGAAATCAGCAAATTGAGCAACGTTGGAAAGCAATACAGTTCACTGTAATGTAGCATTACACTCTATAACACAGTTGAGAGACAGTGTTCTCGAGTTTCATCGGTTCATAACAATGTGTAGGAAGTTGTTTGTATATATGGGCAATGTTTATACTTGGTCAAGATGGCCAAATATAGGAAACTATATGAAAACATGAATACTTCAGAGAAAATGGCAGTAAATAAATGAGAACTCAATTAGAACAGCAGAAACTGATTCTCCAAGTCAGTTCTTAATGTAGAAAATGTATCAAAGATCCAGGAAATTCTTAATTACAGTTGAGAGCACATTAAACAGTGTATAAATCCTATATTTTTTACTTAAAGGAGCCTAGAACTTTAAATGTATGTGACACAAAGCTTTAAAGATAGAAATAAGCCCATTAAGTTGCTTTGAAAAGACTAACACCTCACTGAAATGTATCATTAAACTCTAAAACATACTTGAGAGACAATGTTCCCGAGCTTTGGAAAGCCTTACAGTTCACTGTAATGTAGCATTACACTCTATATCATAGTTGAGGGACAATGTTCTCAGGCTTCCTCTGCTCATAACAGTGTGTATGAAGTTGTTTGTATATGTGGGCAATGCTAATACTTGGATGAGAAGTCCAAATATAGGAAACTACATGAAAACATGAATAATTCCGAGAAAATGGCAGTAAATTGATGAGAACTGGTTTAGAAGAGCAGAAAAAGATTCTCCAAGGCAGTTCTTCGTGTAACAGATTGGAAAAGAAACAAGACCCATATATCTGTTGTCTACAAGAAACACACCAAGGAAAAAAGATGCACACAGACTGAGGGTGAAGGGGTGGAAAAAGGTTATGAACAGAAGAAGCTCAAGAACACTGTCCCTCAACTATGTTATAGAGTGTAATGATGCATTACAGTGAATTGTAAGGCTTTCCAAGGCTCAGAAACATTGTTTGTATATGTGGGCAATGATAATACTTGGACAAGAAGTCCGAATATAGGAAACTACCTGAAAACATGAATAATTCGGAGAAAATGGCAGTAAATAGATAAGAACTGGATTAGAACAGCAGAAATAGATTCTCCATGTCAGTTCTTAGTGTAGAAAAGGTATCCAACATCCAGGAAATTCTTAATTAGAGTTAAGAACACAATAAACAGTGTATGAAACCTATTTTATTTAGTTAAAGTAGCCTAGAACTTTACATGTGTGTCACACAGGGCTTGAAATAGAGAAATCAGCAAATTTAGCAATGTTGGAAAGCAATACTGTTCACTGTAATATAGCATTACACTCTATAACATAGTTGAGGGACATTGTTCTCGAGTTGCTTCGGTTCATAACAGTGTGTAGGAAGTTGTTTGTATATATGAAAACATGAATAATTCAGAGAAAATGGCAGTAAATAGATGAGAACTCGATTAGAACAGCAGAAACTGATACTCCAAGTCAGTTCTTAGTGTAGGAAAAGTATGTAACTTCCAGGAATTCCTTAATTCTAGTTGATAGCACATTAAACAGTTCATGAATCCTATATGTTTTACTTTAAGGAGCCTAGAACTTTAAATGCATGTCACACAAAGCTTTAAAGACAGATTTCAGCCAACTAAGTAGCTTTGAAAAGCCTAACACCTCAGTGAATTGTATCAGTAAACTCTATAACATTCTTGAGAGACACTGTCCCCGAGCTTTGGAAAGCCTTACACTTCACTGTAATGTAGCATTACACTCTATATCATAGTTGAGGGACAATGTTCTCAGGCTTCCTCTGCACATAACAGTTGGTAGGATCTTTTTTGTACATGTGGGCAATGATAATACTTAGACAAGAAGGCCGAATATAGGAAACTATGTGAAAAAATGAATAATTCAGAGAAAATGGCAATAAATAGATGAGAAGTGTTTTAGAACAGCAGAAACAGATACTCCAAGGCAGTTCTTCGTGTAGAAAAGGTATCTAACATCCAAGAATTCCTTAATTCAATTTGAGAGCACATTAAACAGTGTATGAATCCTATATTTTTTACTTAAAGGAAGCTAGAACCTTAAAGGTATGTCACACAAAGCTTGAAAGAGAGAAATAAGCAAATTGAGTACCTTTGAAAAGCCAAACACCTCACTGAAATGTATCATTAATCTGTATAACATACTTGAGAGACAATGTTCCAGAGCTTTGGAAAGCCTTACAGTTCACTGTAATGTAGCATTACACTCTATATCATAGTTGAGGGACAATGTTCTCAGGCTTCCTCTGCTCATAATAGGGTGTAGGATGTTGTTTGTATATGTGTGCAATGGTAATACTTGGACGAAAAGGCTGAAAAAAGAAAACTACCTGAAAACATGAATAATTCAGAGAAAATGGCAGTAAATGATGAGAACTGGTTTAGAACAGCAGAAACAGATTCTCCAAATCAGTTCTTAGTCTAGAAAAGGTATCTAGAATGACGAAAGATGTCTGAAGAATAGATTGGAGTATTCTGGTCCTGGTCCCGAAGCAGAAAGAGAGAGCAGCTGATGGTGTTGAGCTGTGAGTGTTTTTTAGCAACCTGGGAGACAGGGAAGGCCAGAAGAAATGGCTGGGGGTCCGCTGTCCGCGGTACCCCTCACAGGATGGCACCCACGCGGGCTGCATCCCTTCCTGGAACTACCTGCCGGCTTGGACAGGGAAGCCTCACCATCTTGAGAGGAATATAGGATCCTGTCAGAGGCCTAAATATGCACAACCACAGCAACCACCAAGCAGCTGTGACCCCCAGAACACGGATCCCAGGCTGCGTGAACACGGGGCCCCACGGGAGTGGCCCACTGCTCAGCAAAAATGTCAGATTTCATGGGGAGAAGGTGGAGAGTGCTCAAGGAGAAGACAAAAGGCTGCGCCCGCACAAGGCATGCGAAAGCTGTAGGACAAAGGCGGTGATTATAATTGGAAACCCCAGTTGTTGGGCGGGTGTCACCCTTGAAGTGGAGCAGGCTCCTAACAGGGGAGATATCTAAAGAGCAACACATTTGGTTCTGGCTCAGAGGGATATCGGAGAGTTGTGGGAGATTGCAGTTGCTTGGACCTGCCCCCTCCCCTCTCCTTAGATCCTGCTTCAAAGAGGACAAAAAAAAAAAGAAAAGCTGAGAAGCTCTAGAGTCTGGGAAGTCAACCTAGAAACACTGCCCCCAGAGGCTAATTTACAAATTGACTCTACTGTAATAAAAACAAAGCAAAACCTCCCTAAAAATCAGGACTGGATCATAACAATAGAGGAAGCGAATGACCTTCATTACTGCAAATTTTATTTAAATTTTAATTTTTTTAAAAATTTTGTAATATTTGTTTTTTATTTTTGTTCTCATTATTTGCAACGTTTACTCAAGAAACTATTTTTTTCCTCAATTGATTTTATCTTTTTAATTACTACATTGTATACATAATCAACACTATTACTGCTACTAATTTACTTTTTTCATCTTATTTTCTTTTGTTTATTTTTATTATTTTTATTTCATCATATTATATATATATATATATATGTATATAATTTCATGAATACTGTTCTACAGTCTTTATCTATCTTTCCTTCTCCAATGCTTTATTCTATCTGAACCCTACCTTTATGCCTTCATCCTCTTTCTGATATTTCCCTTTGTACCCCGTTTATCTTAACACTTTCCTTCTCTAGATTACCCCATTCCTTCTGTCTACCCCCTCCTAAAATTTCACCCTACTTGTATATATCTAATTTCCAACTACCTGTTCCAAGCCCATTCACACCTCCCTCTCAGTTGTCCTTAAAACAAAAAAACACACAAAAAAACAGTCTTTCTCTATAACTCTTTGAAGTTGTATGTTGAATGGTGACTATACTGAAGTTGTATGCTTTTTTTTTTATAAGATTGATTTGCCTATTCTTTTTGTCTGATTGTATGTTTATGTTAGCTGGGTTCTAGTCAACTTTATTGGTGGTTATTAATATTACAAACACATTTCTATTCAGTGCATTGCATGTTGTACCTGGTTGTGTTGTAATTTGTGCCTTTAAATCAAAGCAGAAGAGAGAGAACTACACAACTAGACATCTTAAATAATGGGGAGACCCAAAAACTGCCTGCATATGAAAGAAAAGCAGGCTTCACGGCTTCACCAGAAAAAGATGTAAACGAGATGGAAGCAAACAACCTACCAGAGCAAGAATTCAGAGTAATGATCATAAGATGGCTAAAAAAATGAAAAAAAATTTGATAATATGAGTAAGAACCAAGAGGAAATGAAGAAGAACCAAGAAGAAATGAAAAATGACATCGCTATTGTAAAGAACTCAATAGAAAGCATCAAGAGTATATTAGAAGAAGCAGAGGACCGCATCAGCAAGCTAGAAGACAAGATGGAAAAAAATACCATATTAGAACAGCTTCTGGGAAAAAAATTAAAAAACAGGAGGAAAGTCTAAGGGAACTTTGTGACAATACAAAACAAAACAATATTAGAATAATCGGGGTTCCAGAAGGAAAGGGAATTGAGGAAGACATGGAAAACGTATTTCAAGAAATAATGACAGAAAACTTTCCTGAGATAGAGAAGAAAAAACCCACACAAATCCAAGATGCTCGCAGATTCCCAAGCAAAATGAACCCCAGAAAACTGACCCATAGACACATTATAATTAAGCTGGCAAACACCAACAACAAAAAAAAGAATTTTAAAAGCAGCCAGAGAGAGACAGAAAGTTACATTTAAAGGAACCCCCATAGGACTAGCAACTGTCTTCTCCACTGAAACTTATCAGGCCAGAAGGGAATGGGGTGAAATATACAAAGTCATGCAAAGGAAGGGTCTGAATCCAAGAACACTGTACCCAGCAAGGCTAGCAATCAAAAGTGAAGGTGAAATCAGGAGCTTCACAGACAAAAACAGACTAAGGGAATTTATCTCCAACAAACCAGCAATGCAAGAAATGCTAAAGGGTCTACTGTAAAATTAAAGAAATAGAAAGCAAAGAAGGAACACAGGGGTATAGAATAAAGATGGTGTCAAATAAGTACCTATCAGTAATAACTTTAAACGTAAATGGACTTAATGTTCCAATCAAAAGACATAGGGTAACAGATTGGACAAGAAAACAAGACCCATATATCTGTTGTCTACAAGAAACCCACCTCAGGAAAAAAGATGCACACAGACTGAGGGTGAAGGGATGGAAAAAGGTTTTCCAGGCGAATGGAAATGAAAATAAAGCTGGGGTAGCAATACTTATATCTGACAAATTAGATCTCAGCTTGAAGGACATAACAAGAGATAATGAAGGCCACTTCATAATACTAAAGGGAGCAATCCAACAAGAAGAAATAACCCTGGTAAATATATATGCACCCAATACAGGAGCACCCCAATATATAAAAAAACTGCTGAAGGACATTAAGGGAGAGATTAATAGCAGTACAATCATAGTAGGAGATTTTAATACCCCACTGTCACCTTTTGACAAATCATCTAAACAAAAAATCAGCAAAGAAATATCAATCCTAAATGACTCGCTAGACCAGATGGAATTAATCGACATCTTCAGAACATTCCACCCCAAAGCCACAGAATATACATTTTTCTCAAGCACACATGGGACATTCTCAAAGATAGACCACATTTTGGGCCATAGGCAAAGTCTCTTCAAATTCAAGAAGATAGTAACCATATCAAGCATCTTCTCAGACCATAATGTCATAAAATTGGAAATTAACTACAATAAAAATAATCCAAAGAAATCAAACACATGGAGACTAAACAGCATGCTATTAAACAAGGACTGGGTTACCAGAGAAATCAAGGAAGAAATTAAAAGCATCCTGGAAACAAATGACAATGAAAACACAACTATCCATAATCTATGGGACACAGCAAAAGCAGTTTTGAGAGGAAAGTTCATATCCCTACAAGCCTATTGCAAGAAACTAGAAAAAATGGTGACAAATGATCTAACTCTAGAACTCAAAGAGTTAGGAAAAGAGCAACAAGAAAACCCCAGTGTAAGCAGAAGGAAGGAAATAACAAAAATCAGAGCGGAGATAAACGACATTGAGACCAAAGAAACAATACATAAGATCAACAAAACCAAGAGCTGGTTCTTTGAAAGAATAAACAAGATAGATGGTCCTCTACCCAGGCTAAGCAAGAAACAAAGATAGAGGACCCAAATAAACAAAATCAGAAATGAAAGAGGTTAAATAACAACAGACCCCACCGAAATACAACGGATTGTTACAAAATACTACGAACAACTCTATTCCAACAACCTGAACAACCTGGAGGAAATGGACATATTCCTAGAAAAATACAAACTTCCAAAACTCAATCAGGAAGAATCTAAAAATCTCAATAGACCAGTGACTTGGGAAGATACTGAAACAGTCATCAAAAAGCTTCCAGTACCCCTAGGGCAATGGAAGCTAAAGAGAAAATAAACAAATGGGACTACATCAAAATAAAAAGCTTTTTTACAGCAAAAGAAACCATCAACAAAACAACAAGAAAGCCCACTGTGTGGGAGAACATATTTGCAAATGTTACCACTGATAAAGGTTTAATCTCCATCATCTACAAACAGCTTATACATCTAAATAAAAGGAAGATGAATGATCCAATTAAAAAATGGGCAATGGACCTAAATAGAATATTTTCAAAAGAAGACAGAAGGAAGGCCAAAAGACACATGAAAACATGCTCAAAGTCACTAATTATCCGAGAGATGCAAATCAAAACAACAATGCGGTACCATCTCACACCTGTCAGAATGGCCAACATCAACAAAACAACAAAGGACAAGTGTTGGCGAGGTTGCAAAGAAAAAGGAACCCTCGTGCACTGCTGGTGGGAATGCAGACTGGTGCAACCACTGTGGAAAACTGTGTGTAGTTTCCTCAAAAAACTAAAAATGGAACTCCCATTTGACCCAGTAATCCCACTCCTAGGAATATATCCCAAGAAACTAGAAACACCAATCAGAAAGGATATATGCACCCGTATGTTCATACCAGCAGAATCCACAATAGCCAGAATTTGGAAACAGCCTAGGTGCCCATCAGCAGATGATTGGATCCAAAAACTATGGTACATCTACACAATGGAATACTACGAGGCCATAAAAAAGAAGGAATTCTCATCTTTTGCAGCAACCTGGATGGAATTGGAGAATATCATGCTGAGTGAAATAAGCCAATCAATGAAAGAGAAACACCACATGACCTCAGTCATTTGTGGATAATAAAGATCATTATAAACTGATTATCCAAAAGACAGATATAGAGACAGTAAAGCAACAAGGAGATTGTCAAATTTCAGCAGGGAAGGGAGGAGGATCTGGGGGAGATAATAGATCAACTGAAGGACTTGTATACATGCATATAAGTACATCCAATGGGCATAAAACTCTGGGGAGGGAGGGGATGTGTGGGAGGAAGGGAGGAGGGCAAAAAAAATCATTAAAATATGTAAAAATAAATAAATTAATTAATTTAAAAAAAGCTTCCAGTAAACAAAAGCCCAGCACCAGATGGCTTCACAGGAGAGTTTTACCAAACATTCAAGAAAGAACTAAAACCTATCCTCCTCAGACTATTCCAAAAAATTCAATAGGAAGAAAAACTTCCAAACTCCTTCTATGAAGCCAGCATCACCCTAATACCAAAACAAGATAAAGACAACTCAATGAAAGAGAATTACAGGCCAATATCCCTCATGAACATAGATGCCAAAATTCTAGCAAATAGGCTCCAGCAGAGCATCACAAAGTTAATACACCATGACCAAGTCGGATTTATTCCAGGAATACAAGGTTGGTTCAATATCCGCAAATCAATAAACGTGATACATCACATGAACAAATTGAAAGATAAAAACCATATAGTCATATCAATTGATGCAGAAAAAGCATTTGATAAAATCCAACACCCTTTCCTGATAAAAACTCTCAACAAGGTGGGAGTACAAGGATCATACCTCAACATAATAAAAGCTGTATACCATAAACCCACAGCCAACATCATACTCAATGGGCAAAAAGTAAAACCATTCCGTCTAAGAACAGGAACAAGACAGGGATGCCCACCATCACCACTCCTCTTTGACATAGTACTGGAAATACTAGCCATTGCAATTAGACAAGAGGAGGAAATAAAATGCATCCAAATTGGAAAAGAATAAGTAAAATTATACTTATTTGCAGACGACATGATATTGAATATAAAAAACCCAAAAGACTCCATTAAAAAACTAATTGACTTAATAAATGAATTTGGCAAGGTAGCAGGGTACAAAATTAACGCCAAGAAATCTATGGCATTTCTATACACCAACAGCGAACTTATAGAAACTGAGACAAAAAAAGCAATTCCATTTACCATCGCACCAAAAAAATTAAGATACCTAGGAATAAACTTAACTAAGGAAGTTAAGGACGTATATGCGGAAAACTACACGACACTGAAAAAAGAGATAGAGGAAGATGTAAACAGATGGAAGAACATATCATGTTCATGGATTGGTAGAATCAACATCATCAAAATGTCCATACTTCCTAAAGCAATCTATAGGTTCAATGCACTCCCCTTTAAAATACCAACGGCATATTTCACTGACCTAGAAAGAACTCTCCAAAAGTTCATTTGGAACAATAAAAGACCCCGAATAGCCACAGCAATCCTGAGAAAGAAGAATAAAGTAGGAGGGATCTCAATACCAGACTTCAAACTGTATTACAAAGCCACTGTTCTCAAAACAGCCTGGTACTGGCACAAGAACAGACATATAGATCAATGGAATCCAGTCGAGAACCCAGTTATCAACCCAAATCACTATGCTCAATTAATATTTGACAAAGGAGGCATGAATATACAATGGAGTCAAGACAGTCTCTTCAATAAATGGTGTTGGGAAAATTGGACAGATACATGCAAAAGAATGAAACTAGATCACAACTTACACATACACAAAAATAAACTCAAAATGGATACAGGATTTAAACATCAGACGGGAAACCATAAAAATACTAGAAGCATCCACAAGCAACAAAATCTCAGACATATGTGAAAGGAACTTCTTCACTGATACTGCCCCTAGGGCAATGGAAACTAAAGAGAAAAACAAATGGGACTACATCAAAATAAAAAGCTGACATGTATGATTAATTTCTATAACATACTTGAGAGACAATTTTTCCGAGCTTTGGAAAGCCTTATAGTTCACTGTAATGTAGCATTACACTCAATATCATTGTTGAGGGACAATGTTTTCGGGCTTCCTCTGCTCATAACAGTGAGTATGAAGTTGTTAGTATATGTAGGCAATGCTAATATTTGGACAAGAAGGCTGAAATTAGGAAACTACATGAAAACATGAATGATTCAGAGAAAATGGCAGTAAATAGATGAGAACTGTTTTAGAACAGCAGAAACAGATTCTCCAAGTCAGTTCTTAGTGAAAAAAATGTATTTAACATCCAAGAATTTTTTAATTCAAGTTGAGAGCACATTAAAAAGTGTATGAATCCGATATTTTTTATTTCAGGAGCCTATAACTTTATAGGTATGTTACACAAAGCTTGAAAGACAGAAATAAGCCAATTAAGTAGCTTTGAAAAGCCAAACACCTCACTGAAATCTTTCATTAAACTCTATAACTTACTTGAGAGACAATGTTTCCAAGCTTTGGAAAGCCTTAAATTCACTGTAATGTGGCATTACACTCCATATCATAGTTGAGGAACAATGTGCTCAGGCTTCCTCTGCTCTTAACAGTCTGTATGAATTTGTTTCTATGTATGGGCAATGCTAATACTTGGACGAGAAGGCTGAATTTAGGAAACTACATGAAAACATGAATAATTCAGAGAAAATGGCAGTAAATAGATGAGAATGGTTTAAAACAGCAGAAACAGATTCTCCAATTCAGTCCTTAGTGTAGAAAAGGTATCTAACATCCAAGAATTCCTTAATTCAAATTGAGAGCACATTAAACATTGTATGAATCCTACATTTTTTACTTCAAGCAACCTAGAACCTTAAATGTATCTCACAGAAAACTTGAAAGAGAGAAATAATCAAATTGAGTAGTTTTAATTACACTTCACTGAAATGTATTATTAAACTCTATTATAAAGTTTAGAGACAATATTCCCGAGCTTTCAATGTTCATAGCAGTGTTTAGGTAGTTGTTTGTCCATGTTCCCAATGCTTATTTCTGCCCTAATGTAAGAAACTACAAGAAAATATCATTAATTCTGGGAAAATAACAGTAAATTGATGAGAACTGGCATAAAACATGATAAAACCATTCTCCAAGTCTTTTGTTTGTGTATAAAAGGTATCTATAATCCAGAAAAGCCTTAATTATAGTTCAGATCACATTAGACAGTGTTTGAATCACATATTTTTACTTAAATGACCCTAGAATGGTAAATGTGTGTCATACAAGGCAGAATTCCATTTACATAGAGAAATAAACTCATTAAGCAGCTTTGGAAAGCCTTACAGTACACTGTAATTTATCATTACACTCTATAACATAGTTGAGGGACAGTCTTCTCGAACTTCTTCTGTTCATGACAGTGTGTAGGAAGTTGTATATATATGTGGGCAATGCTTATACTTGGACAAGAAGGCCGAATATAGGAAACTATATGAAAACATGAATAATTCAGAGAAAATGGCAGTAAATTGAAGAGAACTCATTTAAAACAGCTGAAACCAAATGTCCAAAATAGTTCTCAGTGGAGAAAAGGTATCTAAGATCTAGGAAATCCTTAATTAGAGTTAAGAACACAATAAAGAGTGCATGAAACCTCTTTTATTTACTTAAAGTAGCCTAGAACTTTACATGTGTGTCACTCAAGGCTTGAAAAGGAGAAATCAGCAAATTGAACAAATTGGAAAGCAATACAGTTTACTGTAATGTAGCATTACACTCTATAACATATTTGAAGGACAGTGCTTCCGCTGCTCATAACAGTGTGTAGGAAGTTGTTTGTTTATATGGACAATGTTTATACTAGGTCAAGATGGCCGACTATAGGAAACTACATGAAAACATGAATAATTCAGAGAAAATGACAGTAAATAGATGAGAACTGTTATAGAACAGCAGAAACAGATTCTCCAAGTCAGTTCTTAGTGTAGAAGAGGTATTTAACAGCCAGGAATTCCTTAATTCGAGTTGACAATACATTAAATAGTTCATGAATCCTATATTTTTTACTTAAAGGAAGCTAGAACCTTAAATGTATGTCACACAAAGTTTGAAAGAGAGAAATAAGCAAATTGAGTTGCTTTTAATTACTCTTCACTGAAATGTATCATTAAACTCTAAAACATAGTTGAGATACAATGTTCCCGAGCTTTTCTGGTTCATAATAGTGTTTAGGTAGTTGTTTGTCGATGTTCCCAATGCTTAATCTTGGTCTAATGTTAAATACTATAAGAAAGCATCAGTAATTCTAGGGAAAAAACTGTAAGAAGATGAGAACTCGCATGGAAGGTGGATAAACACTTCTCCAAGTATTTTTTTTTGTGTGTGTGTATAAAAGTATCTACGTTCCAGGAAAGCATTGATTAGAATTCAGATCAAATTAAACAGTGTATGAATCATATATTGTTTACTTAAATGAGCCTAGAATGGTAAATGTGTGTCATACAAGTCAGAATACCATTGAAATAGAGAAATAAACCCATTAAGAAGCTTTGGAGAGCCTTAGAGTTCACTGTAATGTAGCATTACACTCTATAACATAGTTGAGGGACAGTCTTATCGAGCTTCTTCTGTTCATAACAGTGTGTAGAAAGTTGTTTGTATATATGGGCAATACTTATACTTGGACAAGAAGGCCAAATATAGGAAAATATATGAAAACATGAAAAATTCGGAGAAAATTGCTATAAATAGATGATAACTGGTTTAGAACATCAGAAAGAGATTCTCCAAATCAGTTCTTAGTGTAGAAAATGTATCTAAGAGACAGGAAATTCTAAATTAGAGGTAAGAACACAATAAACAGTGTATGAAAACTCTTTTATTTACTTAAAGTAGCCTAGAACTATACATGTGTGTCACACAAGGCTTGAAAGAGAGAAATCAGCAAATTGAGAAAATTGGAAAGCAATAGAGTTCATTGTAATGTAGCATTACACTCTATAACATAGTTGAGTGACAGTATTCGCGAGTTTCTTCTGTTCATATCAGTATGTAGGAAGTTGTTTGTATATATGGGCAAAACTTATACTTGGTCTAGATGGAGGAATATAGGAAACTATATGAAAACATGAATAATTCACATAAAATGGCAGTAAATATATGAGAACTCGATTAGAACAGCAGAAACTGATTCTCCAAGTCAGTTCTTAGTGTAGAAAATGTATCAAAGATCCAGGAAATGCTTAATTAGAGTTGAGAGCACAATAAACAGTGTATGAATCCTATATTTTTTACTTACAGGAGCCTAGAACTTTAAATGTATGTCACACAAAGCTTGAAAGAGAGAAATAAGCCACTTAAGTAGCTTTGAAAAGCCTAACACCTCACTGAAATGTATCATTAAACTCTATAACATACTTGATAGACAATGTTCCGGATCTTTGGAAAGCCTTACATTCACTGTAATGTAGCATTACACTCTATATCATAGTTGAGGGAAAATGTTCTCAGGCTTCCTCTGCTCATAACAGTGTGTATAAACTTGTTTGTATATGTGCGCAATGCTAATACTTGGAAGAGAAGGCCAAATATAGGAAACTACATGAAAACATGAATAATTCAGAGAAATAAGAGTAAATAGCTGAAAACTGGTTTAGAAGAGCAGAAACAGATTCTCCAAGTCAGTTTTTAGTGTAGAAGATGTATTAAACATCCAAGAATTCCTTAATTCAACTTGAGAGTACATTGAACAGTGTATGAATCCTATATTTTTTACTTCCAGGAACCTAGAACCTTAAATGTATGTCACACAAAGCTTCAAAGAGAGAAATAAGCAAATTAAGTAGCCTTTAATTACTCTTCACTGAAATGTATCATTAAACTCTTAAACATAGTTGAGAGACAATGTTCCTGAGCTTTTCAGGTTTCTAGCAGTGTTAAGGCAGTTTTTGTGTATGTGGCCAATGCTTATTTCTGGTCTAATCTTAGAAACTACAAGAAAACATTATTAATTCTTGGAAAATAACAGTAAATTGATGAGAATTCGCATAAAACATATATAAAACATTTCTCCAACTCTATTGTTTGTGTATAAAAGATATCTACAATCCAGGAAAGCCTTAATTAGAGTTCAGATAGCATTAAAGTGTGTATGAATCACATATTTTTACTTAAATGAGTCTATAATGGTAAATGTGTGTCATAAAAGGCAGAATACCATTGAAATAGAGAAATAAACACATTAAGCAGCTTTCGAAAGCATTACAGTTCACTGTAATGTATCATTACACTCTATAACATAGTTGAGAGACAGTGTTCTCGAGCTTCTTCTGTTCATAACATTGTGTAGGAAGATGTTTGTATGATGGGAAATTTTTATACTTGCACAAGAAGGCCGAATATAGAAAACCTATGAAAACATGAATAATTCGGAGAAAATGGCATTAAATAGATGAGAGCTGGCTTAGAATAGCAGAAAGTGATTCTCCAAGGCAGTTCTTCGTGTAGAAAAGGTATCTAACATCCAAGAATTCCTTAATTCAAGTTGGAGCACATTAAACAGTGTATGAATCCTATATTTTTTACTTAAAGAAATCTAGAACCTTAAATGTATGTCACACAAAGCTTTATAGTGTGAAATAAGCAATTGAGTAGCTTTGAAAAGCCAAACACCTCACTGAAATGTTTCATTAATCTATATAACTTACTTGAAAGACAATGTTCCCGAGCTTTGGAAAGCCTTACATTCACTGTAATGTACCATTACACTCTATAGCATAGTTGAGGGACAGTGTTCTCCAGTTACTTCTGTTCATAACAGTATGTAGGAAGTTGTTTCTCTATGTGAGCAATATTTATACTTGATATTCCTGGTCAAATGTAAGAAACTACAAGAAAACATCAGTAATTCTGGGAAAATAACATCAAATTGATGAGAACTCCCATAGAACATTAATAAAACACTTCTCCAAGTTTTTTTTTTTGTGTATAAAAGGTATCTACGTTCCAGGAAAGACTTAATTAGAATTCAGATCACATTAAACAGTGTATGAATCATATACTGTTTACTTAAATGAGCCTAGAACGGTAAATTTGTGTCATGCAAGGGAGAATACCATTGAAATAGAGAAAAAAAAGAAAAAAATTAAGCAGCATTGGAAAGCCTTACAGTTCACTATAGTGTAGCATGACACGCAATAACATAGTTGAGGGACAGTCTTCTCGAGCTTCTTCTGTTCAAAACAGTATGTAGGAAGTTGTTTGTGTATGTGGGCAATGTTGATGCTTGGACAAGAAGGCCAAATATAGGAAACTATATGAAAAAATGAATAATTCAGAGAAAATGTCAGTAAATTGAAGAGAATTCCTTCAGAAAAGCTGAATCTGATTGTCCAAATCAGTTCTTAGTGTAGAAAAGGTATCTAAGATCCAGGAAACCCTTAATTACAGTTAAGAACACAATAAACAGAGTATGAAACCTCTTTTTTTTAACTTAAAGTAGCCTAGAATATTTCATGTGTGTCACAGAAGCCTTGAAAAAGATAAATCAGCAAATTGAACAACGTTGGAAAGCATTACAGTTCACTGTAATGTAGCATTAAACTCTATAACATAGCTGAGGGACAGTGTTCTTGAACTCCTTCTGTTCATAACTGTGTGTAGGAAGTTGTTTGTATATGTGGGCAATGTTTATACTTGGACAAGATGGCCGAATATAGGAAACTACATAAAAACATGAATAATTCAGAGAAAATGGCAGTAAATAGATGAGACCTCATTTAAAAAGCTGAAACAAATTCTCCAAATCAGTTCTTAGTGTACAAAAGGTATCAAACATACAGGAATTCCTTAATTCGAGTTGAGAGTACATTAAACAGTGTATAAATCCAATATTTTGTACTTTAAGGAGTCTAGAACTTTAAATTTTAAGTCACACAAAGTTGAAAGAGAGAAACTGGCCAATTAAGTAGCTTTGAAAAGCCTAACACCTCAGTTAAATGTATCCTTAAACTCTATAACATACTTGAGAGACATGTTCCGAGCTTCGGAAAGCCTTACAGTTCACTGTAATATAGCATTACACTCTATAACATAGGTGAGGGACAGTGTTATCGAGCTTCTTCTGTTCATTACAGTGTGTAGGAAATTGTTTATATATGTGGGCAATACTTATCCGGGGACAAGAAGGCCGAATATAGGAAACTATATGAAAACGAATAATTCAGAGAAAATGTCAGTAAATTAATGAGAACTGGTTTAAAACAGTTGAAACCAATTGTCCAAAGCAGTTCTTGGTTTAGAAAAGGTATCTAAGATCCAGGAAATCCTTAATTAGAATTAAGAATACAATAAACAGTGCATGAAACCTCTTTTATTTACTTAAAGTAGCCAGAACTGTACATGTGTGTCACACAAAGCCTGAAAGAGAGAAATCAGCAAATTGAGCAAAGTTGAAAAGCAATACAGTTCACTGTAATGTAGCATTACACTCTATAACATAGTTGAAGGACAGTGTTCTCGAGTTTCTTCGGTTCATATCAGTGTGTAGGAAGATGTTTGTATATATGGGCAAAGCTAATACTAGGTCTAGATGGCCGAATATAGGAAACTATATGAAAACATGAATAATTCACAGAATATGGCATTAAATAGGTGAGAACTCGATTAGAACAGCAGAAACTGATTCTCCAAGTCAGTTCTTAGTGTAGAAAATATATCAAAGATCCAGGAAATGCTTAATTAGAGTTGAGAGCACATTAAACAGTATATGAATCCTATATTTTTTACTTACAGGAGCCTAGAACTTTAAATGTATGTCACACAAAGCTTGAAAGAGAGAAATGAGCCCATTAAGTTGCTTTGAAAAGCCTAACACCTCACTGAAATGTATCATTAAACTCTATAACATACTTGAGAGACAATGTTCCTGATCTTTGGAAAGCCTTACATTCACTGTAATGTAGCATTACACTCTATATTATAGTTGAGGGGAAATGTTCTCGGGCTTCCTCTGCTCATAGCAGTGTGTATAAACTTGTTTGTATATATGGGCAATGCTAATATTTGGACGAGAAGGCCAAATATAGGAAACTACATGAAAACATGAATAATTCAGAGAAAATAGCAGTAAGTAGCTGAAAACTGGTTTAGAAGAGCAGAAACAAATCCTCCAAGTCAGTTTTTAGTGTAGAAAAGGTATCTATCATCCAAGAATTCCTTAATTCAACTTGAGAGCACATTAAACAGTGTATGAATCCTATATTTTTTACATCAAGGAACCTAAAACCTTAAATGTATTTCACACAAAGCTTGAAAGAGAGAAATAAGCAAATTGAGTAGCTTTTAATTACCCTTCACTGAAATATATCATTTATCTCTTAAACATAGTTGAGAGACAATGTTCCCGATCTTTTCAGTTACATAACAGTGTTTAGGTAGTTGTTTGTCCATGTTCCCAATGCTATTCCTGGTCACATGTTAGAAACTACAAGAAAACATCAGTAATTCTGGGAAAATAACAGTAAATAGATTAGAACTCCCATAGAACATCTATAAAACACTTCTCCAAGTCTTTTGTTTGTGTATAAAAGGTATCTACGATCCAGGAAAGCCTTAATTAGAGTTCAGATCACATTAAACAGTGTATGAGGCACATATTACTTACTTAAATGAGCCTAGAACAGTAAATTTGTGTCATGCAAGGCAGAATACCATTGAAATGGAGAAATAAACACATTAAGGAGCATGGAAAGCCTTACAGTTCACAGTAATTTACCAATACTCTCAATAACATAGTTGAGGGACAGTCTTTTTGAGCTTCTTCTGTTCATAACAGTGTGTAGGAAGTTGTTTGTATATGTGGGCCATACTGATACTTGGACAAGAAGGCCGAATATGGGAAATTATATGAAAACATGAATAATTCTGGGAAAATGTCAGTAAATTGATGAGAAATCCTTTAGAAATCTGAATCCGATTTCTCAATTCAGTTCTTAGTGTAGAAAAGGTATCTCAGATCCAGGAAATGCTTAATTAGAATTAAGACCACAATAAACAGTGCATGACACCAATTTTATTTACTTAAAGTAGCCTAGAACTTTACATGTGTGTCACAGAAGGCTTGAAAGAGAGACATCAGCAAATTGAGCAAATTGGAAAGCAATAAAGTTCACTGTAATGTATCATTACACTCAATAACATAGTTTAGAGACAGTCTTCAAAAACTTCATCTGTTCATAACAGTGTGTAGGAAGTTGTTTGTATATGTGGGCAATGCTGATACTTGGACAAGAAGGCTGAATATAAGAAAATATATGAAAATATGAATAATTCAGGGAAATGTCAGTAAATTGAAGAGAACTCCTTTAGAAAAGCTGAATCCGATTGTCTAAATCAGTTCTTAGTGTAGAAAAGGTATCTAAGATTCAGGAAAATCTTAATAAGAGTTAAGAAAAAAATAAACAGTGTAAGAAACATTTTTTGTTTTTACTTAAAGTAGCCAAGAACTTTACATGTGTGTCACAGAAGGCTTGAAAGAGAGACATCAGCAAATTGAGCAATGTTGGAAAGCATTACAGTTCACTGTAATGTAGCATTACACTCTATATCGTAGTTGAGGGACAATGTTCTCAGGCTTCCTCTACTCATCACAGTGTGTAGGAAGTTGTTTGTATATGTGGGCAATGCTAATACTTGGACAAGATGTCCGAATATAGGAAACTACATGAAAATATGAATAATTAAGGGGAAATGGCAGTAAATAGATGAGACCTCATTTGGAAGTGCTTAAATGAATTCTCCAAGTCAGTTCTTAGTGTACAAAAGGTATCTGTGATCCAGGAAAGAATTAATTACAGTTCAGATCACATTAAACAGTGTATAAATCATATATTATTTACTTAAATGAGCCTAGAATGGTAAGTGTGTGTCACTCAAGTCAGAATAACATTGAAATAGAGAAATAAACACAATAAGTAGCTTTGGAAAGCCTTACAGTAGACTGTAATGTAGCATTACACTCTATAACATAGTTGAGGGACAGTGCTGTCGAACTTCTTCTGTTCATAACAGTGTGTATGAAGTTGTTTGTATGTGGGCAATACTTATACTTGGACAAGATGGCCGAATATAGGAATCTATATGAATACATGAATAATTCAGAGAAAATACCAGTAAATAGATGAAAACTGGTTTAGAACAGCAGAAATAGATTCTCCAAGTCAGTTCTTGGTGTAGAAAAAAGTGTCTAACATCCAAGAATTCCTCAATTCAAGTTGAGAGCACATTAAACAGTGTACAAATCGTATATTTTTTACTTAAAGGAACCTAGAACCTTAAATGTATGTTACACAAAGCTTGAAAGAGAGAAATAAGCAAATTCAGTAGCTTTTCATTATTCTTCACTGAAATGTATCATTAAACTCTAAAACATAGTTGGGAGACAATGTTCCCGAGATTTTCAGGTTCATAACAGTGTTTAGGTAGCTGTTTGTCCATGTTGACAGTGCTTATTCTTGGTCTAAAGTTAGAAACTAGAAGAAAACATCAGTAATTCTGGGAAAATAACATAAAATACATGAGAACAAGAATAGAATATGTATAAAACACTTCTCCAACTCTTTTGTTTGTGTATAAAAGTTATCTATGATCCAGGAAAGCCTTAATTAGAGTTCAGATCTAATTAAACAGTGTATGAATCATATATTGTTTACTTAAATGAGCCTAGAAGAGCAAATGTATGCCATACAAGTCAGAATAACATTGTAATAGAGAAATAAACACATTAAGCAGCTTTGGAAAGCCTTACAGTTCACTGTAATGTAGCACTATACTCTATAACATAGATGAGGGATAGTGTTCTTGAGCTTCTTCTGTTAATAACAGTGTGTAGGAAGTTGTTTGTACATGTGGTCATTGCTAGTACTTGGACAAGATGGCCAAATATAGGAAACTACATGAAAACATGAATAATTTGGAGAAACTGACAGTAAATAGATAAGACCTGGTTTAGAAGAGCAGAAACAGATTCTCCAAGTCAGTTCTTAGTGTAGAAAAGTTATCTAACATCCAGGAATTCCTTAATTCAAGTTAAGAACACATTATACAGTGTATGAATCCTATATTTTGTACTTAAAGGAGCCTAGAACTTTAAATGTAGGTCACACACGGCTTGAAAGACACAAATTCACAAATTGAGCAACGTTGGAATGCAATACAGTTCACTGTAATGTTGCATTACAATCTATAGCATATTTGAGGGACAGTGTTCCCGAGTTTCTAATGTTCATAACAGTATGTAGGACAATATTTATGTGGGCAATATTTATACTTGGAGAAGACGGCCAAATATAGGAAACTACATGAAAACATGAATAATAGAGATAAAACGGCAGTAAATAGATGAGAATTCGTTTAGAACTGCAGAAAAGAATTCTCAAAGTCAGTTCTTAGTGTAGAAGAGGTATCTAACATCCAGGAATTCCTAAATTTGAGTTGAGAGTACATTAAACAGTTCATGAATCCTATATTTTTTACTTAAAGGAACCTAGAACCTTAAATGTATGTCACACAAAGCTTGCAAGAGAGAATTAAGCAAATTGAGTAGCTTTTCATTACTCTTCACTGAAATGTATCATTAAACTCTAAAACATAGTTGAGAAACAATTTTCCCGAGATTATCTGGTTCATAACAGTGTTTAGGTAGTTGTTTGTCCATGTTCCCCATGCTTATTCTTGGCCTAATGTTAGAAACTACAAGAAAACATCAGTAATTCTGGGGGGAAAAACATTAAATAGATGATAACTCGAATAGAACTTGTACAAAACACTTTTCCAAGTCTTTTGTTTGTGTATAAAAGGTATCTACAATCCAGGAAAGCCTTAATTAGAGTTCAGATCACATTAAACAGTGTATGAATCACATAATTTTTACTAGAACATTAAATGTATGCCATACAAGTCAGAATAACATTGTAATAGAGAAATAAACACATTAAGCAGCTTTGGAAAGCCTTACAGTTCACTGTAATGTAGCATTACATTCTATAACATAGTTGAGGGACAATATTCTTGAGCTTCTTCTATTCATAACAGTGTGTAAGAAGTTGTTTGTATATGTGGGCAATACTTATACTTGGAGAAGAAGGCCGAATATAGGAAACTATATGAAAAAATGAATAATTCGGAGTTAATGGCAGTAAATAGATGAGAACTGGTTAGAACAGCAGAAACAGATTCTCCAAGTCTGTTCTTAGTGTAGAAAAGGTATCTAAAATCCAGGAAATTCTTAACTAAAGTTAAGAACACAATAAACTGTGTATGAAACCTCTTTTCTTTACTTAAAGTAGCCTAGAACTTTACATGTGTGTCACAGAAGGCTTGAAAGAGAGAAATCAGCAAATTGAGCAAATTGGAAAGCAATACAGTTCACTGTAATGTAGCATTACATTCTATAACATAGTTGAGGGACTGTGTTCTCGAGTTTCTTCTGTTTATAACAGTGTGTAGGAAGTTGTTGGTATATGAGGGCAATGTTTATACTTGGACAAGATGGCCGAACATAGGAAATTACATGAAAACATGAATAAATCAGAGAAAATGGCAGTACATAGATGAGACCTCGTTTAGAAAAGCTGAAAGGAATTCTCCAAATCAGTTCATAGTGTAGAAAAGGTATCTAACATCCAGGAATTCCTTAATTCCAGTTGAGGGCACATTAATCAGTGTATGAATCCTATATTTTTTTACTTAAAGGATCCTGGAACTTTAAATGTATGTCACACAAAGCTTGAAAGAGAGAAATAAGCCAATTAAGTATCTTTGAAAGGCCTGACACCTCACTTAAATGTACCATTAAATTCTATAACATACTTGAGAGACAATGTTCCCGAGCTTTGGTAAGCCTTACAGTTCACTGTAATGTAGCATTATACTCTATATCATAGTTGAGGAACAATGTTCTCAGGCTTCCACTGCTCATAACAGTGTGTAGGAAGTTCTTTGTATATGTGGGCAATGCTAATACATGGACAATAAGGTCAAATATAGGAAACTACATGAAACCATGAATAATTCAGAGAAAATGGCAGTAAATAGAGGAGAACTGGTTTAGAACAGCAGAAACAGATTAGCCATGTCAGTTCTTGAAATAGAAAATGTATCTACAATCTAGGAAACACATAATTAGAGTTCAGATCACAATAAACAGTGTATGAATCATATATTGTTTATTTCAATTAGCTTAGAAGGGTAAATGTGTGTCATACAAGTCAGAATACCATTGAAATAGAGAAATAAACACAATAAGTAGCTTTGGAAAGCCTTATAGTACAGCGTAATGTAGCATTACACTGTATAGCATAGTTGAAGGACAATGTTCTCAGGCTTCCTCTGCTCATAACAGTGTGTATGATGTTTTTTGTATATGTGGGCATTGGTAATACTTGGACAAGAAGGCCAAATATAGGAAACTACATGAAAACATGAATAATTCACAGAAAATGGCAGTAAATTGATGAGAACCGGTTTAGAACAGCAGAAACAGATTCTCCATGTCATTTCTTAGTGTAGAAGAGATATCTAACATCCAGGAATTACTGAATTCGAGTTGAAATTACATTAAACAGTTCATGAATCCTATATTTTTTACTTAAAGAACCTAGAACCTTAAATGTATGTCACACAAATCTTGCAAGAGAGAAATAAGCAAATTGAGTGGCTTTAATTACTCTTCACTGAAATGTATCATTAAACTCTAAAACATAGTTGAGAGACCATGTTCCTGAGCTTTTCAGGTTCATAACAGTGTTTAGGTAGTTGTTTGTCCATGTTCCCAATGCTTATTCCTGGCCTAATGTTAGAAACTACAAGAAAATATGATTAATTCTGGGAAAATAACAGTAAATTGATGAGAACTCGCAAAAAACATGATAAAACCATTCTCCAAATCTTTTGTTTGTGTATAAAAGGTATCTATAATCCAGGAAAGCTTTAATTATAGTTCAGATCACATTAAGCAGTGTTTGAATCACATATTTTTACTTAAATGAGCCTAGAATGGTAAATGTGTGTCATACAAGGCAGAATACCATTGAAATAGTGAAATGAACACATTAAGCAGCTTTGGAAAGCCTTACAGTTCACTGTAATGTAGCATTACACTCTATAACATAGCTGAGGGACAGTGTTCTCGAGCTTCTTCTGTTCATAACAGTGTGTAGGAAGGTGTTTGTATATGTGGGCAATTCTTATACTTGGACAAGAATACCGAATTTAGGAAGCTATATGAAAACATGAATAATTCAGAGCAAATGTCAGTAAATTGATGAGAACTGGTTTAAAATGGCTGAAACCATTTGTCCAAAGCAGTTCTCAGTGGAGAAAAGGTATATAACGTCCAGGAAACCGTTAATTAGAGTTCAGAACACAATAAACAGTGCATGAAACCTCTTTTATTTACTTAAAGTAGCCTAGAACTTTACATGTATGTCACACAAGGCTTGAAAGATTGAAATCAGCCAATTGAGCAATGTTGGAAAGCAATACAGTTCACTGTAATGTAGCATTATACTCTATAACATAGTTGAGGGACAGTGTTCTCCAGTTTCTTCGGTTCATAACAGTGTGTAGGAAGTTGTTTGTATATATGGGCAAAGCTTATACTTGGTCAAGATGACCGAATATAGGAAAGTATGTGAAAATATGAATAATTCATAGAAAATGGCAGTAAATAGATGAGAACTCGATTAGAACAGCAGACACTGATTCTCCAAGTCAGTTCTTAGTGTAGAAAATGAATCAAAGATCCTGGAAATTCTTATTTAGAGTTGAGAGCACATTAAACAGTGTATGAATCTGATATTTTTTACTTAAAGGAAGCTAGAACCTTAAAGGTATGTCACACGAAGCTTGAAAGAGAGAAATAAGCAAATTGAGTAGCTTTGAAAATCCAAACTCCTCACTGAAATGTATCATTAAACTCTATAACTTACTTGAGAGACAATTTTCCCGAGTTTTGGAAAGCCTTACATTCACTGTAATGTAGCATTATACTCTATATCATAGTTGAGGGACAATGTTCATTACTTATGATCATTACTCTGCCATTTTATGATCATTACTCTGAATTCTTGCTCTGGTAGGTTGCTTACTTTTACCTCGTTTACTTCCTTTTCTGGTGAAGCCTGCTTTTCTTTCATATGCAGGCTGTTTTTGGGTCTCCCCATTATTTAGGATGTCTGGTTGTGTAGTTCTCTCTCTTCTGCTTTGATTTAAAGGCACAAATTACAACACAACCAGGTATAACAGGCAAGGCACTGAATAATAATGTGTTTGTAATATTAATAACCACCAATAAAGTAGACTAGAACCCAGCTAACATAAACATACAATCAGACAAAAAAAATAGGCAGATCAATCTTATTAAAAAAAAGCATACAACTTCTGTATAGTCACCATTCAACATACAACTTCAAAGAGGTAGAGAGGACTTTTTTGTTTTGTTTTGTTTTTAGGACAACTACGGAGGAGGTGTGAATGGGCTTGGAGCAGGTAGTTGTTAATTAGATATATACAAGTAGGGTGAAATTTTAGGAGGGGGTAGACGGAAGGAATGTGGAAAATCTAGAGCAGGAAAGGGTTAAGATAAACGGGGTACCAAAGGAAAAGATCAGAAAAAGGGTGAAGGCATAAAGGAAGGGTTGAGATAGAATAAAGCTTTGGAGAAGGAAAGATAGATAAAGACTGTAGAACAGTAATCCTGAAATTATATATATATATATATATATATATATATATATATGTATATATATATATATATATATATAATATGAAGAAATAAAAATAATAAAAATAAACAAAAGAAAATAAGATGAAAAAGTAAATTAGTAGCAGTAATAGTGTTGATTACATATACAATGTAGTAATTAAAAAGATAAAATCAAGTGAGGAAGAAAAATAGTTTCTTGAGTAAACGTTGCAAATAATGAGAAGAAAAATAAAAAACAAATACTTAAAAAAATAAAAAAAATAAAAATTTAAATAAAATTTGCAGTAATGAAGGTCATTCGCTTCCTCTATTGTTATGATCCAGTCCTGATTTTTAGGGAGGTTTTGCTTTGTTTTTATTACAGTAGAGTCAATTTGTAAATTAGCCTCTGGGGGCAGTGTTTCTAGGTTGACTTCCCAGACTTTAGAGCCTCTCAGCTTTTTTTTTTTTTTTTTTTTTTTGTCCTCTTTGAAGTAGGATCTACCTAGGGGGGAGGGGGCAGGTCCAAGCAACTGCAGTCTCCTGCAACTCTCCAATATCCCTCCGAGCCAGATCCAAATGTGTTGCTCTTTAGATATCTCCCCTGTTAGGAGCCTGCTCCACTTTCACGGGTGACACGCGCCCAACAGCTGGGGCTTCCACTTATAATCACCGCCCTTGTCCTTCAGCTTTCCCATGCCTTGTGCGTGTGCAGCCCTTTGTCTTCTCCTGGAGCACTCTCCACCCTCTCCCTGCGAAATCTGACATTTTTGCCAAGCAGTGGGGCACTCCTGTGGGGCCCGGGGTTTACAGAGCCTGGGATCCGTGTTCTGGGGGTCACAGCTGCTTGGTGGTTGCTGCGGTTGTGCATATTCAGGCCTCTGACACGATCCTATATTCCTCTCAAGATGGTGAGGCTTCCCTGTCCAAGCTGGCATGTAGTTCCAGGAAGGGATGCAGCCCCCGTGGGTGCCTCCCTGTGAGGGGTACCTCTGACAGCGTCCCCCCTGCCATTTCTTCTGGCCTTCTCTGTCTCCCAGGTTGCTAATGAAGTCTCACAGCTCAACACCATCAGCTGCTCTCTCTTTCTGCTTCGGGACCAGGCTCAGAATCCGCCCATCTATTCTTCTGCCATCTTTCGTCCTTCTAGATACCTTTTCTACACTAAGAAGTGATTTGGAGAACCTGTTTCTGCTGTTCTAAACCAGTTCTCATCAATTTACTGCCATTTTCAATGAATTATTCATGTTTTCATGTAGTTTCCTATATACGGCCTTCTTGTTCAAGTATTAACATTGACCACATATATAAACAACTTCCAAAACACTGTTATGAGCAAAGGAAGCCCAGAAATATTGTCCCTCAACTATGATCTAAAGTGTAATGCTACATTAGAGTAAACTATAAGGCTTTCAAAGCTCAGGAACATTTTCTCTCAAGTATGTTATAGAGTTTAATGATACATTTCAGTAAGGTTTTAGGCTTTCAAAGCTCCTCAATTTGCTTATTACTCTCTTACAAGGTTTGTGTGACATACATTTAAGGTTCAAGGTTCCTTTAAATAAAAAATATAGGATTCATACACTGTTTAATGTGCTCTCAACTTGAATTAAGGAATTCTTGGATGTTAGATACCTTTTCAATACTTAGAACTGACTTGGAGAATCTGGTTCTGCTGTTCTAAACCAGTTCCCATCTATTTACTGCCATTTTTTCTGAATTATTCATGTTTTCATTAGTTTCCTATATTTGGCCTTCACGTCCAAGTATTAGCATTGCCCACATATACAAACAACATCCTACACACGGTTATGAGCAGAGGAAGCCTGAGAACATTGTCCCTCAACTATGATATAGAGTGTAATGCTATATTACAGTGAACTGTAAGGCTTTCCAAAGCTCGGGAACATTGTCTCTCAAGTATGTTATACAGTTTAATGATACATTTCAGTGAGGTGTTAGGCTTTTCATAGCTACTTAATTGGGTTATTTCTGTCTTGCAAGTTTTGTGTGACATACATTTAAAGTTCTAGGCTCCTTTAAGTAAAAAAAAATATCATATTCATACACAGTTTCACGTGCTCTCAATTCGAATTAAGGAATTCCTGTATGTTAGTACCTTTTCTACACTAAGAACTGACTTGGAGAACTCGTTTCAGCTGTTCTAAAAGAGTCCTCATCTATTTACTGCTATTTTCTCTGAATTATTCATGTTTTCATGTAGTTTCCTATATTCGGCCATATAGTCCAAGTATAAACATTGCCCACATATACATCTTCCTACACACTGCTGTGAACAGAAAAAGCTTGAGAACACTGTCCCTCAACTATGTTATAGAGTGTAATGCTACATTACAGTGAAATGTAATGCTTTTTTCCAACGTTGCTCAATTTGCTGATTTCTCTCTTTCAAGGCTTCAGTGACATACATGTAAAGTTCAAGGCTACTTTAAGTAAATAAAAGTGATTTCATCCACTGTTTATTTAGTTTTTAACTCGAATTAAGGATTTCCTGGATCTTAGGTATCTTTTCTACAATAAGAACTGATTTGGACAATCAGATTAATCTTTTCTAAACCCGTTCTCATCTATTTACTGCCATTGTATCCGAATTATTCAAGTTTTCGTATAGTTGCCTATATTTGGCCTCTTTTACAAGTATAAGCATTGCCCACATATACAAACAAATTCCAACATACTGTTATTAAAAGAAGAAGCTCGAGAACACTGTACACCAACTATGTTATAGAGTGTAATTCTACATTACAGTGAACTGTCAGGCTTTCCAAAGCTGCTTAATGTGTTTATTTCTATATATCAATTGTATTTTGCTTGTATGATACACATTTACCATTTTAGGCTCAGTTAAGTAAACGATATATGATTCGTACACTGTTCCATGTGATCTGAACTCTAATTCAGGCTTTTCTGGATTGTAGATGACTTTTATAAACAAACAAAAGATTTGGAGAAGTGTTTTATACATGTTTTATGCGAGTTCTCATCTATTTACTGTTATTTTCCCAGAATTACTGATGTTTTATTGTAGTTTCTAACATTTGGCCAGGAATAGCATTGGGGACATGGACAAACAACTACCTAAATACTGTTACGAACCTGAAAAGCTCGGGAACATAGTCTCTCAACTAAGTTATAGAGTTTAATGATACATTTCAGTGAAGTGTAATTAAAGCTATCAATTTGTTTATTTCTCTCTTTCAAGCTTTGTGGGATATACATTTAAGGTTCTAAATTCTTTAAGGAAAAAAATATAGGATTCTTACAATGTTTAATGTGCTCTCAACTCGAATTAAGGAATTCATGGATGTTAGATACCATTTCTACACTAAGAACTGACTTGGAGAATCTGTTTCTGCTTTTCTAAACAAGTTTTCATGTATTTACTGCCATTTTTCTGAATTATTCATGCTGTCATGTGTACTGTAAGGCTTTCCAAAGCTTGGGAATATTGTCTCTCAAGGATGTTATAGAGTTTAATGATACATTTCATTGAGCTGTTAGGCTTTTCAAAGCCACTTAATGGGCTTATTTCTCTCTTTCAAGCTTTGTGTGACATACATTTAAACTTCTAGGCTCCTTTAAGTAAAAAATATAGGATTCATGCACTGCTTAATGAGCTCTCAACTCTAATTAAGAATTTCCTGGATATTTGATGGATTTTCTACACTAAGAACTGACTTGGAGAATTCGTTTCAGCTGTTCTAAACGAGCTCTCATCTATTTACTGCCATTTTATCTGAATTATTCATGTTTTCATATAGGTTCCTATATTCGACGATCTTCTGCAAGTATAAATATTGCCCACATAGACAAACAACTTCCTACACACTGTAATGAACAGAAGGAACTCGAGAACACTGTCCCCCAACTATGTTATAGAGTGTAATGCTACATTACAGTGAACTGTATTGCTTTCCATCGTTGCTCAATTTGCTGATTTCTCTCTTTCAAGCCTTGTGTGATACACATGTAAAGTTCTATGCTACTTTAAGTAAATAAAAGAGGTTTCATACATTGTTTATGGTGTTCTTAACTATAATTAAGAATTTCCTGGATCTTAGATACCTTTTCAACACTAAGAACTGACTTGGAGAATCTGTTTCTGCTGTTCTAAACAGTTCTCATCTATTTACTGCCATTTTCTCTGAAGTATTCAAGTTTTCATGTAGTTTCCTATATTCGGCCATCTTCTCCAAGTATAATCATTGCCCACATAGACAAACAACTTCCTACACACTGTTATGAACAGAAGAATCTCGAGAACACTGTCCCTCAACTATGTTATAGGGTGTAATGCTACATTACAGTGAACTGTAAGGCTTTCCAAAGTGGCCTAATGTGTTCATTTCTCTATTTCCATGGTATTCTGACTTGTATGACACACATTTACCATTATAGTCTCATTTAAGTAAACAATATATGATTCCTACACTGTTTAATTTGATCTGAACTCCAATTAACGATTTCCTGAATCATAAATAAATTTTATATACAAACGAAATACTTGGAGACTTGTTTTATGCATGTTCTATGGAAGTTCTCATCTATTTACTGTTAAAATCACAGAATTACTGATGTATTCTTGTAGTTTCTAACATTAGACCAAGAATAAGCATTGGGAACATGTACAAACAACTACCTAAACACTGTTATGAACCTGAAAAGCTCGGGAACATTCTCTCTCAACTATGTTTTAGAGTTTAATGATACATTTCAGTGTAGAATAATGAAAAGCTACTCAATTTGATTATTTATCGCTTTCAAGATTTATGTGACAAACATTTAAGGTTCTAGGTTCCATTAAGTAAAAAATATAGGATTCATACACTGTTTAATGTGCTCTCAACTCGAATTAAGGATTTCCTGGTTGTTAGATGCCTTTTCTACACTAAGAACTGATTTGGAGAATTTGTTTCAGAATTTATAAACGAGGTCTTATCTATTTACTGCCATTTTCTCTGAATTTTTCTTGTTTTCATGTAGTTTCCTATATTCGGACTTCTTGTCCAAGTATCAGCGTCACTCACATATATATATACAACTTCCTACACACTGTTATGAACAGAAGAAGCCTGAGAACATTGTCCCTCAACTATGTTATAGAGTGTAATGATACATTGCAGTGAACTGTAATGCTTTCCAACGTTGCTCAATTTGCTGATTTCTATATTTCAAACTTTCTGTGACACACATGTAAAGTTCTAGGCTACTTTAATTTTTAAAAAAAGGTTTCATACACTGTTTATTTTGATCTTAACTGTAATTAACGGTTTCCATGGATCTTAGATACCTTTTCTACACTAAGAACTGATTTGGAAAATTGGATTCAGCTTTTCTAAAGGAGTTCTCATCAATTTACTGACATTTTCCCTGAATTATTCATGTTTTCATATAGTTTGCTATATTCGGCCTTCTTTTCCAAGTATCAGCATTGCCCACATATACAAACAACTTCCTACACACTGTTATGAACAGAAGAAGCTCGAGAAGACTATCCCTCAACTATTTTATTGAGTGTAATGCTACATTACTATGAACTGTAAGGCTTTTCAATGCAGCTTAATGTGTTTATTTATCTATTTCAATTGTACTCTGCCTTGCATGACACAAATTTTCCGTTCTAGGCTCATTCAAGTAAACAATATATGATTCACACACTGATTAATGTGATCTGAACTCTAATTAAGGATTTCCTGGATCGTAGATACCTTTTATACACAAACAGAAACTAGGAGAAGTGTTTTATACATGTTCTATGGGAGTTCTCATCTATTTAGTATTATTTTCCCAGAATTACTGATGTTTTTTGTAATTTCTAACATTTGAGCAGGAATAGCATTGGCCACATGGACAAACAACTACCTAAACACTGTTATGAAACTGAAAAGCACGGGGAACATTGTCTCTCAACTATGTTATAGATTTTAATTATACATTTCAGTGAAGTGTAATTAAAAGCTTCTAAATATGCTTTTTTCTCTCCTTCAAGCTTGTGTGACATACATTTAAGGTTCTAGGTTCTTGATGTAAAAATATAGGATTCATACACAGATTAATGTCCTCTCGACTCGAATTAAGGAATTCATGTATGTTAGATACCTTTTCTACATTAAGAATTCAGTTGAAGAATCTGTTTCTGCTGTTCTAAACCAGTTCTCATCTATTTACTGCCACTTTCTCTGAATTATTCATGTTTTCATGTAGTTTCCTATATATGGCCTTCTTGTCTGAGTATTAGCATTGCCCGCATATACAAACAACTTCCTACGCACTGTTATGTACAGTGGAAGCCTGAGAGCATTGTTCCTCAACTATGATATAGAGTGTAATGCTACATTACAGTGAACTGTAAGGCTTTCCGAAGCTTAGGTACATTGTCCCTCAAGTATGTTATAGAGTTTAATGATACATTTAACTGAGGTGTTAGGCTTTTCAAAGCTACTTAATTGACTTATTTCTATCTTTCAAGCTTTGTGACACATACATTTAAATTCTAGGGATCTTTAAGTAAAAAATATAGGATTCATACATTGTTTAATGTGCTCACAACTCGAATTAAGGAATTCCTGGATGTTAGATACCTTTTCTACACTAAAAACTGACTTGGAGAATTCATTTCAGCTGTTCTAAATGAGTTCTCATCTATTTACTGCCATTTTCCCTGAATTACTCATTCTTTGATGTAGTTTCCTATATTAGGCCACCTTGTCAATATAAACATTGCCCACATATACAAACAAATTCCTACACACTATTATGAACAGAAGAAGCTCTAGAACACTGTCCCTCAACTATGTTATAGAGTGTAATGCAACATTACCGTGAACTGTAAGGCTTTCTAATGATACTTAATGTGTTTATTTCTCTATTTCAATGGTATTCTGCCTTGCATGACACAAATTTACCTTTCTAGGCTCATTTAAGTAAACAATATGTGATTCATACACTGATTAATGTGATCTGAACTCTAATTAAGGCTTTCTTGGATCGTAGATACCTTTTATACACAAACAAAACACTTGGAGAAGTGTTTTCTACATGTTCTATGGGAGTTCTCATCTATTTACTGTTATTTTCCCAGAATTAATGATGTTTTCTTGTAGTTTCTAACATTTGACCAGGAATAGCATTGGTAACATGGACAAACAACTACCTAAACACTGTTATGAACATGAAAAGATCGGGAACAATGTCTCTCAACTATGTTATAGATTTTATTTATACATTTCAGTGAAGTATAATTAATAGCTTCTCAATATGCTTATTTCCCTCTTTCAAGCTTTGTGTGACATACATTTAAAGTTCTAGACTGCTTTAAGTACAAAATATAGGATTCAGACACTGTTTAATGTGCTCTCAACTTGAATTAAGCAATTCCTGCATGTTAGATACCTTTTCTACACTAAGAACTGATTTGGAGAATTCGTTTCAGCTTTTCTAAACGAGGTCTCATCTGTTTACTGCCATTTTCTCCGAATTATTTCTTTTCATATAGTTTCATATATTTGGCCATCTTGTCCAAGTATAAACATTGCCCACATATACAAACAAATTCCTACACACCGTTATGAACAGAAGAAGCTGGAGAACACTGTCCCTCAACTATGTTATAGAGTGTAATGCTACATTACAGGGAAGGTAAGGCTTTCCAAACCTCTGGAACATTGTCTCTCAAGTAAGTTATAGAGTTTAATGATACATTTTAGTGAGGTTTTTGGCTTTTCAAAGCTACTCAAGTTGCTTATTTCTCTCTTTCAAGCATTGTGTGAAATACCATTAAGGTTCTAGCTTCCTTTAAGTAAAAAATATAGGATTCATACACTGTTTAATGTGCTCTCAACTTGAATTAAGGAATTCTTGGATGTTAGATACCTTTTCTACATGAAGAACTGCCTTGGAGAATCTGTTCTGCTCTTCTAAAACAGTTCTCATCTATTTAATGCCATTTTCTCTAAATTATTCATGTTTTCATATAGTTTTCTATATTCGGACTTCTTCTCCAAGTATAATCATTGCCCACACATACAAACAACTTCCTACACACTGTTATGAACAGAAGAAGCTCGAGAACACTGTCCCTCAACTATGTTATAGAGTGTAATGCTACATTACAGTGAACTGTAAGGCTTTCCAAAGCTTCTTAATGTGTTTATTTCTCTATTTCAATGGTATTGTGTCTTGTATGACACACATTTACCATTCTATACTCATTTAAGTAAACAATATATGATTCATACTCTGTTTAATGTGATCTGAACTCTAATCAATGCTTTCCTGTATCGTAGTTACTTTTATACACTAAAAAAAATTGTAAAAGTGTTTTATCCAACTTCTATGCCAGTTCTCAACTACTTACAGTTATTTTCCCAGAATTACTGATGTTTTCTTCTAGTATCTAACATTACACCAAGAATGAGCATTGGGAACATGGACAAACAACTACCTAAACACTGTTATGAACCTGAAAAGCTCGGGAACATTGTCTCCCAACTATGTTTTAGAGTTTAATGATACATTTCAGTGAAGAGTAATTAAAAGCTACTCAATTTGCTTATTTCTCTCTTTCAAGCTTTCTGTGACATACATTTAAGGTGCTAGGTTCCTTTAAGTAAAAAATATAGGATTTATGAACTGTTTAATGTACTCTGAACTCGAATTAAGGAATTCCTGGATGTTAGATACCTCTTCTACACTAAGAATTGACATGGAGAATCCGTTTCTGCTCTTCTAAACCAGTTCTTATCCATTTACTGCCATTTTCTCTGAATTATTCATTGTTTCATGTAGTTTCCTATATTCGGCCTTCTTGTCCCAGTATTAGCATTTTCCACATATACAAACAACATCCTACACAAAGTTATGAGCAGAGGAAGCCTGAGAACATTCACCCTCAACTATGTTATAGAGTGTAATGCTACATTACCGTGAACTGTAATGCTTTCCAACCTTGCTCAATTTGCTGATTTCTCTCTTTCCAACCTTGTGTGACACACATGTAAACTTCTAGGCTACTTTAAGTAAATAAAACAGGTTTCATACACTGTTTATTGTGTTCTTAACTCTAATTTAGAATTTCCTGGATCTTAGATACCTCTTCTACACTAACAACTGACTTTGAGAATTCGTTTCTGCTCTTCTAAACCAGTTCTCATCTATTTACTGCCATTTTCTCCGAATTAGTCATGTTTTCATATAGTTTCCTATATTCGGCCTACTTGTCCAAGTAGTAGCATTGCCCACATCTATAAACAACATCCTACACACTATTATGAGCAGAGGAAGCCTGAGAACAGTCTCCGTCAATTATGATATTGAGTGTATTGTTACATTACCGTGAATGTAAGGCTTTCCAAAGCTGCTTAATGAGTTTATTTCTCTATAGAAATGATATTCTCCCTTGTATGACACACATTTACCATTCTAGGATCATTTAAGTAAAAATATGTGATTGAAACACTGTTTAATGTGATCTGAACTATAATTAAGGCTTTCCTGGATTATAGATACCTTTTATACACAAACAAAAGACTTGGAGAATGGTTTAATCATGTTTTATGCGAGTTCTCATCAATTTATTGTTTTTTTCCAGAATTAATGATATTTTTTTGTAGTTTCTAAAATTTGATCAGAAATACACATTGGGAACATGGACAAACAACTACCTAAACACTGCTATGAACCATAAAAGCTCGCAAACATTGTCTCTAAACGATGTAACATAGTTTAATGATACATTTCAGTGAAGTGTAAGTAAAAGCTACTCAATTTGCTTTTTTCCCTCTATTAAGCTTTTTGTGACATACATTTAAATTTGTAGGTTCCTTTAAGTAAAAAATATAGGGTTTATACACTGTTTAATGTGCTCTCAACTTGAACTAAGGAATTCTTGGATGTTAGATACCTTTTCTACATGAAGAACTGCCTAGGAGAATCTGATTCTGCTCTTCTAAAACAGTTCTCATCAATTTACTGCCATTTTCTCCGAATTTTTCATGTCTTTATATAGTTTCCAATATTCGGTCTTCTTGTCCAAGTATAAGTATTGACCACATATACAAACAACTTCCTACACACTGTTATGAACAGAAGAAGCTCGAGAACACTGTCCCTCAACTATGTTATAGAGTGTAATGCTACATTACAGTGAACTGTATTGCTTTCCAACGTTGTTCAATTTGCTGATTTCTCTCTATCAAGCTTTGTGTGACACACATGTAAAGTTCTAGGCTACTTTAACTAAATAAAAGAGGTTTCATGCACTGTTTATTGTGTTCTTAACTCTAATTAAGAATTTTCTGGTTGTTGGATACCTTTTCTACACTAAGAACTGACTTGGAGAACCTGTTTCTGCTGTTATAAATCAGTTCTCATCTATTTACTGACATTTTCTCCGAATTATTCATGTTTTCATGTAGTTTCCTATATTCAGCATTCTCTTCCAATATTAGCATTGCCCACATATAAAAAAAACATCCTACACACTGTTATGAGCAGAGGAAGCCTGAGAACATTGTCCCTCAACTATGATATAGAGTATAATGCTACATTACAGTGAACTGTAAGGCTTTCCAAAGCTCGGGAGCAGTGTCTCTCAAGAATGTTATAGAGTTTAATGATACATTTCAGTGAGGTGTTAGGCTTTTCAACACTACTTAATTAGCTGAATTCTGTCTTTCAAGCTTTGTGTGACATACATTTAAAGTTATAGGCTCCGTTAAGTAAAAATTTTAGGATTTATACACTGTTTAATGTGCTGTCAGCTCGAATTAAGGTATTCCTGGATATTACATACCTTTACTACACTAGGAATTGACTTGGAGAATTCGTTTCAGCTTTCTAAATGAGATCTCATCTATTTACTGCCATTTTCTCTGAATTATTCATGTTTTCATGTAGTTACCTATATACGGCCATCTTGACCAAGTATAAACATTGCCCATATATACAAACCACTTCCTACACACTGTTAGGAACAGAAGAAACTGGAGAGCACTGTCCTTCAACTATGTTATCAAGTTAATGCTACATTACAGTGAACTTTATTGCTTTCCAACGTTGCTCAATTTGCTGATTTATTTTCTTCAAGCATTTAGTGACACACATGTAAAGTTCTAGGCTACTTTAAGTAAATAAAAGAGGTTTCATGCACTGTTTATTTTGTTCTTAACTCTAATTAAGGATTTCCTGGACCTTAGACACCTTTTCTCCACTGAGAACTGCTTTGGACAATTGGTTTCAGCTCTGTTAAAACAGTTCTCATCAATTTACTGATATTTTCTCTGAATTTTTCATGTTTTCATATAGTTTCCTATATTTGGCCTTCTTGTCCAAGTATAAGCATTGCCCACATATATAAACAACTTCCTACACACTGTCATGAAGAGAAGAAGCTCGAGAAGACTGTCCCTAACTATGTTATAGAGTGTAATGCTGCATTAAATTGAACTGTAAGGCTTTCCAAAGATGCTTAATGTTTTTATTTCTCTATTTCAATGGTATTCTGCCTTGTATGACACACATTTATCATTCTAGGCTCATTTACGTAAAAATATTTGATTCAAATAATGTTTAATGTGATCTGAACTATAATTAAGGCTTTCCTGTATTATAGATACCTTTTATACACAAACAAAAGACTTAGAGAAGTTTTTTATACATGTTTTATGGGAGTTCTCATCTATTTACAGATATTATCCCAGAATTACTGATGTTTTCTTGCAGTTTCTAACATTAGACAAAGTATAAGCATTGGGAACAAGGACACACAAATACCTAAACACTGTTATGAAACTGAAAATCTCGGGTACATTGTCTCTCAACTAGGTTTTAGAATCTAATGATACATTTCAGTGAAGTGTAAGAAAAGGCTACTGAATTTGCTTATTTCTCTCTTTCAAGTTTTGTGGGACATACATTTAATGTTCTAGGTTACATTAAGTAAAAAATATAGGATTCATACACTGTTTAATGTACTCTCAACTAGAATTAAGGAATTCTTGGATGTTAGATACCTCTTCTACACGAAGAACTGACTTTGAGAATTCTTTTATGCTGTTCCAAACCAGTTCTCATCTATTTACTGCCATTTTCTCTGAATTATTCATTTCTTCATGTAGTTTCCTATATTTGGCCATCTTGTCCAAGTATAAATATTTCCCATAATAGACAAACAACTTCCTACACAATGTTATGAACAGAAGAAACTTGATAACACTGTCCCTCAACTATGCTTTAGAGTGTAATGCTACATTACAGTGAACTTTATTGTTTTCCAACGTTGCTTAATTTGCTGATTTCTCTCTTTCAAGCATTGTGTGACACACATGTAAAGTTCTAGGCTACTTTAAGTAAATAAAAGAGGTTTCATACACGGTTTATTGTGTTCTTAACTCTAAATAAGAACTTCCTGGATGTTGGATACCTTTTCTACACTAAGAACTGACTTGGGGAATCTCTTTCTTCTGTTCTAATTCAGTTCTCATCATTTACTGTCATTTTCTCTGAATTATTCATGTTTTCATGTAGTTTCCTAAATTCGGTCATGTTCTCCAAGTATAAATATTGCCCACATAGACAAATAACTTAATACACACTGTTATGCACAGACGAAACTCGAGAACACTGTCCCTCAACTAAGCTATAGACTGTAATGCTACAATACAGTATACTGTATTGCTTTCCAACATTGCTCAATTTGCTGATTTCTCTCTTTCAAGCCTTTTGTAACACAATGTAAAGTTCTAGGCTACATTAAGTAAATAAAAGAGGTTTCATACAATGTTTATGTTGTTCTTAACTCTAATTAAGAATTTTCTGGATCTTAGATACCTTTTCTACACTAAGAACTGACATGGAGATTCTGTTTCTGCTGTTCTAAACATTTCTCATCTATTTACTGTCATTTTCTCCGAATTATTCATGTTTTCAAATAGTTTCCTATATTCGGCCTTCTTGTCCAAGTATAAGCATTGCCCACATATACAAACTACTTCGTAAACACTGTTGTGAACAGAAAAAGCAAAGAACACTGTCCCTCAACTATGTTATAGAGTGTTGTGGTACATTACAGTGAACTGTAATGCTTTCCAATGCTGCTCAATGTGTTTATTTCTCTATTTCAATGGCATTCTGACTTGTATGGCATACATTTCCCGTTCTAGGCTCTTTTAAGTAAACAATATATTATTCATACACGTTTTAATTTTATCTGAACTCTAATTAAGGCTTTCCTGGATCGTAGATAACTTTATACACAAACAAAAGACTTGGAGAAGTGTTTTATACATGTTCTATTTGAGTTCTCAACTATTTACTGTAATTCTAGGAAAATAACATTAAATAGATAGGAACTCGCATAGAACAAGTATAAAACAATTCTCCAACTCTTTTGTCTGTGTATAAAAGGTATCTACAATCCAGGAAAGTCTTAATTAGAGTTCAGATCACATTAAAGAGTGTATGAATCACATATTTATACTTAAATGAGCCTAGAATGGTAAATGTGTGTCAACCATGGCAGAATAAAGTTCACTGTAATATAGCATTACACTCTATAACATATTTGAGGGGCAGTGTTCTCTAGATTCTTCTGTTCATAATATTGTATGAGGGCATTGGTCAAACTTGGAGAAGAAGGCCGAATATAGGAAACTATATGAAAAAAATGAATAATTGAGAGAAAATAGCAAGAAATAGTTGAGAAATGGCTTAGAGGAGCAGAAACAGATTCTCCAATGCAGGTCTTGGTGTAGAAAAGGTATCTAACATCCCAGAATTCCTTAATTCAAGTTGAGAGCACATTAAACAGTGTATGAATCCTATATTTTTTACTTAATGGAACCTAGAACCTTAAATGTATGTCAGACAAAGCTTGAAAGAGAGAAATAAGCCCATTAAGTTGCTTTGAAAAGCCTAACACCTCACTGAAATGTATCATTAAACTCTATAACTTACTTGAGAGACAATGTTCCCGAGCTATGGAAAGCCTTACAGTTCACTGTAATGCAGCATTACACTCTATATCATAGTTGAAGGACAATGTTCTAGGGCTACCTCTGCTCATAACAGTGTGTATGAAGTTGTTTGTATAAGTGGGCAATGCTAATACTTGGAAGAGAAGGCTGAATATATGAAACTACATGAAAAAATGGTTAATTCAGAGAAAATGTCAGTAAATAGATGACAACTGGTTTAGAACAGCAGAAACAGATACTCCAAGTCAGTTCTTAGTGTACAAAAGGTATCTAACATCAATAAAATTCTTAATTAAAGTTACAAACACAATAAACAGTGTATAAAACCTATTTTATTTACTTAAAGTAGCCTAGAACTTTACATGTGTGTCACACAATTCTTGAAAGAGAGAAATCAGCAAATTGAGCAACGTTGGAAAGCAATAAAGTTCACTGTAATGTAGCATTACAATCTAAAGCATATTTAAGGGACAGTGTTCTCCAGTTTCTTCTGTTCATAACAGTGTGTAAGAAGTGGTTTGTCTATGTGGGCAATATTTATACTTGGACAAGATGGCCGAATATAGGAAACTACATGAAAACATGAATAATTCAGAGAAAATGGCAGTAAATAGATGAGAACTCATTTAGAACAGCTGAAACAAATTCTCCAATTCAGTTCTCAGTGTAGAAAAGGTATCTAACATCCAGGAATTCCTTAATTCGAGTTGAGAGCACATTAAACAGTGTATGAATCCGATATTTTTTATTTAAAGGAGGCTTGAACTTTAAATTTATGTCACACTAAGCTTGAAAGACAGAAATAAGCAAATTGAGTAGCTTTGAAAAGCCAAACACCTCACTGAAATGTATCATTAAACTCCATAACTTACTTGAGAGATAATGTTCCCGCGCTTTGGAAAGCCTTACATTCACTGTCATGTAGCATTACACTCTATATCATAGTTGAGGAACAATGTTCTCGGGTTTCCTCTGCTCATAATAGTGTGTATGAAGTTGTTTGTATATGTGGGCAATGCTAATACTTGGAGGAGAAGGCCAAATGTAGGAAACTACCTGAAAACATGAATAATTCAGATAAAATGGTAGTAAATAGATGAGAAATGGTTTAGAACTGCAGAAACAGATTCTCCAAGTCAGTTCTTAGTGTAGAAACGGTATCTAACATCCAAGAATTCCATAATTCAAGTTGAGAGCACATTAAACAGTGTATGAATCCTATATATTTACTTCAAGGAATCTAGAACCTTAAATGTATGTCACACATAGCTTGAAAGAGAGAAATAAGGAAATTGAGTAGCTTTTAATTACACTTCACTGAAATATATCATTAAACTCTATTACATAGTTTAGAGACAAAGTTCCCGAGATTTTAAGGTTCACAGAAGTGTTTAGGTAGTTGTTTATCCATGTTCCCAATGCTTATTTCTGACCTAAAGTTAGAAATTACAAGAAAATATCATTAATTCTTGGAAAATAACAGTAAATTGAGGAGAACTGGCATGAAACATGATAAAACCATTCTCCCAGTCATTTGTTTGTGTATAAAATGTATCTACAATCCAGGAAAGCCTTAATTATAGTTCAGATCACATTAAACACTGTTTGAATCACATATTTTTACTTAAATGAGCCTAGAATGTAAATGTGTGTCATACAAGGCAGAATATCATTGAAATAGAGAAATAAACACATCAAGTTGCTTTGGAAAGCCTTACAGTTCACTGTAATGTAGCATTACACTCTATATCATACTTGAGGGACAATGTTCTAGGGCTACCTCTGCTCATAACAGTGTGTATGAAGTTGTTTGTATTTGTGGGCAATGCTAATACTTGGACGAGAAGTCTGAATATAAGGAACTACATGAAAACATGAATAATTCTGAGAAAATGGCAGTTAATAGATGAGAACTGGTATAGAACAGCAGAAACAGATTCTGCAAGTCAGTTCTTAGTAGAAAACGTATCTAACATCCAGGAAATTCTTAATTAGAGTTAAGAACACAATAAACAGTGTATGAAACCTCTTTTATTTACTTAAAGTAGCCTAGTACTTTACATGTGTGTCACACAAGGCTTGAAAGAGAGAAATAAGCAAATTGAGTAGCATTTAATTACACTTCATTGAATTGTATCATTAAACTCTAAAACATAGTTGAGAGACAATGTTCATGAGCTTTTACAATTCATAAAAGTGTTTAGGTAGTTGTTTGTCCATGTTCCCAATGCTTATTTCTGGCCTAATGTTAGAAAATATAAGAAAATATCATTAATTCTCAGAAAATAACAGTAAATTGATGAGAACTCACATAAAACATGATAAAACCATTCTCCAATTCTTTTGTTTGTGTATAAAAGGTATCTATAATCCAGGAAAGCCTTAATTATAGTTCAGATCACATTAAACACTGTTTGAATCACATATTTTTACTTAAATGAGCCTAGAATGTAAATGTGTGTCATACAAGGCAGAATATCATTGAAATAGAGAAATAAACACATCAAGTTGCTTTGGAAAGCCTTAGAGTTAACTGTAATGTAGCATTACACTCTATATCATAGTTGAGGGACAATATTCTCGGGCTTCCTCTGCTCATAATAGTGTGTATGAAGTTGTTTGTATATGTGGCCAATGCTAATAGTTGGACTAAAAGGCCAAATATAGGAAACTACATGAAAACATGAATAATTAATAGAAAATGACAGTAAATAGATGAGAACTAGTTTATAACAGCAACAATAGATTCTCCACGTCAGTTCTTAGTGTAGAAAAGGTATCCAACATCCAAGAATTCCTTAATTCAAGTTGAGAGCACATTAAACAGTGTATAAATCCTATATTTTTTACTTAATGGAACCTAGAACCTTAAATGTATGTCAGACAAAGCTTGAAAGAGAGAAATAAGCAAATTGAGTAGCTTTTAATTACACTTCACTTAAATTTATCATTAAACTCTAAAACACAGTTGACAGACAATGTTCCCAAGCTTTTCAGGTTCATAACATTGTTTAGGTAGTTGTTTGTCCATGTTCCCAATGCTTATTTCTGGCCTAATGTTAGAAACTACAAGAAAACATCAGTAATTCTGGGAAGGTAACTGTAAATAGATGGGAACTTGCATAGACATGTATAAAACACTTCTCCAAGTCTTTTGTTTGTGTGTAAGATTTATCTACAGTCCAGGAAACCCTTAATTAAAGTTCAGATCACATTAAAAAGTGTATGAATCATGTATTGTTTACTTAAATGAGCCTAAAACGGTAATGTGTATCATACAAGTCAGAATACCATTGAAATAGAGAAATAGACACATTAAGCAGCTTTGGAAAGCCTTACAGTTCACTGTAATGTAGCATAACACTCTATAACATAGTTGAGAGACACTGTTCTCAAGCTTCTTCTGTTCATAACAGTGTGTAGGAAGGTGTTTATGTCTGTGGCAATGCACATACTAGGACAAGAAGGCCGAATATAGGAAACTATATGAAAACATGAATAATTCAGAGAAAATGACAGTAAATAGATGAGAACTCATTTAGAACAGCTGAAACCAATTGTCCAAATCAGTTCCTTGTGTACAAAAGGTATCTGAGATTCAGGAAATGCTTAATAAGAATTAAGAACACAGTAAAATGTGTCTGAAACCTCTTTTATTTACTTAAAGTAGCCTGGAACTTTACATGTGTGTCACACAAGGCTTTAAAAAGAGAAATCAGCAAATTGAGCAAATTGGAAAGGAATACAGTTCACTGTAATGTAGCATTATACTATATAACATAGATGAGGGACAGTGTTATCAAGATTCTTCTGTTCATAACAGTGTGTAGGAAGTTGTTTGTATCTGTGTGTAATGTTTATACTTGGACAAGATGGCCGAATATAGGAAACTACATGAACACATGAATAATTCAGGGAAAATTGAAGTAAAAAATGAGAACTCGTTTATAACAGCTGAAACGAATTCTCCAAGTCATTCCTTAGTGTAGAAAAGGTATCTAACATCCAGGAATTCCTTAATTAGAGTTGAGAGCACATTAAACAGTGTATGAATCCTATATTTTTTACTTAAAAGAGTCTAGAACTTTAAATATATGTCACACAAAGCTTGAAAGGGAGAAATAAGCAAATTGAGTAGCTTTGAAAAGCCAAAAACCTCACTGAAATGTATCATTAAGCTCTATAACTTACTTGAGAGACAATGTTCCGGAGCTTCGGAAAGCCTTACATTCACTGTATTTTAGCATTACACTCTATATCATATTTGAGGGATAATGTTCTCAGGCTTCCTCTGCTCATAACAGTTTGTAGGAAGTTGTTTGTTTATGTGGGCAATGCTAATACTTGAACTAGAAGGTGGAATATAGGAAACTGCATGAAAATATAAGTAATTCAGAGAAAATGGCAGTAAATAGATGAGAACTGGTTTAGAACAGCAGAAATAGATTCTCCAAGTCAATTCTTAGTGTAGAAAACGTATCCAACATCCAAGAATTCCTTCAAGGAATCTAGAACCTTAAATGTATGTCACACAAAACTTGAAAGAGAGAAATAAGCAAATTGAGTAGCTTTTAATTACACTTCACTGAAATGTATCATGAAACTCTAAAACATAGTTGACAGACAATGTTCCCGAGCTTTTCAGGTTCATAAAAGTGTTTAGGTAGTTGTCTGTCCATTTTCCAATGCTTATTCCTGGCCTAATGTTAGAAATTACAAGAAAACATTAGTATTCTGGGAAAATAACAGTAAATACATGAGAACTCGCATAGAACATGTATAAAACAATTCTCCAACTCTTTTGTTTGTATATAAAAGAATCTACAATCCAGGAAAGCCTTATTTAGAGTTCAGATCACATTAAAGTGTGTATGAATCACATATTTTTACTTAAATGAGCCTAGAATGGTAAAGGTGTGTCATACGTGGCAGAATACAGTTCACTGTAATATACCATTACATTCTATAACATAGTTGAGGGACAGTGTTCTCTAGCTTCTTCTGTTCATAATAGTGTATGTGGGCATTGATTAAACTTGGAGAAGAAGGCTGAATATAGGAAACTATATGAAAAAAATGAATAATTCAGAGAAAATGACAATAAATAGATGAGAAATGGTTTAGAAGAGCAGAAACAGATTTTCCAAGGCAGTTCTTTGTGTAGAAAAGCTATCTATCATCGAAGAATTCCTTAATTCAAGTTGAGAGCACATTTAAGAGTGTATGAATCCTATATTTTTTACTTAAAGGAAGCTAGAACATTAAAGGTATGTCACACAAAGCTTGAAAGTGAAAAATGAGCAAATTGAGTAGCTTTGAAAAGACAAACACCTCACTGAAATGTATCATTAAACACTATAAGTTATTTGAGAGACAATGTTCCCGATTTTTGAAAAGCCTTATATTCACTGTAATGTAGCATTACACTCTGTATCATACTTGAGGGACAATATTCTCAGGCTTCCTCTGCTCATAACAGTGTGTAGGATGTTGTTTGTATATGTGGGCAATGCTAATACTTGGACGAGAAGTCTGAATATAAGGAACTACATGAAAACATGGATAATTCTGAGAAAATGGCAGTTAATAGATGAGAACTGGTATAGAACAGCAGAAACGGATTCTGCAAGTCAGTTCTTAGTAGAAAATGTATCTAACATCCAGGAAATTCTTAATTAGAGTTAAGAACACAATAAACAGTGTATGAAACCTCTTTTATTTACTTAAAGTAGCCTAGTACTTTACATGTGTGTCACACAAGGCTTGAAAGAGAGAAATAAGCAAATTGAGTAGCTTTTAATTGCACTTCATTGAATTGTATCATTAAACTCTAAAACATAGTTGAGAGACAATGTTCACGAGCTTTTATGGTTCATAACAGTGTTTAGGTAGTTGTTTGTCCATGTTCCCAATGCTTATTTCTGGCCTAATGTTAGAAAATATAAGAAAATATCATTAATTCTCGGAAAATAACAGTAAATTGATGAGAACTCACATAAAACATGATAAAACCATTCTCCAAATCTTTTGTTTGTGTATAAAATGTATCTATAATCCAGGAAAGCCTTAATTATAGTTCAGATCACATTAAAGACTATTTGAATCACATATTTTTACTTAAATGAGCCTAGAATGTAAATGTGTGTCATACAAGGCAGAATATCATTGAAATAGAGAAATAAACACATTAAGAAGCTTTGGAAAGCCTTACAGTTCACTGTAATTTAGCATTACACTTATAACATAGTTGAGGGACAGTCTTCTCTAGCTTCTTCTTTTCATGACAGTCTGTAGGAAGTTGTTTATATATGTGGGCAATGCTTATACTTGGACAAGAAGGCCGAATATAGGAAACTATATGAACACATGAATAATTCAGAGAAAATATCTGTAATTTGTTGAGAACTGGTTTAAAACAGCAGAAACCAATTGTCCAAAGCAGTTCTCACTCGAGAAAAGATATCTAAGATAGAGGAAATCCTTAATTAGAGTTAAGAACACAATAATCAGTGCATGAAACCTTTTTTATATACATAAAGTAGCCTAGAAATTTACATGTGTTTCACTCAAGGCTTGAAGAGGAGAAATCAGCAAATGCAGCAAATTAAAAAGCAATAAAGTTCACTGTAATGTAGCATTACACTATATAACATAGTTGAGGGACAGTGTTCTCAAGTTTCTTCGATTCATAACAGTGTGTTGGAAGTTGTTTGTGAATGTGGGCAATGATTATGCTTGGAGAAGATGGCCGAATATAGGAAACTACATGAAAACATGAATAACTCAGAGAAAATGGCAGTAAATAGATGAGAACTCGTTTAGAACAGCTGAAACGAATTCTCAAAGTCAGTTCTTAGTGTAGAAAACGTATATAACATCCAGGAATTCCTTAATTCATGTTGAGAGCACATTAAACAGTGTATGAATCCGATATTTTTTACTTAAAGGAGCCTAGAACTTCAAATGCATGTCACACAAAGCTTGAAAGACACAAATAAGCCAATTAAGTAGCTTTGAAAAGCCTAACACCTCACTGAAATGAATCATTAAAATCTATAACATACTTGAGGGACAATGTTCCCGAGCTTTGAAAAGTCTTACAGTGCACTGCAATGCAGCATTAAACTCTATATCATAGATGAGGGACAATGTTCTCAGGCTTCCTCTGATCATAACAGTGTCTATGAACTTGTTTGTATATGTGAGCAATGCTAATTCTATGCGAGTCCTCATCTATTTACTGTTATTTTTCCAGAATTACTGATGTTTTCTTGTAGTTTCTAACATTAGGCCAGAAATAAGCATTGGGAACATAGACAAACAATTACCTAAACACTGTTATGAACCAGAAAAGCTCAGGAACATTGTCTCTCAAATATGTTTTAGAGTTTAATGATACATTTCAGTGAAGTGTAATTAAAAGCCACTCAATTTGCTAATTTCTATCTTTCACTCTTTGTGTGAAATGCATTTAAGTTTCTAGGTTCCTTTAAGTAAAAAATATAGGATTCAGACACTGTTTAATGTGCTCTCCACATGAATTAAGGAATTCTTGGATGTTGATACCTTTTATACACTAAGAACTGACTTTGAGAATCTGTTTCTGCTGTTCTAAACCTGTTCTCATCTATTTACTGCCATTTTCTCCGAATTATTCATGTTTTCATATAGTTTCCTATATTCGGCCCTCTTGTCCAAGTATTAGCATTGCCCACATATACAAAAAACATCCTACACACTGTTATGAGCAGAGGAAGTCTGAGAACATTGTCCCACAACTATGATACAGAGTGTAATGCTAAATTACAGTGAACTGTAATGCTTTCCAAGGCTCGGGAACAGGGTCTCTCAAGAATGTTACAGAGTTTAATGACACATTTCAGTGAGGTATTAGGCTTTTCAAAGCTACTTAATTGGCTGAAATCTGTCTTTCAAGGTTTTGTGACATACATTTAAAATTCTAGGCTCCTTTAAGTAAAAAAATATAGGGATTATACACTGTTTAATGTGCTCTCACCTCAAATTAAGGAATTACCGGATGTTACATACCTTTTCTCCACTAAGAACTGACTTGGAGAATTCGTTTCAGCAGTTCTAAATGAGTTCTCATCTATTTACTGCCATTTTCTCTGAATTATTCATGTTTTCATGTAGTTTCCTATATTCGGCCCTCTTGTCCAAGTATTAGCATTGCCCACATATACAAAAAACATCCTACACACTGTTATGAGCAGAGGAAGTCTGAGGACATTGTCCCACAACTATGATAGAGAGTGTAATGCTAAATTACAATGAACTGTAATGCTTTCCAAGGCTCGGGAACAGGGTCTCTCAAGAATGTTACAGAGTTTAATGACACATTTCAGTGAGGTATTAGGCTTTTCAAAGCTACTTAATTGGCTGAATTCTGTCTTTCAAGGTTTTGTGACATACATTTAAAGTTCTAGGCTCCTTTAAGTAAAAAAATATAGGGATTATACACTATTTAATGTGCTCTCAACTCAAATTAAGGAATTACTGGATGTTACATACCTTTTCTCCACTAAGAACTGACTTGGAGAATTCGTTTCAGCAGTTCTAAACGAGTTCTCATCTATTTACTGCCATTTTCTCTGAATTATTCATGTTTTCATGTAGTTTCCTATATTCGGCCATCTTGACCAAGTGTAAACATTGCCCATATATACAAACAACTTCCTACACACTGTTAGGAACAGAAGAAACTCGAAAGCACTGTTCTTCAACTCTGTTATAGAGTGTAATGCTACATTACAGTGAACTGTATTGCTTTCCAACTTTGCTCAATTTGCTGATTTCTCTCTTTCAAGCCTTGTGTGACACACATGTAAAATTCTAGGCTACTTTATGTAAACAAAAGAGGTTTCATACACTGTTTATTGAGTTCTTAAATCTAATTAGGAATTTCCTGGATGTTACATACCTTTTCTACACTAAGAACTGACTTGGATAATCTGTTTCTGCTGTTCTAAACCAGTTCTCATCTATTTACTTCCATTTTCTCTGAATTATGCATGTTTTCATGTAGTTTCCTATATTCTGCTTTCTCATCCAAGTATTCGCATTGCCCACATATACAAACAACTTCCTACACCCAGTTATGAGCAGAGGAAGCCTGAGAATATTGTCCCTCAACTATGATATAGAGTATAATGCTACATTACAGTGAACAATATTCCTTTCCAGTTTGTTCAATTTGCTGATTTCTCTCTTTCAAGCCTTGTGTGACATACATGTAAAGTTCTAGGCTACTTGAAGTAAATAAAAGAGGTTTCATACACTGTTTATTGTGTTCTTAATTCTAATTAAGCAATTCCTGGATCTTAGATACCTTTGCTATACTAAGAACTGATTTGGACAATTGATTTCAGCTGTTCTTAATGAGATCTCATCAATTTACTGACTTTTTCTCTGAATTATTCATGTTTTCATATAGTTTCCTATATTCAGCCTTCTTTTCCAAGTATATGCATTGCCCACATATATAAACACTTTCCTCCACACTTTTATGAACATAAGAAGCTCGAGAACACTGTCCCTCTACTATGTTATAGAGTGTAAGGCTACATTACAGTGAACTGTAAGGTTTCCAAATCTCGGAAACATTGTCTCTAATTCATGATGCATTTCAGTGATGTGGTAGGCTTTTAAAGCAACTTACTTGGCGTATTTCTCACTTTCAAACTTTGTGTGACATACATTTAAAGTTCTAGGCTCCTGTAAGTAAAAAATATAGGATTCATACACTGTTTAATGTGCTCTCAAATCGAATTAAGGAATTCCTGGATGTTAGATACCTTTTCTACACTAAGAACTGACTTGGACAATTTGTTTCAGTTGTTCTAAATGAGTTCTCATCTATTTACTGCCATTTTTTCTAAATTTTTTATGTTTTCATATAGTTTCCCACATTCGGCCATCTTGACTAAATATATACATTTCCCATATATACAAACAACTTCCTACAAACTGTTATGAACAGAAGAAACTTGAGAACACTGTCGCTCAACTATGATATAGAGTGTAATGCTACATTACAGTGAATGTAAGGCTTTCCAAAGCTCGGGAACAGTGTCTCTCAAGTAAGTTATAAAGTTTAATGAATCATTTCAGTGAGTTGTTTGGCTTTTCAAAGCTACTCAATTGCTTATTTCTCTCTTTAAAGCTTTGTGTGACATACATTTAAGGTTCTAGATTTCTTTAATTAAAAAATATAAGATTCATGCACTGTTTAATGTGCTCACAACTTGAATTAAGGAATTCTTGGATGTCAGATACCTTTTCCACACGAAGAACTGCCTTGGAGAATCTCTTTCTGCTCTTCTAAACAAGTTCTTATCTATTTACTGCCATTTTCTCCGAATTATTCATGTTTTCATATAGTTTCCTATATTTGACCTTCTTGTCCAAGTATAATCAATGCCCACATATACAAACATCTTCCCACACACTGTTATGAACAGAAGAAGCTGGAGAACACTGTCCCTCAACTATGTTATAGAGTGTAATGCTACATTACAGTGAACTGTATTGCTTTCCAACTTTGCTCAATTTGCTGATTTCTCTCTTTCAAGCCTTGTGTGACACACATGTAAAATTCTAGGCTACTTTATGTAAACAAAAGAGGTTTCATACACTGTTTATGGAGTTCTTAAATCTAATTAGGAATTTCCTGGATGTTACATACCTTTTCTACATGAAGAACTGACTTGGACAATTTGTTTCAGTTGTTCTAAATGAGTTCTCATCTATTTACTGCCATTTTTTCTAAATTTTTTATATTTTCATATAGTTTCCTTCATTCGGCCATCTTGACTAAATATATACAATTCCCATATATACAAACAACTTCCTACACACTGTTACGAACAGAAGAAACTTGAGAACACTGTCGCTCAACTATGATATAGAGTGTAATGCTACATTACAGTGAATGTAAGGCTTTCCAAAGCTCAGGAACAGTGTCTCTCAAGTAAGTTATAAAGTTTAATGAATCATTTCAGTGAGGTGTTTGGCTTTTCAAAGCTACTCAATTGCTTATTTCTCTCTTTAAAGGTTTGTGTGACATACATTTAAGGTTCTAGATTTCTTTAATTAAAAAATATAAGATTCATGCACTGTTTAATGTGCTCACAACTTGAATTAAGGAATTCTTGGATGTCAGATACCTTTTCCACATGAAGAACTGCCTTGGAGAATCTCTTTCTGCTCTTCTAAACAAGTTCTTATCTATTTACTGCCATTTTCTCCGAATTATTCATGTTTTCATATAGTTTCCTATATTTGGCCTTCTTGTCTAAGTATAATCAATGCCCACATATACAAACATTTTCCCACACACTGTTATGAACAGAAGAAGCTGGAGAACACTGTCCCTCAACTATGTTATAGAGTGTAATGCTACATTACAGTGAACTGTAAGGCTTTCCAAAGCTGCTTAATGTGTTCATTTCACTATTTCAATGGTATTCTGCCTTGTATAACACACATTTACCATGCTAGGCTGAGTTAAGTAAAAATATGTGATTCATACACTGTTTAATGTGATCTGAACTCTAAGGATTTCCTGGATTTTTGATACCTTTTATACAGAAAGAAAAGGCTTGGAGAATTGTTTTATACATGTTCTATGCGAGTTCTCATAAATTTACTGTTATTTTCCAAGAATTAATAAGGTTTTCTTGTACTTTCTAACATTAGGCCAGAATTAGGCATTGGGAACATAGACAAACAACTACCTAAACACTGCTATGAACCTGAAAACCTCAGGCACATTGTCACTCTACTATGTTTTAGAGTTTAATGATACATTTCAGTTAAGTGTAATTAAAAGCTACTCAATTTGCTTATTTAATTTTCAGTCTTTGTGTGACATTCATTTAAGTTTCTAGGTTCCTTTAAGTAAAAAATAGAGGTTTCATACACTTAATTTGCTTTTAACTCTAATTAAGAATTTCCTGGATGTTGGATACCTTTTCTACACTAAGAACTGATTGGAGAATCTGTTTCTGCTGTTCTAAACCAGTTCTCATCTATTTACTGCCACTTTCTCTGAATTATTCATGTTTTCATGTAGTTTCCTATATATGGCCTTCTTGTCCAAGTATTAGCATTCCCCACATACACAACCAACTTCCTACACACTGGAATGAGCAGAGGAAGTCTGAGAACATTGTCCCTCAAGGACGATATAGAGTGTAATGCTACATTACAGTGAATGTAAGGCTTTACAAAGCTCGGGACCATTTTCTCTCAAGTAAGTTATAGAGTTTAATGATATATTTCAGTGAGGTTTTTGGCTTTTCAAAGCTACTCAATTTGTTTATTTCTCTCTTTCAAGCTTTGCGGGACATACATTTAAGTTTCTAGCTCCCTTTAGGTAAAAAATATAGGATTCATACACTTTTTAATGTGCTCTCAACTTAATATAAAGAATTCATGGATGTTATATACCTTTTCTAGTCGAAGAACAGCCTTGGAGAATCAGTGTCTGCTCTTCTAAACCAGTTCTCATCTATTTACTGCCATTTTCTCCGAATTATTCATGTTTTCATGTAGTTTCCTATATTCGGCCATCTTCTCCAAGTACAAATATTGCCCACATAGACAAAGAACTTCCTACACACTGTTAGGAACAGAAGAAACTCGAGAACACTGTCCTTCACCTATGTTATAGAGTGTAATGCTAAATTACAGTGAACTGTATTGCTTTCCAACTTTAATCAATTTGCTGATTTCTAACTTTCAATCCTTGTGTGACACACATGTAAAGTTCTGGTCTTCTTTAAGTAAATAAAAGAGGTTTCATACACTGTTTATTGTGTTCTTAACTCTAATTAAGAATTTCCTAGATGTTGGATACCTTTTGTACACTAAGAAAGCACTTGGATAATCTGTTTCTGTTGTTCTAAACTAGTTCTAATCTATTTACTGCCATTTTCTCAGAATTATTCATGTTTTCATGTAGTTTACTATATTCAGCCTTCTCGTCCAAGTATTGCCATTCCTCACATATACAATCAACTTCCTACACACTGGAATGAGCAGAGGAAGACTGAGAACATTGTCCCTGAACTATGATATAGAGTGTAATGCTACATTACAGTGAATTTTAGGCTTTCCAAAGCTCAGAAACATTGTATCTCAAGTAAGTTATAGAGTTTAATGATACACTTCAGTGAGGTGTTTGGCTTTTCAAAGCTACTCAATTGCTTATTTCTCTCTTTCAAGCTATGTGTGACATACATTTTAGGTTCTAGCTTACTTTATGTAAAAAATATAGGATTGGTACACTTTTTAATGTGCTCTCAACTTGATATAAGGAATTCTTGGATGTTAGATACCTTTTCTACTCGAAGAACAGCCTTGGGGAATCTGTTTCTGCACTTCTAAACCAGTTCTCATGTATTTACTGCCATTTTCTCCAAATTATTCATGTTTTCATGTAGTTTCCTATATTCGGCCATCTTCTCCAAGTATAAATATTGCCCTCTTAGACAAAGAATTTCCTACACACTGTTATGAACAGAAGGAACTCGAGAACACTGACCCTCACCAATGTTATAGAGTGTAATGCTACATTACAGTGAACTGTATTGCTTTCCAACTTTGCTCAATTTCCTGATTCTCTCTTTCAATCCTTGTATGACACACATGTAAAGTTCTGGTCTTCTTTAAGTAAATAAAAGAGGTTTCATACACAGTTTATTGTGTTCTTAACTCTAATTAAGAATTTCCTGGATGTTGGATACCTTTTCTACATTAAGAACTGACTTGGAGAATCTGTTTGTTTTGTTCTAAACCAGTTCTAATCTTTTTACTGCCATTTTCTCCGAATTATTCATGTTTTCATGTAGTTTCCTATATTCGGCCTTCTCATCCAAGTTTTAGCATTCCCAACATATACAAACAACTTCCTACACACTGGAATGAGCAGAGGAAGTCTGAGAACATTGTCACTCGATGACGATATAGAGTGTAATGGTACATTACAGTGAATGTTAGGCTTTCGAAAGCTCGGGAACATTGTCTCTCAAGTAAGTTATAGAGTTTAATGATACACTTCAGTGAGGTGTTTGGCTTTTCAAAGCTACTCAATTGCTTATTTCTCTCTTTCAAGCTATGTGTGACATACATTTTAGGTTCTAGCTTACTTTATGTAAAAAATATAGGATTCATACACATTTTAATGTGCTCTCAACTTGATATAAGGAATTCTTGGATGTAAGATACCTTTTCTTCTCGAAGAACAGCCTTGGCGAATCTGTTTCTGCTCTTCTAAACCAGTTTTCATGTATTTACTGCCATTTTCTCCAAATTATTCATGTTTTCATGTAGTTTCCTATATTCGGCCATCTTCTCCAAGTATAAATATTGCCCTCATAGACAAAGAACTTCCTACACACTGTTATGAACAGAAGAAACTCGAGAACACTGTCCCTCACCTATGTTATAGAGTGTAATGCTACATTACAGTTAACTGTATTACTTTCCAACTTTGCTCAATTTGCTGATTCTCTCTTTCAATCCTTGTATGCCACACATGTAAAGTTCTGGTCTTCGTTAAGTAAATAAAAGAGGTTTCATACACTGTTTATTGTGTTCTTAACTCTAATTAAGAATTTCCTGGTTGTTGGATACCTTTTCTACACTAAGAACTGACTTGGAGAATCTGTTTCTGTTGTTCTAAACCAGTTCTAATCTATTTACGGCCATTTTCTCCGAATTATTCATGTTTTCATGTAGTTTCCTGTATTCGGCCTTCTTGTCCAAGTATTAGCATTCCCCACATATACAAACAACTTCCTACACACTGGAATGAGCAGAGGAAGTCTGAGAACATTGTCCCTCAACGATGATATAGAGTGTAATGATACATTACAGTGAATGTAAGGCTTTACAAAGCTCGGGACCATTGTCTCTCAAGTAAGTTAAAGAGTTTAATGATACATTTCAGTGAGGTGTTTGGCTTTTCAAAGCTACTCAATTTGCTTATTTCTCTCTTTCAAGCTATGTGTGACATACATTTAAGGTTCTAGCTTCCTTTAGGTAAAAAATATAGGATTCATACACTTTTTAATGTGCTCTCAACTTGATATAAGGAATTCTTGGATGTTAGATACCTTTTCTAATAGAAGAACAGCCTTGGAGAATCTGTTTCTGCTCTTCTAAACCAGTTCTCATATATATATACTGCCATTTTCGCTGAATTATTCATGTTTTCATGTAGTTTCCTATATTTGGCCATCTTCTCCAAGTATAAATATTGCCCTCTTAGACAAAGAACTTCCTACACAATGTTATGAAAAGAAGAAACTCGAGAACACTGTCCCTCAACTATGCTATAGAGTGTAATGCTACATTACAGTGAACTGTATTGCTTTCCAACTTTGCTCAATTTGCTGATTTCTCTCTTTCAATCCCTGTGTGATACACATGTAAAGTTCTGGTCTTCTTTAAGTAAATAAAAGAGGTTTCATACACTGTTTATTGTGTTCTTAACTCTAATTAAGAATTTCCTAGATGTTGAATTCCTTTTCTACATTAAGAACTGACTTGGAGAATCTGTTTCTGTTGTTCTAAACCAGTTCTAATCTACTTACTGCCATTTTCTCTGAATTATTCATGTTTTCAGGTAGTTTCCTATATTTGGCCTTCTCATCCAAGTATTAGCATTCCCCATATATTCAAACAACTTCCTACACACTGGAATGAGCATAGGAAGCCTGAGAACATTGTCCCTCAACGATAATATATAGTGTAATGCTACATTACACTGAATGTAAGGCTTTCGAAAGCTCAGGAAAAATTGTCTCTCAAGTAAGTTATAGAGTTCAATGGTATATTCAGTGAGTTGTTTGGCTCTTCAAAGGTACTCAATTTGCTTATTTCTATTTCAAGCTTTGTAGAACATATATTTAAGGTTCTAGCTTCCTTTAAATAAAAATATAGGATTCCTACACTGTTTAATGTGCTCTCAACTTGAATTAAGGAATTCTTGGATGTTAGATACGTTTTCTACCAAAAGAACTGCCTTGGAGAATCTGTTTCAGCTTTTCTAAACCAATGCTCATCTTTTTACTGCCATTTTTTCCGAATTATACATGTTTTCATGTAGTTTTCTACATTCGGCCATTGTCTCCAAGTATAAATATTGCCCACATAGACAAAGAACTTCCTACACAATGTTATTAACAGTAGAAACTCGAGAACACTGTCCCTCAACTATATTATAGAGTGTAATGCTGCATTACAGTGAACTGTATTGCTTTCCAACTTTGCTCAATTTGCTGATTTCTAATTTTCAATCCTTGTGTGACACACATGTAAAGTTCTGGTCTTCTTTAAGTAAATAAAAGAGGTTTCATACACTGTTTATAGTGAGCTTAACTCTAATTAAGAATTTTCTTGATGTTGGATACCTTTTCTACACTAAGAAATGACTTGGATAATCTGTTTCTGTTGTTCTAAACTAGTTCTAATCTATTTACTGCCATTTTCTCCAAATTATTCATGTTTTCATGTAGTTTCCTATATTCAGCCTTCTGGTCCAAGTATTGCCATTCCTCACATATACAAACAACTTCCTACATACTGGAATGAGCAGAGAAAGACTGAGAACATTGTCCCTGAACTATGATATAGAGTGTAATGCTACATTACTGTGAATGTAAGGCTTTCCAAAGCTCGGGAACATTGTCTCTCAAGTAAGTTATTGAATTTAATGATACATTTCAGTGAGGTGTTTGGTTTTTCAAAGCTACTCAATTTGCTTATTTCTCTTTTTCAAGCTTTCTGTGACATACATTTAAGGTTCTAGCTTCCTTTAAGTAAAAAATATAGAAATCATACACTGTTTAATGTGCTCTCAACTTGAATTAAGGAATTCTTGTATGTTAGATACCTTTTCTACCCGAAGAACTGCCTTGGAGAATCTGTTTCTGCACTTCTAAACGAGTTCTCATCTATTTACTGCCATTTTCTCCGAATTATTCATGTTTTCATATAGTTTCCTATATCCGGCCTTATCGTCCAAGTATTAGCATTCCCCATATATACAAACAGCTTCGTACACACTGTAATGAGTAAAGGAAGTCTGAGAACATTGTCCCTCAATGACGATATATAGTGTAATGCTACATTACACTGAATGCGAGGCTTTCCAAACCTCGGGAACATTGTCTCTCAAGTAAGTTAGAGAGTTTAATGAAATATTTTAATGAGGTGGTTGGCTTTTCAAAGCTACTCAATTTGCTTATTTCTCTCTTTCAAGCTTTGTGTGACATACATTTAAGGTTCTAGCTTCTTTATGTAAAAAATATAGGATTCATATACTTTTTAATGTGCTCTCAACTTGATATAAGGAATTCTTGGATGTTAGATACCTTTTCTACTCGAAGAACAGCATTGGAGAATCTGTTTCTGCTCTTCTAAACCAGTTCTCATGTATTTACTGCCATTTTCTCCAAATTATTCGTGTTTTCTTGTAATTTCCTATATTCGGCCATCTTCTCCAAGTATAAATATTGCCCACATAGAGAAAGAACTTCCTTCACACTGTTATGAACAGAAGAAACTCGAGAACACTGTCCCTCAACTATGTTATAGAGTGTAATGCTACATTACAGTGAACTGTATTGCTTTCCAACATTGTTCACTTTGCTGATTTATCACTTTCAAGCCTTGTGTGACACACATGTAAAGTTCTGGTCTTCTTTAAGTAAATAAAAGAGGTTTCATACACTGTTTAATGTGCTCTCAACTTGAATTAAGGAATTCTTGGATGTTAGATACCTTTTGTACACTAAGAACTAACTAGGAGAATCTGTTTCTGCTGTACTAAACCAGTTCTCATCTATTTACTGCCATTTTCTCCGAATTATTCGTGTTTTCTTGTAATTTCCTATACCTTCTTGTCCAAGTATTAGCATTACCCACATATACAAACAACTTCGTACACACTGGAATGAGCAGATGAATCCTGAGAACACTGTCCCTCAACTATGTTATATAGTTTAATGCTACATAACAGTGAACTGTATTGCTTTCCAACTTTGCTCAATTTGCTGATTTCTCTCTTTCAAGCCTTGTGGGACACACATGTAAAGTTCTGGTGGACTTTAAGTAAATAAAAGAGGTTTCATACACTGTTTATTGTGTTCTTAACTCTAGTTAAGAATTTCCTGGATGTTTGATACCTTTTCTACACTAAGAAATGACTTGGATAATCTGTTTCTGTTGTTCTAAACTAGTTCTAATCTATTTACTGCCATTTTCTCCAAATTATTCATGTTTTCATGTAGTTTCCTATAATCGGCCTTCTTGTCCTAGTATTAGCATTCCCCACATATACAAACAACTTCCTACACACTGGAATGAACAGAGGAAGACTGAGAACATTGTCCCTGAACTATGATATAGAGTGTAATGCTACATTACTGTGAATGTATCGCTTTCCAAAGCTCAGGAACATTGTCTCTCAAGTAAGTTATTCAGGTTAATGATACATTTCAGTGAGTTGTTTGGCTCTTCAAAGGTACTAAATTTGCTTATTTCTCTTTCAAGCTTTGTGGAACATACATTTAAGGTTCTAGCTTCGTTTAAATAAAAAATATAGGATTCATACACTTTCTATTGTTCTCTCAACTTGAATTAAGGAATTCTTGGATGTTAGATACCTTTTCTACCCGAAGAACTGCCTTGGAGAATCTGTTTCTGCACTTCTAAACGAGTTCTCATCTATTTACTGCCATTTTCCCCGAATTATTCCTGTTTTCTTATAATTTCCTATATTCGGCCATCTTCTCCAAGTATAAATATTGCCCACATAGACAAAGAACTTCCTTCACACTGTTATGAACAGAAGAAACTCGAGAACACTGTCCCTCAACTATGTTATAGAGTGTAATGCTACATTACAGTGAACAGTATTGCTTTCCAACATTGTTCAATTTGCTGATTTATCTCTTTCAAGCCTTGTGTGACACACATGTAAAGTTCTAGGCTATTTTAAGTAAATAAAACAGGTTTCATACACTGTTTATTGTGTTCTTAACTCTAATTAAGAATGTCCTAGATGTTGGATACCTATTGTACACTAAGAAATGACTGGGATAATCTGTTTCTCTTGTTCTAAACCAGTTCTAATCTATTTACTGCCATTTTCTCCAAATTATTCATGTTTTCATGTAGTTTCTTATATTCAGCCTTCTCGTCCATGTATTACCATTCCCCACATATACAAACAACTTCCTACACACTGGAATGAGCAGAGGAAGAGTGAGAACATTGTCCCTGAACTATGATACAAAGTGTAATGCTACATTACTGTGAATGTAAGGCTTTCCAAAGCTCGGGAACATTGTCTCTCAAGTAAGTTATGAATTTAATGATACATTTCAGTGAGGTGTTTGGCTTTTCAAAGGTACTCAATTTGCTTATTTCTCTCTTTCAAGCTTTGTGTGACGTACATTTAAGGTTCTAGTTTCCTTTAAGTAAAAAATATAGAATTCATACACTGATTAATGTGCTCTCAACTTGACTTGAGGAATTCTTGGATGTTAGATACCTTTTCTACTCTAAGAACAGCCTTGGAGAATCTGTTTCAGCTTTTCTAAACCAATTCTCATCTTTTTACTGCCATTTTTTCCGAATTATACATGTTTTCATGTAGTTTCCTATATTCGGCCATCTTCTCCAAGTATAAATATTGCCCACATAGACAGAGAACTTCCTACACAATGTTATTAACAGAAGAAACTCGAGAACACTGTCCCTCAACTATGTTATAGAGTGTAATGGTACATTACAGTGAACAGTATTGCTTTCCTACATTGTTCAATTTGCTGATTTCTATCTTTCAATCCTTGTGTGACACACATGTAAAGTTCTGGTCTTTTTTAAGTAAATAAAAGAGGTTTCATACACTGTATATTATGTTCTTAACTCTAATTAAGAATGTCCTAAATGTTGGATACTTTCTGTACACTAAGAAATGACTTGGATAATCTGTTTCTCTTGTTCTAAACCAGTTCTAAACTATTTACTGGCATTTTCTCCGAATTATTCATGTTTTCATGTAGTTTCCTTTATCCGGCCTTCTTGTCCAAGTATTAGCATTCCCCATATATACAAACAGCTTCATACACACTGGAATGAGCAAAGGAAGTCTGAGAACATTGTCCCTCAAGGACGATATATAGTGTAATGCTACATTACACTGAATGTAAGGCTTTCCAAAGCTCGGGAACATTGTCTCTCAAGTAAGTTATAGAGTTTAATGATACAATTCAGTGAGGTGTTTGGCTTTTCAAAGCTACTCAATTTGCTTATTTCTCTCTTTCAAGCTTTGTGTGACATACATTTAAGGTTCTAGCTCCCTTTAGGTAAAAAATATAGGATTCATACAATTTTTAATGTGCTCTCAACTTGACTTGAGGAATTCTTGGATATTAGATACCTTTTCTACTCGAAGAACAGCCTTGGAGAATCTGTTTCTGCTATTCTAAACCAATTCTCATCTATTTACTGCCATTTTTTCCGAATTATACATGTTTTTACGTAGTTTCCTATATTCGGCCAACTTCTCCAAGTATAAATATTGCCCACTTAGACAACGAACTTCCTACACAATGTTATTAACAGAAGAAACTCGAGAACACTGTCCCTCAACTATGTTATAGAGTGTAATGCTACATTACAGTGAACTGTATTGCTTTCCTACATTATTCACTTTGCTGATTTCTATCTTTCAATCCTTTTGTGACACACATGTAAAGTTCTGGTCTTCTTTAAGTAAATAAAAGAGGTTTCATACACTGTTTAATGTGCTCTCAACTTGAATTTATCAATTCTTGGATGTTAGATACCTTTTGTACACTAAGAACTAACTTGGAGAATCTGTTTCTGCTGTTCTAAACCAGTTCTCATCTATTTACTGCCATTTTCTCCGAATTATTCGTGTTTCCTTGTAATTTCCTATACCTTCTTGTCCAAGTATTAGCATTACCCACATATACAAACAACTTCGTACACACTGGAATGAGCAGAGGAATCCTGAGAACACTGTCCCTCAACTATGTTATATAGTTTAATGCTACATAACAGTGAACTGTATTGCTTTCCAACTTTGCTCAATTTGCTGATTTCTCTCTTTCAAGCCTTGTGGGACACACATGTAAAGTTCTGGTCGTCTTTAAGTAAATAAAAGAGGTTTCATACACTGTTTATTGTGTTCTTAACTCTAGTTAAGAATTTCCTGGATGTTTGATACCTTTTCTACACTAAGAAATGACTTGGATAATCTGTTTCTGTTGTTCTAAACTAGTTCTAATCTATTTACTGCCATTTTCTCCAAATTATTCATGTTTTCATGTAGTTTCCTATAATCGGCCTTCTTGTCCTAGTATTAGCATTCCCCACATATACAAACAACTTCCTACACACTGGAATGAACAGAGGAAGACTGAGAACATTGTCCCTGAACTATGATATAGAGTGTAATGCTACATTACTGTGAATGTATCGCTTTCCAAAGCTCGGGAACATTGTCTCTCAAGTAAGTTATTCAGGTTAATGATACATTTCAGTGAGTTGTTTGGCTCTTCAAAGGTACTAAATTTGCTTATTTCTCTTTCAAGCTTTGTGGAACATACATTTAAGGTTCTAGCTTCCTTTAAATAAAAAATATAGGATTCATACACTTTCTATTGTTCTCTCAACTTGAATTAAGGAATTCTTGGATGTTAGATACCTTTTCTACCCGAAGAACTGCCTTGGAGAATCTGTTTCTGCACTTCTAAACGAGTTCTCATCTATTTACTGCCATTTTCCCCGAATTATTCTTCTTTTCTTGTAATTTCCTATATTCGGCCATCTTCTCCAAGTATAAATATTGCCCACATAGACAAAGAACTTCCTTCACACTGTTATGAACAGAAGAAACTCGAGAACACTGTCCCTCAACTATGTTATAGAGTGTAATGCTACATTACAGTGAACAGTATTGCTTTCCAACATTGTTCAATTTGCTGATTTATCTCTTTCAAGCCTTGTGTGACACACATGTAAAGTTCTAGGCTACTTTAAGTAAATAAAACAGGTTTCATACACTGTTTATTGTGTTCTTAACTCTAATTAAGAATGTCCTAGATGTTGGATACCTATTGAACACTAAGAAATGACTGGGATAATCTGTTTCTCTTGTTCTAAACCAGTTCTAATCTATTTACTGCCATTTTCTCCAAATTATTCATGTTTTCATGTAGTTTCTTATATTCAGCCTTCTCGTCCATGTATTACCATTCCCCACATATACAAACAACTTCCTACACACTGGAATGAGCAGAGGAAGAGTGAGAACATTGTCCCTGAACTATGATACAAAGTGTAATGCTACATTACTGTGAATGTAAGGCTTTCCAAAGCTCGGGAACATTGTCTCTCAAGTAAGTTATGAATTTAATGATACATTTCAGTGAGGTGTTTGGCTTTTCAAAGGTACTCAATTTGCTTATTTCTCTCTTTCAAGCTTTGTGTGACGTACATTTAAGGTTCTAGTTTCCTTTAAGTAAAAAATATAGAATTCATACACTGTTTAATGTGCTCTCAACTTGACTTGAGGAATTCTTGGATGTTAGATACCTTTTCTACTCTAAGAACAGCCTTGGAGAATCTGTTTCAGCTTTTCTAAACCAATTCTCATCTTTTTACTGCCATTTTTTCCGAATTATACATGTTTTCATGTAGTTTCCTATATTCGGCCATCTTCTCCAAGTATAAATATTGCCCACATAGACAGAGAACTTCCTACACAATGTTATTAACAGAAGAAACTCGAGAACACTGTCCCTCAACTATGTTATAGAGTGTAATGGTACATTACAGTGAACAGTATTGCTTTCCTACATTGTTCAATTTGCTGATTTCTATCTTTCAATCCTTGTGTGACACACATGTAAAGTTCTGGTCTTTTTTAAGTACATAAAAGAGGTTTCATACACTGTATATTGTGTTCTTAACTCTAATTAAGAATGTCCTAAATGTTGGATACTTTCTGTACACTAAGAAATGACTTGGATAATCTGTTTTTCTTCTTCTAAACCAGTTCTAATCTATTTACTGGCATTTTCTCCGAATTATTCATGTTTTCATGTAGTTTCCTTTATCCGGCCTTCTCGTCCAAGTATTAGCATTCCCCATATATACAAACAGCTTCATACACACTGGAATGAGCAAAGGAAGTCTGAGAACATTGTCCCTCAACGACGATATATAGTGTAATGCTACATTACACTGAATGTAAGGCTTTCCAAAGCTCGGGAACATTGTCTCTCAAGTAAGTTATAGAGTTTAATGATACATTTCAGTGAGGTGTTTGGCTTTTCAAAGCTACTCAATTTGCTTATTTCTCTCTTTCAAGCTTTGTGTGACATACATTTAAGGTTCTAGCTCCCTTTAGGTTAAAAATATAGGATTCATACACTTTTTAATGTGCTCTCAACTTGATATAAGGAGTTCTTGGATGTTAGATACCTTTTCTACTCGAAGAACAGCCTTGGAGAATCTGTTTCTGCTCTTCTAAACCAATTCTCACCTATTTACTGCCATTTTTTCCGAATTATACATGTTTTCATGTAGTTTCCTATATTCGGCCAACTTCTCAAAGTATAAATATTGCCCTCATAGACAAAGAACTTCCTACACAATGTTATTAACAGAAGAAACTTGAGAACACTGTCCCTCAACTATGTTATATAGTTTAATGCTACATTACAGTGAACTGTATTGCTTTCCAACTTTGCTCAATTTGCTGATTTCTCTCATTCAAGCCTTGTGGGACACACATGTAAAGTTCTGGTCTTCTTTAAGTAAATAAAAGAGGTTTCATACACTGTTTATTGTGTTCTTAACTGTAGTTAAGAAATTCCTGGATGTAGGATACCTCTTCTACACTAAGAAATGACTTGGATAATCTGTTTCTGTTGTTCTAAACTAGTTCTAATCTATTTACTGCCATTTTCTCCAAATTATTCATGTTTTCATGTAGTTTCCTATATTAGGCCTTCTTGTCCAAGTATTAGCATTCCCCACATATACAAACAACTTCCTACACACTGGAATGAACAAAGGAAGACTGAGAACATTGTCCCTGAACTATGATATAGAGTGTAATGCTACATTACTGTGAATGGATTGCTTTCCAAAGCTCGGGAACATTGTCTCTCAAGTAAGTTACTCAGTTTAATGATACATTTCAGTGTGTTGTTTGGCTTTCAAAGCTACTCAATTTGCTTATTTCTCTTTCAAGCTTTGTGGAACATACATTTAAGGTTCTAGCTTCCTTTAAATAAAAAATATAGGATTCATACACTGTTTAATGTGCTCTCAACTTGACTTGAGGTATTCTTGGATATTAGATACCTTTTCTAACCAAAGAACTGCCTTGGAGAATCTGTTTCTGCACTTCTAAACGAGTTCTCATCTATTTACTGCCATTTCCCCCCAATTATTCGTGTTTTCTTGTAATTTCCTATATTCGGCCAACTTCTCCAATTATAAATATTGCCCACTTAGACAACGAACTTCCTACACAATGTTATTAACAGAAGAAACTCGAGAACACTGTCCCTCAACTATGTTATAGAGTGTAATGCTACATTACAGTGAACTGTATTGCTTTCCTACATTGTTCAATTTGCTGATTTCTATCTTTCAATCCTTGTGTGACACACATGTAAAGTTCTGGTCTTCTTTAAGTAAATAAAAGAGGTTTCATACACTGTTTAATGTGCTCTCAACTTGAATTTATCAATTCTTGGATGTTAGATACCTTTTGTACACTAAGAACTAACTTGGAGAATCTGTTTCTGCTGTTCTAAACCAGTTCTCATCTATTTACTGCCATTTTCTCCGAATTATTCGTGTTTTCTTGTAATTTCCTATACCTTCTTGTCCAAGTATTAGCATTACCCACATATACAAACAACTTCGTACACACTGGAATGAGCAGAGGAATCCTGAGAACACTGTCCCTCAACTATGTTATATAGTTTAATGCTACATAACAGTGAACTGTATTGCTTTCCAACTTTGCTCAATTTGCTGATTTCTCTCTTTCAAGCCTTGTGGGACACACATGTAAAGTTCTGGTCGTCTTTAAGTAAATAAAAGAGGTTTCATACACTGTTTATTGTGTTCTTAACTCTAGTTAAGAATTTCCTGGATGTTTGATACCTTTTCTACACTAAGAAATGACTTGGATAATCTGTTTCTGTTGTTCTAAACTAGTTCTAATCTATTTACTGCCATTTTCTCCAAATTATTCATGTTTTCATGTAGTTTCCTATAATCGGCCTTCTTGTCCTAGTATTAGCATTCCCCACATATACAAACAACTTCCTACACACTGGAATGAACAGAGGAAGACTGAGAACATTGTCCCTGAACTATGATATAGAGTGTAATGCTACATTACTGTGAATGTATCGCTTTCCAAAGCTCGGGAACATTGTCTCTCAAGTAAGTTATTCAGGTTAATGATACATTTCAGTGAGTTGTTTGGCTCTTCAAAGGTACTAAATTTGCTTATTTCTCTTTCAAGCTTTGTGGAACATACATTTAAGGTTCTAGCTTCCTTTAAATAAAAAATATAGGATTCATACACTTTCTATTGTTCTCTCAACTTGAATTAAGGAATTCTTGGATGTTAGATACCTTTTCTACCCGAAGAACTGCCTTGGAGAATCTGTTTCTGCACTTCTAAACGAGTTCTCATCTATTTACTGCCATTTTCCCCGAATTATTCTTCTTTTCTTGTAATTTCCTATATTCGGCCATCTTCTCCAAGTATAAATATTGCCCACATAGACAAAGAACTTCCTTCACACTGTTATGAACAGAAGAAACTCGAGAACACTGTCCCTCAACTATGTTATAGAGTGTAATGCTACATTACAGTGAACAGTATTGCTTTCCAACATTGTTCAATTTGCTGATTTATCTCTTTCAAGCCTTGTGTGACACACATGTAAAGTTCTAGGCTACTTTAAGTAAATAAAACAGGTTTCATACACTGTTTATTGTGTTCTTAACTCTAGTTAAGAATTTCCTGGATGTTCGATACCTTTTCTACACTAAGAAATGACTTGGATAATCTGTTTCTGTTGTTCTAAACTAGTTCTAATCTATTTACTGCCATTTTCTCCAAATTATTCATGTTTTCATGTAGTTTCTTATATTCAGCCTTCTTGTCCTAGTATTAGCATTCCCCACATATACAAACAACTTCCTACACACTGGAATGAACAGAGGAAGACTGAGAACATTGTCCCTGAACTATGATATAGAGTGTAATGCTACATTACTGTGAATGTATCGCTTTCCAAAGCTCGGGAACATTGTGTCTCAAGTAAGTTATTCAGGTTAATGATACATTTCAGTGAGTTGTTTGGCTCTTCAAAGGTACTAAATTTGCTTTTTTCTCTTTCAAGCTTTGTGGAACATACAATTAAGGTTCTAGCTTCCTTTAAATAAAAAATATAGGATTCATACACTTTCTAATGTTCTCTCAACTTGAATTAAGGAATTCTTGGATGTTAGATACCTTTTCTACCCGAAGAACTGCCTTGGAGAATCTGTTTCTGCACTTCTAAACGAGTTCTCATCTATTTACTGCCATTTTCCCCCGAATTATTCCTGTTTTCTTGTAATTTCCTATATTCGGCCATCTTCTCCAAGTATAAATATTGCCTACATAGACAAAGAACTTCCTTCACACTGTTATGAATAGAAGAAACTCGAGAACACTGTCCCTCAACTATGTTATAGAGTGTAATGCTACATTACAGTGAACAGTATTGCTTTCCAACATTGTTCAATTTGCTGATTTATCTCTTTCAAGCCTTGTGTGACACACATGTAAAGTTCTAGGCTACTTTAAGTAAATAAAACAGGTTTCATACACTGTTTATTGTGTTCTTAACTCTAATTAAGAATGTCCTAGATGTTGGATACCTATTGTACACTAAGAAATGACTGGCATAATCTGTTTCTCTTGTTCTAAACCAGTTCTAATCTATTTACTGCCATTTTCTCCAAATTATTCATGTTTTCATGTAGTTTCTTATATTCAGCCTTCTCGTCCATGTATTACCATTCCCCACATATACAAACAACTTCCTACACACTGGAAAGAGCAGAGGAAGAGTGAGAACATTGTCCCTGAACTATGATACAAAGTGTAATGCTACATTACTGTGAATGTAAGGCTTTCCAAAGCTCGGGAACATTGTCTCTCAAGTAAGTTATGAATTTAATGATACATTTCAGTGAGGTGTTTGGCTTTTCAAAGGTACTCAATTTGCTTATTTCTCTCTTTCAAGCTTTGTGTGACATACATTTAAGGTTCTAGTTTCCTTTAAATAAAAAATATAGTATTCATACACTGTTTAATGTGCTCTCAACTTGACTTGAGGAATTCTTGGATGTTAGATACCTTTTCTACTCTAAGAACAGCCTTGGAGAATCTGTTTCAGCTTTTCTAAACCAATTCTCATCTTTTTACTGCCATTTTTTCCGAATTATACATGTTTTCATGTAGTTTCCTATATTCGGCCATCTTCTCCACGTATAAATATTGCCCACATAGACAGAGAACTTCCTACACAATGTTATTAACAGAAGAAACTCGAGAACACTGTCCCTCAACTATGTTATAGAGTGTAATGCTACATTACAGTGAACAGTATTGCTTTCCTACATTGTTCAATTTGCTGATTTATCTCTTTCAAGCCTTGTGTGACACACATGTAAAGTTCTATGCTACTTTAAGTAAATAAAACAGGTTTCATACACTGTTTATTGTGTTCTTAACTCTAGTTAAGAATTTCCTGGATGTTCGATACCTTTTCTACACTAAGAAATGACTTGGATAATCTGTTTCTGTTGTTCTAAACTAGTTCTAATCTATTTACTGCCATTTTCTCCAAATTATTCATGTATTCATGTAGTTTCCTATATTCCGCCTTCTTGTCCTAGTATTAGCATTCCCCACATATACAAACAACTTCCTACACACTGGAATGAACAGAGGAAGACTGAGAACATTGTCCCTGAACTATGATATAGAGTGTAATGCTACATTACTGTGAATGTATCGCTTTCCAAAGATCGGGAACATTGTGTCTCAAGTAAGTTATTCAGGTTAATGATACATTTCTGTGAGTTGTTTGGCTCTTCTAAGGTAATAAATTTGCTTATTTCTCTTTCAAGTTTTGTGGAACATACAATTAAGGTTCTAGCTTCCTTTAAATAAAAAATATAGGATTCATACACTTTCTAATGTTCTCTCAACTTGAATTAAGGAATTCTTGGATGTTAGATACCTTTTCTACCCGAAGAACTGCCTTGGAGAATCTGTTTCTGCACTTCTAAACGAGTTCTCACCTATTTACTGCCATTTTCCCCGAATTATTCCTGTTTTCTTGTAATTTCCTATATTCGGCCATCTTCTCCAAGTATAAATATTGCCTACATAGACAAAGAACTTCCTTCACACTGTTATGAATAGAAGAAACTCGAGAACACTGTCCCTCAACTATGTTATAGAGTGTAATGCTACATTACAGTGAACAGTATTGCTTTCCAACATTGTTCAATTTGCTGATTTATCTCTTTCAAGCCTTGTGTGACACACATGTAAAGTTCTAGGCTACTTTAAGTAAATAAAACAGGTTTCATACACTGTTTATTGTGTTCTTAACTCTAATTAAGAATGTCCTAGATATTGGATACCTATTGTACACTAAGAAATGACTGGGATAATCTATTTCTCTTGTTCTAAACCAGTTCTAATCTATTTACTGCCATTTTCTCCAAATTATTCATGTTTTCATGTAGTTTCTTATATTCAGCCTTCTCGTCCATGTATTACCATTCCCCACATATACAAACAACTTCTTACACACTGGAATGAGCAGAGGAAGAGTGAGAACATTGTCCCTGAACTATGATACAAAGTGTAATGCTACATTACTGTGAATGTAAGGCTTTCCAAAGCTCGGGAACATTGTCTCTCAAGTAAGTTATGAATTTAATGATACATTTCAGTGAGGTGTTTGGCTTTTCAAAGGTACTCAATTTGCTTTTTTCTCTCTTTCAAGCTTCGTGTGACGTACATTTAAGGTTCTAGTTTCCTTTAAGTAAAAAATATAGAATTCATACACTATTTAATGTGCTCTCAACTTGACTTGAGGAATTCTTGGATGTTAGATACCTTTTCTACTCTAAGAACAGCCTTGGAGAATCTGTTTCAGCTTTTCTAAACCAATTCTCATCTTTTTACTGCCATTTTTTCCGAATTATACATGTTTTCATGTAGTTTCCTATATTCGGCCATCTTCTCCAAGTATAAATATTGCCCACATAGACAGAGAACTTCCTACACAATGTTATTAACAGAAGAAACTCGAGAACACTGTCCCTCAACTATGTTATAGAGTGTAATGGTACATTACAGTGAACAGTATTGCTTTCCAACATTGTTCAATTTGCTGATTTCTATCTTTCAATCCTTGTGTGACACACATGTAAAGTTCTGGTCTTTTTTAAGTAAATAAAAGAGGTTTCATACACTGTATATTGTGTTCTTAACTCTAATTAAGAATGTCCTAAATGTTGGATACATTCTGTACACAAAGAAATGACTTGGATAATCTGTTTCTCTTGTTCTAAACCAGTTCTATCTATTTACTGGCATTTTCTCCGAATTATTCATGTTTTCATGTAGTTTCCTTTATCCGGCCTTCTTGTCCAAGTATTAGCATTCCCCATATATACAAACAGCTTCATACACACTGGAATGAACAAAGGAAGTCTGAGAACATTGTCCCTCAAAAACGATATATAGTGTAATGCTACATTACACTGAATGTAAGGCTTTCCAAAGCTCGGGAACTTTGTCTCTCAAGTAAGTTATAGAGTTTAATGGTACATTTCAGTGAGGTGTTTGGCTATTCAAAGCTACTCAATTTGCTTATTTCTCTCTTTCAAGCTTTGTGTGACATACATTTAAGGTTCTAGCTCCCTTTAGGTAAAAAATATAGGATTCATACACTTTTTAATGTGCTCTCAACTTGACTTGAGGAATTCTTGGATATTAGATACCTTTTCTACTCGAAGAACAGCCTTGGAGAATCTGTTTCTGCTATTCTAAACCAATTCTCATCTATTTACTGCCATTTTTTCCAAATTATACATGTTTTTATGTAGTATCCTATATTCGGCCAACTTCTCCAAGTATAAATATTGCCCACTTAGACAACGAACTTCCTACACAATGTTATTAACAGAAGAAACTCGAGAACACTGTCCCTCAACTATGTTATAGAGTGTAATGCTACATTACAGTGAACTGTATTGCTTTCCTACATTGTTCAATTTGCTGATTTGTATCTTTCAATCCTTGTGTGACACACATGTAAAGTTCTGGTCTTCTTTAAGTAAATAAAAGAGGTTTCATACACTGTTTAATGTGCTCTCAACTTGAATTTATCAATTCTTGGATGTTAGATACCTTTTGTACACTAAGAACTAACTTGGAGAATCTGTTTCTGCTGTTCTAAACCAGTTCTCATCTATTTACTGCCATTTTCTCCGAATTATTCGTGTTTTCTTGTAATTTCCTATACCTTCTTGTCCAAGTATTAGCATTACCCACATATACAAACAACTTCGTACACACTGGAATGAGCAGAGGAATCCTGAGAACACTGTCCCTCAACTATGTTATATAGTTTAATGCTACATAACAGTGAACTGTATTGCTTTCCAACTTTGCTCAATTTGCTGATTTCTCTCTTTCAAGCCTTGTGGGACACACATGTAAAGTTCTGGTCGTCTTTAAGTAAATAAAAGAGGTTTCATACACTGTTTATTGTGTTCTTAAATCTAGTTAAAAATTTCCTGGATGTTCGATACCTTTTCTACACTAAGAAATCACTTGGATAATCTGTTTCTCTTGTTCTAAACCAGTTCTAATCTATTTACTGGCATTTTCTCCGAATTATTCATGTTTTCATGTAGTTTCCTTTATCCGGCCTTCTCGTCCAAGTATTAGCATTCCCCATATATATAAACAGCTTCATACACACTGGAATGAGCAGAGGAATTCTGAGAACATTGTCCCTCAACGACGATATATAGTGTAATGCCACATTACACTGAATGTAAGGCTTTCCAAAGCTCGGGAACATTGTCTCTCAAGTAAGTTATTGAATTCAATGATACATTTCAGTGAGGTGTTTGGCTTTTCAAAGCTACTCAATTTGCTTATTTCTCTTTCAAGCTTTGTGGAACATACATTTAAGGTTCTAGCTTCCTTTAAATAAAAAATATAGGATTCATACACTGTTTAATGTGCTCTCAACTTGAATTAAGGAATTCTTAGATGTTAGATACCTTTTCTACCCGAAGAACTGCCTTGGAGAATCTGTTTCTGCACTTCTAAACGAGTTCTCATCTATTTACTGCCATTTTCTCCGAATTATTCATGTTTTCATATAGTTTCCTATATCCGGCCTTATCGTCCAAGTATTAGCATTCCCCATATGTACAAACAGCTTCGTACACACTGGAATGAGCAAAGGAAGTCTGAGAACATTGTCCCTCAACGAGGATATATAGTGTAATGCCACATTACCCTGAATGTAAGGCTTTCCAAAGCTCGGGAACATTGTCTCTCAAGTAAGTTATAGAGTTTAATGAAATATTTTAATGAGGTGGTTGGCTTTTCAAAGCTACTCAATTTGCTTATTTCTCTCTTTCAAGCTTTGTGTGACATACATTTAAGGTTCTAGCTTCCTTTAAATAAAAAATATAGGATTCATACACTTTCTATTGTTCTCTCAACTTGAATTAAGGAATTCTTGGATGTTAGATACCTTTTCTACCCGAAGAACTACCTTGGAGATTCTGTTTCGGCTCTTCTAAACCAATTCTCACCTATTTACTGCCATTTTTTCCAAATTATACATGATTTCATGTAGTTTCCTATATTCGGCCAACTTCTCAAAGTATAAATATTGCCCAAATAGACAAAGAACTTCCTACACAATGTTATTAACAGAAGAAACTTGAGAACACTGTCCCTCAACTATGTTATATAGTTTAATGCTACATTACAGTGAACTGTATTGCTTTCCAACTTTGCTCAATTTGCTGATTTATCTCTTTCAAGCCTTGTGGGACACACATGTAAAGTTCTGGTCTTCTTTAAGTAAATAAAAGAGGTTTCATACACTGTTTATTGTGTTCTTAACTGTAGTTAAGAATTTCCTGGATGTAGGATACCTTTTCTACACTAAGAAATGACTTGGATAATCTGTTTCTGTTGTTCTAAACTAGTTCTAATCTATTTACTGCTATTTTCTCCAAATTATTCATGTTTTCATGTACTTTCCTATATTAGGCCTTCTTGTCCAAGTATTAGCAATCCCCACATATACAAACAACTTCCTACACACTGGAATGAACAAATGAAGACTGAGAACATTGTCCCTGAACTATGATATAGAGTGTAATGCTACATTACTGTGAATGGATTGCTTTCCAAAGCTCGGGAACATTGTCTCTCAAGTAAGTTACTCAGTTTAATGATACATTTCAGTGAGTTGTGTGGCTTTCAAAGCTACTCAATTCGCTTATTTCTCTTTCAAGCTTTGTGGAACATACATTTAAGGTTCTAGCTTCCTTTAAATAAAAAATATAGGATTCATACACTTTCTAATGTTCTCTCAACTTGAATTAAGGAATTCTTGGATGTTAGATACCTTTTCTAACCAAAGAACTGCCTTGGAGAATCTGTTTCTGCACTTCTAAACGAGTTCTCATCTATTTACTGCCATTTTCCCCCAATTATTCGTGTTTTCTTGTAATTTCCTATATTCGGCCAACTTCTCCAATTATAAATATTGCCCACTTAGACAACGAACTTCCTACACAATGTTATTAACAGAAGAAAATCGAGAACACTGTCCCTCAACTATGTTATAGAGTGTAATGCTACATTTCAGTGAACTGTATTGCTTTCCTACATTGTTCAATTTGCTGATTTCTATCTTTCAATCCTTGTGTGACACACATGTAAAGTTCTGGTATTCTTTAAGTAAATAAAAGAGGTTTCATACACTGTTTAATGTGCTCTCAACTTGAATTTATCAATTCTTGGATGTTAGATACCTTTTGTACTCTAAGAACTAACTTGGAGAATCTGTTTCTGCTGTACTAAACCAGTTCTCATCTATTTACTGCCATTTTCTCCGAATTATTCGTGTTTTCTTGTAATTTCCTATACCTTCTTGTCCAAGTATTAGCATTACCCACATATACAAACAACTTCGTACACACTGGAATGAGCAGAGGAATCCTGAGAACACTGTCCCTCAACTATGTTATATAGTTTAATGCTACATAACAGTGAACTGTATTGCTTTCCAACTTTGCTCAATTTGCTGATTTCTCTCTTTCAAGCCTTGTGGGACACACATGTAAAGTTCTGGTCGTCTTTAAGTAAATAAAAGAGGTTTCATACACTGTTTATTGTGTTCTTAACTCTAGTTAAGAATTTCCTGGATGTTCGATACCTTTTCTACACTAAGAAATGACTTGGATAATCTGTTTCTCTTGTTCTAAACCAGTTCTAATCTATTTACTGGCATTTTCTCCGAATTATTCATGTTTTCATGTAGTTTCCTTTATCCGGCCTTCTCGTCCAAGTATTAGCATTCCCCATATATACAAACAGCTTCATACACACTGGAATGAGCGGAGGAATTCTGAGAACATTGTCCCTCAACGACCATATATAGTGTAATGCCACATTACACTGAATGTAAGGCTTTCCAAAGCTCGGGAACATTGTCTCTCAAGTAAGTTATTGAAATCAATGATACATTTCAGTGAGGTGTTTGGCTTTTCAAAGCTACTCAATTTGCTTATTTCTCTTTCAAGCTTTGTGGAACATACATTTAAGGTTCTAGCTTCCTTTAAATAAAAAATATAGGATTCATACACTGTTTAATGTGCTCTCAACTTGAATTAGGAATTCTTAGATGTTACATACCTTTTCTACCCGAAGAAGTGCCTTGGAGAATCTGTTTCTGCACTTCTAAACGAGTTCTCATCTATTTACTGCCATTTTCTCCGAATTATTCATGTTTTCATATAGTTTCCTATATCCGGCCTTATCGTCCAAGTATTAGCATTCCCCATATGTACAAACAGCTTCGTACACACTGGAATGAGCAAAGGAAGTCTGAGAACATTGTCCCTCAACGACGATATATAGTGTAATGCCACATTACCCTGAATGTAAGGCTTTCCAAAGCTCGGGAACATTGTCTCTCAAGTAAGTTATAGAGTTTAATGAAATATTTTAATGAGGTGGTTGGCTTAATAAAGCTACTCAATTTGCTTATTTCTCTCTTTCAAGCTTTGTGTGACATACATTTAAGGTTCTAGCTTCCTTTAAATAAAAAATATAGGATTCATACACTTTCTATTGTTCTCTCAAATTGAATTAAGGAATTCTTGGATGTTAGATACCTTTTCAAAACTAAGAACTGACTTGGAGAATTCGATTCAGCTGTTCTAAACGAGTTCTCGTCTATTTAATGCCAATTTCTGTGAATTATTCAAGTTTTCATGTAGTTTCCTATATTCAGGCATCTTCACCAAGTATATACATTGCCCACATATACAAACAACTTCCTACACACTGATATGAACAGAAGAAACTCAAGAAAAATGTCCCTCAACTATGTTATAGAGTGTAATGCTACATTACAGTGAACTGTATTGCTTTCCAACTTTGCTCAATTTGCTGATTTCTCTCTTTCAAGCCTTGTGGGACACACATGTAAAGTTCTAGTCTTCTTTAAATAAATAAAAGAGGTTTCATACACTGATTATTGTGTTCTTAACTCTAATTAAAAATTTCCTGGATGTTGGATACCTTTTCTACAGTAAGAAATGACTTGGATAGTCTGTTTCTGCTGTTCTAAACCAGTTCTCATCTATTTACTGCCATTTTCTCCGTATTATTCATGTTTTCACGTAGGGTCCTATTTTCGGCCATTTTCTCCAATTATAAATATTGCCCACATAGACAAAGAACATCCTACACACTGTTATAAACAGAAGAAAATCGAGAACACTGTCCCTGAACTATGTTATAGAGTGTAATGCTACATTACAATAAAATGTATTGCTTTCCAACTTTGCTCAATTTGCTGATTTCTCTCTTTCAATCCTTGTGTGACACACATGTAAAGTTCTGGTCTTTTTTAAGTAAATAAAAGAGGTTTCATACACTGTTTATTGTGTTCTTAACTCTAATTAAGGATTTCCTGGATGTTGGATACCTTTTCTACACTAATATCTGACTTGGAGAATCTGTTTCTGTTGTTCTAAACCAGTTCTAATCTATTTACTGCCATTTTCTCCGAATTATTCATGTTTTCATCTAGTTTCCTATATTCGGCCTTCTTGTCCAAGTATTAGCATTCCCCACATACACAACCAACTTCCTACACACTGGAATGAGCAGAGGAAGTCTGAGAACATTGTCCCTCAAGGACGATATAGAGTGTAATGCTACATTACAGTGAATGTAAGGCTTTACAAAGCTCGGGACCATTTTCTCTCAAGTAAGTTATAGAGTTTAATGATATATTTCAGTGAGGTTTTTGGCTTTTCAAAGCTACTCAATTTGTTTATTTCTCTCTTTCAAGCTTTGTGGGACATACATTTAAGTTTCTAGCTCCCTTTAGGTAAAAAATATAGGATTCATACACTTTTTAATGTGCTCTCAACTTAATATAAAGAATTCATGGATGTTATATACCTTTTCTAGTCGAAGAACTACCTTGGAGAATCTGTTTCTGCTCTTCTAAACCAGTTCTCATCTATTTACTGCCATTTTCTCCGCATTATACATGTTTTCATGTAGTTTCCTATATTCGGCCATCTTCTCCAAGTATAAATATAGGTGACATAGAAAAAGAACTTCCTGCACAATGTTATGAACAGAAGAAACTGGAGAACACTGTCCCCCAACTATATTATAGAGTGTAATGTTACATCATAGTGAACTGTATTGCTTTCCAACGTTGATCAATTTGCTGATTTCTCTCTTTCAAACCTTGTGTGACACACATGTAAAGTTCTGGTCTTCTTTAAGTAAATAAAAGAGGTTTCATACACTGTTTATTGTGTTCTTAACTCTAATTAAGAATTTCCTAGATGTTGGATACCTTTTGTACACTAAGAACTGACTTGGATAATCTGTTTCTGTTGTTCTAAACCAGTTCTCATCTATTTTCTGCCGTTTTCACAGAATTATTCATGTTTTCATGTAGTTTCCTATATTCGACCATCTTCTCCAAGTATTAGCATTGCCCACATATACAAACAACTTCCTACACACTGGAATGAGCAGAGGAAGCCTGAAAACATTGTCCCTCAACTATGATATAGAGTGTAATGCTACATTACAGTGAATGTAAGGCTTTCCAAAGCTCGGGAACATTGTCTCTCAAGTAAGTTATAGAGTTTAATGATACATTTCAGTGAGGTGTTTGGCTTTTCAAAGCTACTCAATTTGCTTATTTCTGTCTTTCTAGCTTTGTGTGACATACATTTAAGGTCCTAGCTTCCTTTAAGTAAAAAATATAGGATTAATACACTGTTTAATGTGCTCTCAACTTGACTTGAGGTATTCTTGGATATTAGATAACTTTTCTAACCAAAGAACTGCCTTGGAGAATCTGTTTCTGCACTTCTAAACGAGTTCTCATCTATTTACTGCCATTTTCCCCCAATTATTCGTGTTTTCTTGTAATTTCCTATATTCGGCCAACTTCTCGAATTATGAATATTGCCCACTTAGACAACGAATTTCCTACACAATGTTATTAACAGAAGAAACTCGAGAACACTGTCCCTCAACTATGTTATAGAGTGTAATGCTACATTACAGTGAACTGTATTGCTTTCCTACATTGTTCAATTTGCTGATTTCTATCTTTCAATCCTTGTGTGACACACATGTAAAGTTCTGGTCTTCTTTAAGTAAATAAAAGAGGTTTCATGCACTGTTTAATGTGCTCTCAACTTGAAATAAGGAATTCTTGGATGTTAGATAGCTTTTCTGCACGAAGAACTACCTTGGAGAATCTGTTTCTGCTCTTCTAAACCAGTTCTCATCTATTTACTGCCATTTTCTCCGAATTATTCATGTTTTCATGTAGTTTCCTATATTCGGCATTCTTATCCAAATATAATCATTGCCCACATATACAAACAACTTCCTACACACTGTTATGAACAGAAGAAACTCGAGAATACTGTCCCTCAACTATGTTATAGAGTGTAATGCTACATTACAGTGAACTGTATTGCTTTCCAACGTTGCTCAATTTGCTGATTTCTCTCTTTCAAGCCTGTGTGACACACATGTAAAGTTCTGGTCTTCTTTAAGTAAATAAAAGAGGTTTCATACACTGTTTATTGTGTTCTTAACTCTATTTAAGAAATTCCTGTATGTTGGATACCTTTCCTCTACTAAGAACTGACTTGGAGAATCTGTTTCTGTTGTTCTAAACCAGTTCTCATCTATTTAATGCCCTTTTCTCTGAATTATTCATGTTTTCATGTATTTTCCTATATTTGGCCTTCTTGTCCAAGTATTAGCATTGCCCACATATACAAACAACTTCCTACACACTGGAATGAACAAAGGAAGACTGAGAACATTGTCCCTGAACTATGATATAGAGTGTAATGCTACATTACTGTGAATGGATTGCTTTCCAAAGCTCGGGAACATTGTCTCTCAAGTAAGTTACTCAGTTTAATGATACATTTCAGTGAGTTGTTTGCCTTTCAAAGCTACTCAATTTGCTTATTTCTCTTTCAAGCTTTGTGGAACATACATTTAAGGTTCTAGCTTCCTTTAAATAAAAAATATAGGATTCATACACTGTTTAATGTGCTCTCAACTTGACTTGAGGTATTCTTGGATATTAGATAACTTTTCTAACCAAAGAACTGCCTTGGAGAATCTGTTTCTGCACTTCTAAACAATCTATTTCATCTTTTCCTCTGCCATTTTTATTCGTGTTTTATTTTCCTATATTCGGCCAACTTCTCCAAGTATAAATATAGGCGACATAGACAAAACGTCCTACACAATGTTATTAACAGAAGAAACTCGAGAACACTGTCCCTCAACTATGTTATAGAGTGTAATGCTACATTACAGTGAACTGTATTGCTTTCCTACATCGTTCAATTTGCTGATTTCTCTCTTTCAAGCCTTGTGGGACACACATCTAAAGTTCTGGTCGTCTTTAAGTAAATAAAAGAGGTTTCATACACTGTTTATTGTGTTCTTAACTTGAATTTAAGGAATTCTTGGATGTTAGATACCTTTCTACACTAAGAAATGACTTGGATAATCTGTTTCTGTTGTTCTAAACTAGTTCTCATCTATTTACTGCCATTTTCTCCAAATTATTCATGTTTTCATGTAGTTTCCTATAATCGGCCTTCTTGTCCTAGTATTAGCATTCCTCACATATACAAACAAATTCCTACACACTGGAATGAACAGAGGAAGACTGAGAACATTGTCCCTGAACTATGATATAGAGTGTAATGCTACATTACAGTGAAGTGTATTGCTTCCCAAAGTTGCTCAATTTGCTGATTTCTCTCTTTCAAGCATTGTGGGACACACATGTAAAGTTCTATGATACTTTAAGTAAATAAAAGAGGTTTCATACACTGTTTATTGTGTTCTTAACTCTAATTAAGAATTTCCTGGATGTTTGATACCTTTTCTACACTAAGAAATGACTTGGATAATCTGTTTCTGTTGTTCTAAACTAGTTCTAATCTATTTACTGCCATTTTCTCCAAATTATTCATGTTTTCATGTAGTTTCCTATAATCGGCCTTCTTGTCCTAGTATTAGCATTCCCCACATATACAAACAACTTCCTACACACTGGAATGAACAGAGGAAGACTGAGAACATTGTCCCTGAACTATGATATAGAGTGTAATGCTACATTACTGTGAATGTATCGCTTTCCAAAGCTCGGGAACATTGTCTCTCAAGTAAGTTATTCAGGTTAATGATACATTTCAGTGAGTTGTTTGGCTCTTCAAAGGTACTAAATTTGCTTATTTCTCTTTCAAGCTTTGTGGAACATACATTTAAGGTTCTAGCTTCCTTTAAATAAAAAATATAGGATTCATACACTTTCTATTGTTCTCTCAACTTGAATTAAGGAATTCTTGGATGTTAGATACCTTTTCTACCCGAAGAACTGCCTTGGAGAATCTGTTTCTGCACTTCTAAACGAGTTCTCATTTTTTACTGCCATTTTCCCCGAATTATTCGTGTTTTCTTGTAATTTCCTATATTCGGCCATCTTCTCCAAGTATAAATATTGCCCACATAGACAAAGAACTTCCTTCACACTGTTATGAACAGAAGAAACTCGAGAACACTGTCCCTCAACTATGTTATAGAGTGTAATGCTACATTACAGTGAACTGTATTGCTTTCCAACATTGCTCAATTTGCTGATTTCTCTCTTTCAAGCCTTGTGTGACACACATGTAAAGTTCTATGCTACTTTAAGTAAATAAAACAGGTTTCATACACTGTTTATTGTGTTCTTAACTCTAGTTAAGAATTTCCTGGATGTTCGATACCTTTTCTACACTAAGAAATGACTTGGATAATCTGTTTCTGTTGTTCTAAACTAGTTCTAATCTATTTACTGCCATTTTCTCCAAATTATTCATGTTTTCTTGTAGTTTCCTATATTCCGCCTTCTTGTCCTAGTATTAGCATTCCCCACATATACAAACAACTTCCTACACACTGGAATGAACAGAGGAAGACTGAGAACATTGTCCCTGAACTATGATATAGAGTGTAATGCTACATTACTGTGAATGTATCGCTTTCCAAAGATCGGGAACATTGTGTCTCAAGTAAGTTATTCAGGTTAATGATACATTTCTGTGAGTTGTTTGGCTCTTCTAAGGTAATAAATTTGCTTATTTCTCTTTCAAGTTTTGTGACATACAATTAAGGTTCTAGCTTCCTTTAAATAAAAAATATAGGATTCATACACTTTCTAATGTTCTCTCAACTTGAATTAAGGAATTCTTGGATGTTAGATACCTTTTCTACCCGAAGAACTGCCTTGGAGAATCTGTTTCTGCACTTCTAAACGAGTTCTCACCTATTTACTGCCATTTTCCCCGAATTATTCCTGTTTTCTTGTAATTTCCTATATTCGGCCATCTTCTCCAAGTATAAATATTGCCTACATAGACAAAGAACTTCCTTCACACTGTTATGAATAGAAGAAACTCGAGAACACTGTCCCTCAACTATGTTATAGAGTGTAATGCTACATTACAGTGAACAGTATTGCTTTCCAACATTGTTCAATTTGCTGATTTATCTCTTTCAAGCCTTCTGTGACACACATGTAAAGTTCTAGGCTACTTTAAGTAAATAAAACAGGTTTCATACACTGTTTATTGTGTTCTTAACTCTAATTAAGAATGTCCTAGATATTGGATACCTATTGTACACTAAGAAATGACTGGGATAATCTATTTCTCTTGTTCTAAACCAGTTCTAATCTATTTACTGCCATTTTCTCCCAATTATTCATGTTTTCATGTAGTTTCTTATATTCAGCCTTCTCGTCCATGTATTACCATTCCCCACATATACAAACAACTTCTTACACACTGGAATGAGCAGAGGAAGAGTGAGAACATTGTCCCTGAACTATGATACAAAGTGTAATGCTACATTACTGTGAATGTAAGGCTTTCCAAAGCTCGGGAACATTGTCTCTCAAGTAAGTTATGAATTTAATGATACATTTCAGTGAGGTGTTTCGCTTTTCAAAGGTACTCAATTTGCTTATTTCTCTCTTTCAAGCTTTGTGTGACATACATTTAAGGTTCTAGTTTCCTTTAAGTAAAAAATATAGAATTCATACACTATTTAATGTGCTCTCAACTTGACTTGAGGAATTCTTGGATGTTAGATACGTTTTCTACTCTAAGAACAGCCTTGGAGAATCTGTTTCAGCTTTTCTAAACCAATTCTCATCTTTTTACTGCCATTTTTTCCGAATTATACATGTTTTCATGTAGTTTCCTATATTCGGCCATCTTCTCCAAGTATAAATATTGCCCACATAGACAGAGAACTTCCTACACAATGTTATTAACAGAAGAAACTCGAGAACACTGTCCCTCAACTATGTTATAGAGTGTAATGGTACATTACAGTGAACAGTATTGCTTTCCAACATTGTTCAATTTGCTGATTTCTATCTTTCAATCCTTGTGTGACACACATGTAAAGTTCTGGTATTTTTTAAGTAAATGAAAGAGGTTTCATACACTGTATATTGTGTTCTTAACTCTAATTAAGAATGTCCTAAATGTTGGATACTTTCTGTACACTAAGAAATGACTTGGATAATCTGTTTCTCTTGTTCTAAACCAGTTCTATCTATTTACTAGCATTTTCTCCGAATTATTCATGTTTTCATGTAGTTTCCTTTATCCGGCCTTCTCGTCCAAGTATTAGCATTCCCCATATACACAAACAGCTTCATACACACTGGAATGAGCAAAGGAAGTCTGAGAACATTGTCCCTCAAAAACGATATATAGTGTAATGCTACATTACACTGAATGTAAGGCTTTCCAAAGCTCGGGAACTTTGTCTCTCAAGTAAGTTATAGAGTTTAATGATACATTTCAGTGAGGTGTTTGGCTATTCAAAGCTACTCAATTTGCTTATTTCTCTCTTTCAAGCTTTGTGTGATATACATTTAAGGTTCTAGCTCCCTTTAGGTAAAAAATATAGGATTCATACACTTTTTAATGTGCTCTCAACTTGACTTGAGGAATTCTTGGATATTAGATACCTTTTCTACTCGAAGAACAGCCTTGGAGAATCTGTTTCTGCTATTCTAAACCAATTCTCATCTATTTACTGCCATTTTTTCCAAATTATACATGTTTTTATGTAGTATCCTATATTCGGCCAACTTCTCCAAGTATAAATATTGCCCACTTAGACAACGAACTTCCTACACAATGTTATTAACAGAAGAAACTCGAGACCACTGTCCCTCAACTATGTTAAAGAGTGTAATGCTACATTACAGTGAACTGTATTGCTTTCCTACATTGTTCAATTTGCTGATTTGTATCTTTCAATCCTTGTGTGACACACATGTAAAGTTCTGGTCTTCTTTAAGTAAATAAAAGAGGTTTCATACACTGTTTAATGTGCTCTCAACTTGAATTTATCAATTCTTGGATGTTAGATACCTTTTGTACACTAAGAACTAACTTGGAGAATCTGTTTCTGCTGTTCTAAACCAGTTCTCATCTATTTACTGCCATTTTCTCCGAATTATTCGTGTTTTCTTGTAATTTCCTATACCTTCTTGTCCAAGTATTAGCATTACCCACATATACAAACAACTTCGTACACACTGGAATGAGCAGAGGAATCCTGAGAACACTGTCCCTCAACTATGTTATATAGTTTAATGCTACATAACAGTGAACTGTATTGCTTTCCAACTTTGCTCAATTTGCTGATTTCTCTCTTTCAAGCCTTGTGGGACACACATGTAAAGTTCTGGTCGTCTTTAAGTAAATAAAAGAGGTTTCATACACTGTTTATTGTGTTCTTAAATCTAGTTAAAAATTTCCTGGATGTTCGATACCTTTTCTACACTAAGAAATCACTTGGATAATCTGTTTCTCTTGTTCTAAACCAGTTCTAATCTATTTACTGGCATTTTCTCCGAATTATTCATGTTTTCATGTAGTTTCCTTTATCCGGCCTTCTCGTCCAAGTATTAGCATTCCCCATATATACAAACAGCTTCATACACACTGGAATGAGCAGAGGAATTCTGAGAACATTGTCCCTCAACGACGATATATAGTGTAATGCCACATTACACTGAATGTAAGGCTTTCCAAAGCTCGGGAACATTGTCTCTCAAGTAAGTTATTGAATTCAATGATACATTTCAGTGAGGTGTTTGGCTTTTCAAAGCTACTCAATTTGCTTATTTCTCTTTCAAGCTTTGTGGAACATACATTTAAGGTTCTAGCTTCCTTTAAATAAAAAATATAGGATTCATACACTGTTTAATGTGCTCTCAACTTGAATTAAGGAATTCTTAGATGTTAGATACCTTTTCTACCCGAAGAACTGCCTTGGAGAATCTGTTTCTGCACTTCTAAACGAGTTCTCATCTATTTACTGCCATTTTCTCCGAATTATTCATGTTTTCATATAGTTTCCTATATCCGGCCTTATCGTCCAAGTATTAGCATTCCCCATATGTACAAACAGCTTCGTACACACTGGAATGAGCAAAGGAAGTCTGAGAACATTGTCCCTCAACGACGATATATAGTGTAATGCCACATTACCCTGAATGTAAGCCTTTCCAAAGCTTGGGAACATTGTTTCTCAAGTAAGATAAAGAGTTTAATGAAATATTTCAGTGAGGTTTTTGGCTTTTCAAAGCTACTCAATTTGCTTATTTCTCTCATTCCAGCTTTGTGTGACATACATTTAAGGTTCTAGCTTCCTTTAAATAAAAAATATAGGATTCATACACTTTCTATTGTTCTCTCAACTTGAATTAAGGAATTCTTGGATGTTAGATACCTTTTCTACCCGAAGAACTGCCTTGGAGATTCTGTTTCGGCTCTTCTAAACCAATTCTCACCTATTTACTGCCATTTTTTCCGAATTATACATGATTTCATGTAGTTTCCTATATTCGGCCAACTTCTCAAAGTATAAATATTGCCCAAATAGACAAAGAACTTCCTACACAATGTTATTAACAGAAGAAACTTGAGAACACTGTCCCTCAACTATGTTATATAGTTTAATGCTACATTACAGTGAACTGTATTGCTTTCCAACTTTGCTCAATTTGCTGATTTATCTCTTTCAAGCCTTGTGGGACACACATGTAAAGTTCTGGTCTTCTTTAAGTAAATAAAAGAGGTTTCATACACGGTTTATTGTGTTCTTAACTGTAGTTAAGAATTTCCTGGATGTAGGATACCTTTTCTACACTAAGAAATGACTTGGATAATCTGTTTCTGTTGTTCTAAACTAGTTCTAATCTATTTACTGCTATTTTCTCCAAATTATTCATGTTTTCATGTAGTTTCCTATATTAGGCCTTCTTGTCCAATTATTAGCAATCCCCACATATACAAACAACTTCCTACACACTGGAATGAACAAATGAAGACTGAGAACATTGTCCCTGAACTATGATATAGAGTGTAATGCTACATTACTGTGAATGGATTGCTTTCCAAAGCTCGGGAACATTGTCTCTCAAGTAAGTTACTCAGTTTAATGATACATTTCAGTGAGTTGTGTGGCTTTCAAAGCTACTCAATTCGCTTATTTCTCTTTCAAGCTTTGTGGAACATACATTTAAGGTTCTAGCTTCCTTTAAATAAAAAATATAGGATTCATACACTGTTTAATGTGCTCTCAACTTGAATTAAGGAATTCTTGGATGTTAGATACCTTTTCTAACCAAAGAACTGCCTTTTTGAATCTGTTTCTGCACTTCTAAACGAGTTCTCATCTATTTACTGCCATTTTCCCCCAATTATTCGTGTTTTCTTGTAATTTCCTATATTCGGCCAACTTCTCCAATTATAAATATTGCCCACTTAGACAACGAACTTCCTACACAATGTTATTAACAGAAGAAAATCGAGAACACTGTCCCTCAACTATGTTATAGAGTGTAATGCTACATTTCAGTGAACTGTATTGCTTTCCTACATTGTTCAATTTGCTGATTTCTATCTTTCAATCCTTGTGTGACACACATGTAAAGTTCTGGTCTTCTTTAAGTAAATAAAAGAGGTTTCATACACTGTTTAATGTGCTCTCAACTTGAATTTATCAATTCTTGGATGTTAGATACCTTTTGTACACTAAGAACTAACTTGGAGAATCTGTTTCTGCTGTTCTAAACCAGTTCTCATCTATTTACTGCCATTTTCTCCGAATTATTCGTGTTTTCTTGTAATTTCCTATACCTTCTTGTCCAAGTATTAGCATTACCCACATATACAAACAACTTCGTACACACTGGAATGAGCAGAGGAATCCTGAGAACACTGTCCCTCAACTATGTTATATAGTTTAATGCTACATAACAGTGAACTGTATTGCTTTCCAACTTTGCTCAATTTGCTGATTTCTCTCTTTCAAGCCTTGTGGGACACACATGTAAAGTTCTGGTCGTCTTTAAGTAAATAAAAGAGGTTTCATACACTGTTTATTGTGTTCTTAACTCTAGTTAAGAATTAATTGGATGTTCGATACCTTTTCTACACTAAGAAATGACTTGGATAATCTGTTTCTGTTGTTCTAAACTAGTTCTAATCTATTTACTGCCATTTTCTCCAAATTATTCATGTTTTCATGTAGTTTCCTATATTAGGCCTTCTTGTCCAAGTATTAGCATTCCCCACATATACAAACAACTTCCTACACACCGGAATGAGCAGAGGAAGAGTGAGAACATTGTCCCTGAAATATGATATAGAGTGTAATGCTACATTACTGTGAATGGATTGCTTTCCAAAGCTCGGGAACATTGTCTCTCAAGTAAGTTACTCAGTTTAATGATACATTTCAGTGAGTTGTTTGGCTTTCAAAGCTACTCAATTTGCTTATTTCTCTTTCAAACTTTGTGGAACATACATTTAAGGTTCTAGCTTCCTTTAAATAAAAAATATAGGATTCATACACTGTTTAATGTGCTCTCAACTTGAATTAAGGAATTCTTGGATGTTAGATACCTTTTCTACCCCAAGAACTGCCTTGGAGAATCTGTTTCTGCACTTCTAAACGAGTTCTCATCTATTTACTGCCATTTTCTCCGAATTATTCGTGTTTTCTTGTAATTTCCTATATTCGGCCATCTTCTCCAAGTATAAATATTGCCCACATAGACAAAGAACTTCCTTCACACTGTTATGAACAGAAGAAACTCGAGAACACTGTCCCTCAACTATGTTATAGAGTGTAATGCTACATTACAGTGAACTGTATTGCTTTCCAAAGTTTCTCAATTTGCTGATTTCTCTCTTTCAAGCCTGTGTGACACATATGTAAAATTCTGGTCTTCTTTAAGTAAATAAAAGAGGTTTCATACACTGTTTATTGTATTCTTAACTCTAAGAATTTCATGGATGTTGGATACCTTTTCTACACTAAGAACTGACTTTGAGAATCTGTGTCTGTTCTTCTAAACCAGTTCTCATCTATTTACTTCCATTTTCTCTGAATTATTCATTTTTTGATATAGTTTCTGCCATCTTGACCAAGTATAAGCATTGCCCATATATACAAACAACTTCCTACACACTGTTATGAACAGAAGAAACTCTAGAACACCGTACCTCAACTATGTTATAGAGTGTAATGCTACATTACAGTGAACTGTAAGACTTTCCAAAGCTCGGGAACATTGTCTCTCAAGTAAGTTATAGAGTTTAATGATACATTTTAGTGAAGTGTTAGGCTTTTCAAAGCTACTTAATTGGCTTATTTCTTTCTTTCAAGCTTTGTGTGACATACATTTAAAGTTCAAGGCTCCTTTAATTAAAAAAATATCAGATTCATACACAGTTTAATGTAATCTGAACTCGAATTAAGGCATTCCTAGATTGTAGGTACCTTTTATACACAAACAAAAGAGTTGGAGAATTGTTTTATACATGTTCTATGTGACTTCTCATCTATTTACTATTATTTTCCCAGAATTAGTGATGTTTTTTGTATTTTCTAACTTTAGGCCAGGAATAAGCATTGGGAACATAGACAAACAACTACCTAAACTCTGTTATGAAACTTAAATGCTCAGGAAGATTGTCTCTAAACTATGTAATAGAGTTTAATGATACATTTCAATGAAGTGTAATTAGAAGGTACTCAATTTGCTTATTTCTCTCTTTCAAGCTTTGTGAGACATACATTTAAGGTTCTACGTTCTTTGATGTAAAAAATATACTATTTATACAATGTTTAATGTGCTCTCAACAGGACTTAAGGAATAATTGGATGTTTGATACCTTTTCTACACTAAGAACTGACTTGGAGAATCTGTTTCAGCTGTTCTAAACCAGTTCTCATCTATTTATTGCCATTTTCTCCGAATTATTCATCTTTTCATACAGTTTCCTATATTCGGCCTTCTTGTCCAAGTATAAGCATTGCCCACATATATAAACAACTTCCTACACACTGTTATGAACAGAAGAAGCTCAAGAACACTGTCCCTCAACTATGTTATAGAGTGTAATGCTACATTACAGTGAACTGTAAGGCTTTCCAAAGCTGCTTAATGTGTTTATTTCTATATTTCAAGGGGATTCTGCCTTGTAAAACACACATTTACAATTCTAGGCTCATTTAAGTAAATATATGTGATTCATACACTGTTTAATGTGATATGAACTCTAATTAAGTCTTTCCCGCATTGTAGATACCTTTTATACACAAACAAAAGAGTTGGAGAATTGTTTTATACATATTTTATGCGAGTTCTCATCAATTTGCTGTTATTTTCTGAGAATTAATAATGTTTTCTTATGGTTTCTAAAATTAGGCCAGAAATAAGCATTGGGAACATCGACAGACCACTACCTAAACACTGCTATGAACCCTAAAATCTCGGGAACATTGTTTCTAAATCATGAAATAGAGTTTAATGATACATTTCAGTGAAAAATATTTAAAAGCTACTCAATTTGCTTCTTTCCCTCTTTTAAGCTTTTTGTGACATACATTTAAGTTTCTAGGTTCCTTTAAGTAAAAAATATAGGATTAATACATTGTTTAATGTGCTCTCAACTTGAATTAAGGAATTTCTGCATGTTAGATACCTTTTCTATACAAATAACTGACTTGGAGAATCTAATTTTAATTAGAGTTAACAACACAATAAACAGTGTATGAAACCTCTTTTATTTACTTAAAGTAGCCTAGAACTTTACATGTGTGTCACACAAGGCTTGAAACAGAGAAATCAGCAAATTGATCAAATTGGAAAGCAATACAGTTCACTGTAATGTAGCATTATATTCTATAACATAGTTGAGGGACAGTGTTCTCGAGCTTCTTCGGTTCATAACAGTGTGTAGGAAGTTGTTTGTATAAGTGGGCAATGTTTATACTTGGACAAGATGGCCGAATATAGGAAATACATGAAAACATGAATAATTCAGAGAAAATGGCAGTAAATAGAAGAGAACTCGATTAGAACAGCTGAAACAAATTTTCCAAATCAGTTCTTAGTGTAGAAAAGGTGTCTAACATCCAGGAATTGCTTAATTCGAGTTGAGAGCACATTAAACAGTGTATGAATCCTATATATTTTACTTAAAAGAGCCTAGAACTTTAAATGTATGTCACACAAAGCTTGAAAAATTGAAATAAGCAAAATGAGTAGCTTTGAAAAGCCAAACACTTCACTGAAATGTATCATTAAACTTTATAACTTACTTGAGACACAATGTTCCTGAGATTTGAAAACCTTACATTCAATGTAATGTAGCAGTACTCTCTCTATCATAGTTGAGGGACAATGTTCTCAGGTTTCCTCGGCTCATAACAGTGTGTAGGATGTTGTTTGTATATGTGAGCAATGCTAATATTGGGACGAGAAGGCTGAATATAGGAAACTACAAGAAAACATGAATAATACATAGAAAATAGTAGTAAATAGATGATAACTGGTTTAGAATAGCAGAAACAGGTTCTCCAAATCAGTTCTTAGTGTAGAAAAGGTATCTAACATCCAAGAATTCCTTAATTCATGTTGAGAGCATATTAAACAGTGTATGAATCCTATATTTTAGAATTAAGGAAACTAGAAACTTCAAGGTATGACACACAGAGCTTAAAGGAGAGAAATAAGAAAATTGAGTAGCTTTTAATTACACTTCACTGAAATGTATCATTAAACTCTAAAACACAGTTGAGAGACACTGTTCCCTAGCTTTTCAGGTTCATAACAGTGTTTAGGTAGTTGTTTGTCCAAGTTCCCAATGTGTATTGTTGGTCTAATGTTAGAAACTACAAGAAAACATCAGTAATTCTGGGAAAATAACTAAACAGATGATAACACGCATAGAACATGTATAAAACACTTCTAATCTTTTGTGTATAAAATGTATCTATGATACAGGAAAGCTTTCATTAGAGTTTAGATCACATTGAAGAGTGTATGAATCTTATATTGTTTGCTTAAATGATCCTAGAATTGTAAATGTGTGTCATACAAGTCAGAATACCATTGAAATAGAGAAATAAACACATTAAGCAGCTTTGGAAAGCCTTACAATTCACTGTAATGTAGCATTACAGTCTATAACAGAGTTGAGGGACAGTGTTCTCGACCTTCCTCTGTTCAAAACAGTGTGTAGGAAGTTGTTTGTATATGTGGGCAATGATTATACTTGGACAAGAAGACCGAATATAGGAAATTATATAATACCATGAATAATTCCGAGAAAATGGCTGTAAATAGATAAGAAGTGGTTTAAAACAGCGTAAACAGATTCTCCAAGTCAGTTCTTAGTGTAGACAAGGTATCTAAGATCCATGAAATACTAATTAGAGTTAAGAACACATTAAACAGTGTAAGAAACCTCTTTTATTTCTTAAGGTAGCCTTGAACATTACCTGTGTGTCACACAAGGCTTGAAAGAGAGAAATCAGCAAATTGAGCAACAAGGGAAAGCATTACAGTTCACTGTAATGTAACAATACACTCTATAACATAGTTGAGGGACAGCGTTCTCGAGTTTCTTATGTTCATATCAGTGTGTAGGAAGTTGTTTGTATATGTGGGCAATGTTTATACTTGGACAAATGTCTGAATATATGAAACTACATGTAAACATGAATAATTCAGAGAAAATGGAAGTAAATAGATGAGAACTCGTTTAGTACAGCTGTAACGAAATCCCCAAGTCAGTTCTCAGTGTAGAAAAGGTATCTCAAGGAATTCTTAATTAGAGTTTAGAGCACATTAAACAGTGTATGAATCCTATATTTATTACTTAAAGGAGCCTAGAACTTTAAATGAATGTCACACAATGCTTGAAAGAGAGAAATAAGCAAATTGAGTAGCTTTGAAAAGCCAAACATCTCACTGAAAAGTATCATTAAACAATATAATTTACTTGAGAGGCAATGTTCCCGAGCTTTGGAAAGCCTTAAAATTCACTGTATTTAGCATTACACTCTATAACATAGTTGAGGAACAATTTTCTCAGGCTTCCTTTGCTCATATCAGTGTTTAGGAAGTTGTTTGTATATGTGGGCAACGCTAATACTTGGACGAAAAGGCCGAATATAGGAAACTATATGAAAATATGAATAATTCAGATAAAATGTTAGTAACTAGATGAGAACTGGTTTAGAACAGCAGAAATAGATTCTCCAAGACAGATCTTAGTGTAGAAAAGGTATGCAACATCCAAGAATTCCTTAATTCAAGTTGTGAGCCCATTAAACAGTGTATGAATCCTATATTTTTTACTTAAAGGAACCTAGAAACTTAAGTGTATGAAACACAAAGCTTCAAAGAGAGAAATAAGCGAATTGAGTAGCTTTTAATTACTCTTCACTGAAATGTAACATTAAAGTCTAAAACATAGTTGAGAGACAATGTTCCCGATCTTTTCAGGTTCATAACAGAGTTTAGGTAGTTGTTTGTCCATGTTCCCAATGGTTATTCTTGGTCTAATTTTAGAAACTACAAGAAAAGATCAGTAATTCTGGGAAAATAACTGTAAATTGATGAGGACTCGCATAAAACATGTATAAAAAACTTCTCCAAGTCTTTTGGTTGTCTATAAATTTATCTACGATCCAGGAAAGCCTTAATTAGAGTTGAGATCAAATTCAACAGTGTATGAATCATGCATTTTTTACTTAAATGAGCCTAGAATGGTAAATGTGTGTCATACAAGTGAGAGTACCATTGAAATAGAGAAATGAACACATTAAGAAGCTTTGGAAAGCCTTACAGTTCTCTGTAATGTAGCATTACACTCTATAACATAGTTGAGGTACAGTGTTCTTGAAATTCTTCTGTTCATAACAGTGTGTAGGAAGTTGTTTGTATATGTGGGCAATACTTATACTTGGAGAAGAAGGACAAATATAGGAAACTATATGAAAACATGAATAATTCAGAGAAAATGGCAGTAAGTAGATGATAACTGGTTAGAACAACAGAAACAGATTCTCCAAGTCAGTTCTTAGTGTAGAAAATGTATCTGAGATCCAGGAAAATCTTAATTAGAGTAAAGAACACCATAAACAGTGTATGAAACCTGTTTTATTTACTTAAAGTAGCCTAGAACTTTACATGTGTCACACAAGGCCTGAAACAGAGAAATCAGCAAATTGAGCAAATTGGAAAGCAATACAGTTCACTGTAATGTAGCATTACACTCTATAACAGAGTTGAGCATCCGTGTTCTCGAGTTACTTCTGTTTATAACAGCGCGTAGGAAGTTGTTTGTATATGTGGGCACTGTTTATACTTGGACAAGATGGCTGAATATGGGAAACTACATGAAAACATGAATAATTAATAGAAAATGGCAGTAAATAGATGAGAACTCCTTTAAAACAGCTAAAACGAATTGTCCAATTCAGTTCTTAGTGTACAAACGGTATCTACTATCCAGGAAAGACTTAATGAGAGTTCAGATCACATTAAACAGTGTATGAATCATATATTGCTTACTTAAATGAGCCTAGATCGGTAAATGTGTGTCATTCAATCCAGAATACCATTGAAATAGAGAAAAAAACACATTAAACAGCTTTGGAAAGCCTTACAGTTCACTGTAATGTAGCATTACACTCTATAATATAGTTGATGGACAGTGTTCTTGAGCTTCTTCTGTTCATAACAGTGTGTAGGAAATTGTTTGTATCTGTGGGAAATACTTATACTTGGACAAGAAGGCCGAATATAGGAAACTACATGAAAATATGAATAATTCAGAGAAAATGGCGGTAAATAAATGAGAACTGGTTTAGAACTGCAGAAACAGATTCTCCAAGTCAGTTCTTAGTGTAGAAAAGGTATCAACATCCAGCAATTCCTTAATTCAAGTTGAGAGCACATTAAACAGTGTATGAATCCTATATTTTTTACTTAAAGGAACCTAGAAACTTAAAGGTATGTCACACAAAGCTTAAAAGAGGGAAATAAGCAAATTGAGTAGCTGTTAATTACACTTCACTGAAATGTATCATTAAACTCTATTACATAGTTTAGAGACAATGTTCCCAAGCTTTTAAGGTTCATAGCACTGTTTAGGTAGTTGTTTGTCCATGTTCCCAATGCTTATTTCTGGCCTAATGTTAGAAACTACAAGAAAATATCATTACTTCTGGGAAAATAACAGTAAATTAATGAGAATTCACATAAAACATGATAAAACCATTCTCCAAGTGTTTTGTTTGTGTATAAATGGTACCTATAATCCAGGAAAGCCTTAATTATAGTTCAGATCACATTAAATAGTGTTTAAATCACATATATTTACTTAAATGAGCCTAGAATGGTAAATATGTGTCATACAATGCAGAATACCTTGTAAATAGAGAAATAAACTCATTAAGCAGCTTTGGAAAGCCTTACTGTTCACTGTAATTTAGCATTACACTCTATAACATAGTTGAGGGACAGTGTTCTCAACCTTCCTTTGTTCATAACAGTGTGTAGGAAATTGTTTGTATATGTGGGAAATGATTATACTTGGACAAGAAGGCCAAATATAGGAAACTATATGAAAACATGAATAATTCAGAGAAAATGTGAGAAAATTGATGAGAACTGGTTTTGAACAGCTGATATGAATTCTCAAGTCAGTTATTACTGGAGAAAAAGGTATGTAACATCCAGGAATTCCATAAATCGAGTTGAGAGCACATTAAACAGTGTATAAATCCTATATTTTTTACTTAAAGGAGCCTAGAACTTTAAAAGTATGTCACACAAAGGTTGAAAGGCCGAATTCAGCCAATTAAGTAGCTTTGAAAAGCCTAACACCTCACTGAAATGTAACATTAAACTGTATAACATTCTTGAGAGACACTGTCCCGAGCTTTGGAAAGCCTTACATTTACTGTAATGTAGCATTACAGTCTATAACATAGTTGAGTTACAGTATTCTCAAGCTTCTTCTGTTCATAACAGTGTGTAGGATGCTGTTTGTATATGTGGGCAATACTTATACTTGGACAAGAAGGCCGAATATAGGAAATTATATGACAACATGAATAATTCCGAGAAAATGGCAGTAAATAGATGAGAACTGGTTTAGAACAGCAGAAACAGATTCTCCAAGTCAGTTCTTAGTGTAAAAAACGTATCTAACATCCAGGAAATCCTTTTTTTTTTTCTTCCATTTTGCCTTTTTTGTTTGTTTGTTTGTTTGTTTTTTAAATTTTTTTATTAAATTATTATCTGTGTACATATTTTAACTCCCCCCTCCCATACATACCCTCCCTCCCCAGAGTTTTCTGTCCATTGGTTGTACTTATATGGATGTATACAAGTCCTTTGGTTGATCTCTTATCTTTCCCAGATCTCCCTACTGTCCCTGCTCTACTTTTACAGTCTGCTTGTTGCTTTACTGTCTTTGTATCTGAATTTTGGTTTGTCAGTTTATAATGTTCTTTAATACCCATAAATAAGTGAGGCCATGTGGTATTTCTCTTTCATTGACTGGCTTATTTCACTCAGCATGATGTTCTCTAGTTCTATCCAGGTTGCTGCAAATGATGAGAATTCCCTTTTTTTATGGCAGCATAGTATTCCATTGTGTAGTTGTACCATAGTTTTTTGATCCAATCATCTGCTGACAGGCATCTGGGCTGTTTCCAGATTCTAGCTATTGTAGATTGTGCTGCTATGAACATAGGGGTGCATATATCCTTTCTGATTGGTGTTTTTAGCTTCTTGGGATATATTCCTAGGAGTGGGATTGCTGGGTCAAATGGGAGTTCCATTTTCAGTTTTTTAAGGTAACTACACACTGTACTCCACAGTGGTTGCACCAGTCTGTATTCCCACCAGCAATGCACGAGGGTTCCTTTTTCTCCACAACTTTGCCAACACTTGTTATTTGTTGATTTGTTGATGTTGGCCATTCTGACAGATGTGAGATGGTACCGCATTGTTGTTTTGATTTGCATCTCTAGGATAATTAGTGACTTTGAGCATGTTTTCATGTGCCTTTTGGCCTTCCTTCTGTCTTCTTTTGAAAATATTCTATTTAGGTCCATTGCCCATTTTTTAATTGGATCATTCATCTTCCTTTTATTTAGATGTATAAGCTGTTTGTAGATGATGGAGATTAAACCTTTATCAGTGGTAACATTTGCAAATATGTTCTCCCACACAGTGGGCTTTCTTTTTGTTTAGTTGATGATTTCTTTTGCTGTAAAAAAGCTTTTTTTTTGATGTAGTCCCATTTGTTTATTTTCTCTTTAGCTTCCATTGCCCTAGGGGCAGTATCAGTGAAGAAGTTCTTTTGGCATATGTCTGAGATTTTGTTGCTTCTGGATGCTTCTAGTATTTTTATGGTTTCCCTCTGATGTTTAAGTCCTGTATCCATTTTGAGTTTATTTTTGTATATGGTGTAAGTTGGTGATCTAGTTTCATTCTTTTGCATGTATCTGTCCAATTTTACCAACACCATTTATTGAAGAGACTGTCTTGACTCTATTGTATATTCACAGCTCCTTTGTCAAATATTAATTGAGCATAGTGATTTGGGTTGTTAACTGGGTTCTCCATTTGATTCCATTGATCTATATGTCTGTTCTTGTGCCAGTACCAGGCTGTTTTGAGAACAGTGGCTTTGTAATACAGTTTGAAGTCTGGTATTGAGATCCCTCCTACTTTACTCTTCTTTCTCAGGATTGCTGTGGCTATTCGGGGTCTTTTATTGTTCCAAATGAACTTTTGGAGAGTTCTTTCTAGGTCAGTGAAATATGCCGTTGGTATTTTAATGGGGAGGGCATTGAACCTATAGATTGCTTTAGGAAGTATGGACATTTTGATGATGTTGATTCTACCAATCCATGAACATGATATGTTCTTCCATCTGTTTACATCTTCCTCTACCTCTTTTTTCAGGGTCGTGTAGTTTTCCGCATATAGGTCCTTAACTTCCTTAGTTAAGTTTATTCCTAGGTATCTTAATTTTTTTGGTGCGATGGTAAAAGGAATTGCTTTTTTATTCTCAGTTTCTATAAGTTCGCTGTTGGTGTATAGAAATGCCATAGATTTCTTGGCGTTAATTTTGTATCCTGCTACATTGCCAAATTCATTTATTAAGTCAATTAGTTTCTTAATGGAGTCTTTTGGGTTTTTTATATACAATATCATGTCGTCTGCAAATAAGGATAACTTTACTTCTTCTTTTCCAATTTGGATGCCTTTTATTTCCTCCTCTTGTCTAATTGCAATGGCTAGTACTTCCAGTACTATGTCAAAGAGGAGTGGTGATAGCGGGCATCCCTGTCTTGTTCCTGTTCTTAGAGGGAATGGTTTTAGTTTTTGCCCATTGAGTGTGATGTTGGCTGTGGGTTTATTGTATATAGGTTTTATTATGTTGAGGTATGATCCTTGTACTCCCACCTTGTTGAGAGTTTTTATCAGGACAGGGTGTTGGATTTTATCAAATGCTTTTTCTGCATCAATTGATATGACTATATGGTTTTTATCTTTCAATTTGTTTATGTGATGTATCACGTTTATTGATTTGCGGATATTGAACCAACCTTGCATTCCTGGAATAAATCCGACTTGGTCATGGTGTATGAGCTTTGTGATGCTCTGCTGGAGCCGATTTGCTAGAATTTTGGCATCTATGTTCATGAAGGATATTGGCCTGTAATTCTCTTTCATTGAGTTGTCTTTATCTTGTTTTGGTATTAGGGTGATGCTGGCTACATAGAAGGAGTTTGGAAGTGTTCCTTCCTCTTGAATTTTTTTGAACAGTCTGAGGAGGATAGGTTTTAGTTCTTCCTTGAATGTTTGGTAAAACTCTCCTGTGAAGCCATCTGGTCCTGGGCTTTGTTTACTGGAAGCTTTTTTTAAAATTAATTAATTTATTTATTTTTACATATTTTAATGATTTTTTTTGTCCCTCTCCCTTCCTCCCACACATCCCCTCCCTCTCCAGAGTTTTATGCCCATTGGATGTACTTATATGCATGTATACAAGTCCTTCAGTTGATCTATTATCTCCCCCAGATCCTCCTCCCTTCCCTGCTGAAATTTGACAATCTCCTTGTTGCTTTACTGTCTCTATATCTATCTTTTGGATCATCAGTTTATAATGATCTTTATTATCCACAAATGAGTGAGGTCATGTGGTGTTTCTCTTTCATTGATTGGCTCATTTCACTCAGCATGATGTTCTCCAATTCCATCCAGGTTGCTGCAAAAGATGAGAATTCCTTCTTTTTTATGGCCTCATAGTATTCCATTGTGTAGATGTACCATAGTTTTTTGATCCAATCATCTGCTGACGGGCACCTGGGCTGTTTCCAGATTCTAGCTATTGTAGATTGTGCTGCTATGCACATACGGGTGCATATATGCTTTCTGATTGGTGTTTCTAGTTTCTTGGGATATATTCCTAGGAGTGGGATTACTGGGTCAAATGGGAGTTCCATTTTCAGTTTTTTGAGGAAACTACACACCGTTTTCCACAGTGGTTGCACCAGTCTGCATTCCCACCAGCAGTGCACGAGGGTTCCTTTTTCTTTGCAACCTCGCCAACACTTGTCGTTTGTTGTTTTGTTGATGTTGGCCATTCTGACAGGTGTGAGATGGTACCGCATTGTTGTTTTGATTTGCATCTCTCGTATAATTAGTGACTTTGAGCATGTTTTCATGTGTCTTTTGGCCTTCATTCTGTCCTCCTTTGAGAATATTCTATTTAGTTCCATTGCCCATTTCTTAATTGGATCATTCATCTTCCTTGTATTTAGTTGTATCAGCTCTCTGTAGATGTTGGAGATTAAACCTTTATCAGTGGTGTTATTTGCAAATATGTTCTCCCACACTGTGGGCTTTCTTGTTGTTTTGTTGATGGTTTCTTTTGCTGTAAAAAAGCTTTTTATTTTGATGTAGTCCCATTTGTTTATTTTCTCTTTAGCTTCCATTGCCCTAGAGGTACTGGAAGCTTTTCGATGACTGTTTCAATATCTTCCCAAGTCACTGGTCTATTGAGATTTTTAGATTCTTCCTGATTGAGTTTTGGAAGTTTGTATTTTTCTAGTAATATGTCCATTTCCTCCAGGTTGTTCAGTTTGTTGGAATAGAGTTGTTTGTAGTATTTTGTAACAATCCGTTGTATTTCAGTGGGGTCTGTTGTTATTTCACCTCTTTTGTTTCTGATTTTGTTTATTTGGGTCCTCTCTCTTTGTTTCTTGGTTAGCCTGGCTAGAGCACCATCTATCTTGTTTATTTTTTCAAAGAACCAGCTCTTGGTTTTGTTGATCTTATGTATTGTTTCTTTGGTCTCAATGTCGTTTATCTCCGCTCTGATTTTTGTTATTTCCTTCCATCTGCTTACACTGGGGTTTTCTTGTTTCTCTTTTTCTAACTCTTTGAGTTGCAGAGTTAGATCATTTGTTACCATTTTTTCTAGTTTCTTGCAATAGGCTTGTAGGGATATGAACTTTCCTCTCAAAACTGCTTTTGCTGTGTCCCATGGATTATGGATAGTTGTGTTTTCATTGTGATTTGTTTCCAGGATGTTTTTAATTTCTTCCTTGATTTCTCTGGTAACCCAGTCCTTGTTTAATAGCATGCTGTTTAGTCTCCATGTGTTTGATTTCTTTGGATTATTTTTATTGTAGTTAATTTCCAGTTTTATGCCATTATGGTCTGAGAAGATGCTTGATATGATTTCTATCTTCTTGAATTTGAAGAGACTTTGCCTATGTCCCAAAATGTGGTCTATCTTTGAGAATGTCCCATGTGTGCTTGAGAAAAATGTATATTCTGTGGCTTTGGGGTGGAATGTTCTGAAGATGTCGATTAATTCCATCTGGTATAGCGAGTCATTTAGGATTGATATTTCTTTGCTGATTTTTTGTTTAGATGATTTGTCAAAGGGTGACAGTGGGGTATTAAAATCTCCTACTATGATTGTATTGCTAATAATCTCTCCCTTAATGTCCTCCAACAGTTTTTTTATATATTGGGGTGCTCCCATATTGGGTGCATATATATTTACCAGGGTTATTTCTTCTTGTTGGATTGCTCCCTTTAGTATTATGAAGTGGTCTTCATTGTCTCTTGTTATGTCCTTCAAGCTGAGATCTAATTTGTCAGATATAAGTATTGCTACCCCAGCTTTTTTTTTTTTCATTTCCATTTGCCTGGAAAACCTTTTTCCATACCTTCACCCTCAGTCTGTGTGCATCTTTTTTCCTGAGGTGGGTTTCTTGTAGACAACAGATGTATGGGTCTTGTTTTCTTGTCCAATCTGTTACCCTATGTCTTTTGATTGGAGCATTTAGTCCATTTACATTTAAAGTTATTATTGATAGATACTTATTTGACGCCATCTTTATTCTATACCCCTGTGTTTCTTCTTTGCTTTCTATTTCTTTAATTTTACAGTAGACCCTTTAGCATTTCTTGCATTGCTGGTTTGGTGGAGATAAATTCCCTTAGCCTGTTTTTGTCTTTGAAGGTCCTGATTTCACCTTCACTTTTGATTGCCAGCCTTGCTGGGTACAGTATTCTTGGATTCAGACCCTTCCTTTGCATGACTTTGTATATTTCATCCCATTCCCTTCTGGCCTGATAAGTTTCAGTGGAGAAGTCAGTTGCTAGTCTGATGGGGGTTCCTTTATATGTAACTTTCTGTCTCTCTCTGGCTGCTTTTAAAATTCTTTTTTTGTCGTTCGTTTTTGCCAGCTTAATTATAATATGTCTAGGGGTCGGTTTTCTGGGGTTCATTTTGCTTGGGACTCTGCAAGCATCTTGAATTTGTGTGGGTTTTTTCTTCTCCATCTCAGGAAAGTTTTCTGTCATTATTTCTTGAAATACATTTTCCATGTCTTCCTCAATTCCCTTTCCTTCTGGAACCCCTATTATTCTAATATTGTTTTGTTTTGTATTGTCACAAAGTTCCCTTATACTTTTCTCCTGTTTTTTAATTTTTTTTCCAGAAGCTGTTCTAATTGGGTATTTTTTTTCCATCTTGTCTACTAGCTCGCTGATGCGGTCCTCTGCTTCTTCTAATCTACTCTTGATGCTTTCTATTGAGTTCTTTACAGTAGTGATGTCATTTTTCATTTCTTCTTGGTTCTTCTTCATTTCCTCTTGGTCCTTACTCATATTATCAAATTTGTCTCCCATTCTTTTTAGCCATCCTATGATCATTACTCTGTATTCTTGCTCTGGTAGGTTGCTTGCTTCTATATCGTTTACATCCTTTCCTGGTGAAGCCTGTTTTTCTTTCATATGAAGCTGTTTTGGGGTCTCCCCATTATTTAGGATGTCTGGTTGTGTAGTTCTCTCTCTTTTGCTTTGATTAAAAGGCACAAATTACAACACAACCAGGTACAACAGGCAAGGCACTGAATAGAAATGTGTTTGTAATATTAATAACCACCAATAAAGTTGACAAGAACCCAGCTAACATAAACATACAATCAGACAAAAAGAATAGGCAAATCAATCTTATAAAAAAAAGCATACAACTTCAGTATATTCACCATTCAACATACAACTTCAAAGAGTTAGAGAGAAAGACTGTTTTTTTGTTTTGTTTTGTTTTTAGGACAACTGCGAGGTAGGTGTGAATGGGCTTGGTGCAGGTAGTTGGAATTTAGATATATACAAGTAGGGTGAAATTTTAGGAGGGGGTAGACAGAAGGAATGGGGAAAATCTAGAGCAGGAAAGGGTTAAGATAAACGGGGTACAAAAAGAAAAGATTAGAAACAGGGTGAAGGCATAAAGGTAGGGTTGAGATAGAATAAAGCTTTGGAGAAGGAAAGATAGATAAAGACTGTAGAACAATAATCCTGAAATAAATATATGTGTATATATATATATATATATATATATATTATGATGAAATAAAAATAATAAAAATAAACAAAAGAAAATAAGATGAAAAAAGTAAATTAGTAGCAGTGATAGTGTTGATTACGTATACAATGTAGAAATTAAAAAGATATAATCAAATGAGGAAAAAAATAGTTTCTTGAGTAAAAGTTTCAAATAATGAGAACAAAAATAAAAATCAAATATTTAAAAATTTTTAAAAAATTAAAATTAAATACAATTTGCAGTAATGAAGGTCATTCGCTTCCTCTATTATTATGATCCAGTCCTGATTTTTAGGAAGGTTTTGCTTTGTTTTTATTACACTAGAGTCAATTTGTAAATTAGCCTCTGGGGTCAGTGTTTCTAGGTTGACTTCCCAGACTTTAGAGCCTCTCAGCTTATTTATTTTTTGTCCTCTTTGAAGCAGGATCTACAGAGGGGGCAGGGGGCAGTTCCAAGCAACTGCACTCTCCCGCAACTCTCTGATATCCCTCTGAGCCAGATCCAAATGTGTTGCTCTTTAGATATCTCCCCTGTTAGGAGCAAGCTCCACTTTCACGGGTGACACCGGCCCAACAGCTGGGGCTTCCACTTATAATCACCACCCTTGTCCTCCAGCTTCCATGTGCCTTGTGCACGCGCATCCTTTTGTTGTCTCCTTGAGCACTCTCCATCCTCTCCCCGCGAAATCTGACATTTTCACCAAGCATTGGGGCACTCCTGTGGGGCCCATGTTCACGCAGCATGGGATCCGTGTTCTGGGGGTCACAGCTGCTTGGTGGTTGCTGCAGTTGTGCATATTCAGGCCTCTGACATGATCCTATATTCCTCTCAAGATGGTGAGGCTTCCCCATCCAAGCCAGCAGGTAGTTCCAGGTAGGGATGCAGCCCGCGTGGGTGCCTCCCTGTGAGGGGTACTTCTGACAGCAGACCCCCGGCCATTTCTTATGGCCTTCGCTGTCTCCCAGGTTGCTAATAAACACTCACCGCTGAACACCATCAGCTGCTCTCTCTTTCTGCTTCGGGACCAGGCTCAGAATCCTCCCATCTATTCTTCCGACATCTTTTGTCTTTCTAGATACCTTTTCTACACTAAGAACTGATTTGGAGAATCTGTTTCTGCTGTTCTAAACCAGTTCTCATCATTTACTGCCATTTTCTCTGAATTATTCATGTGTTCAGGTAGTTTCCTATATTCAGCCTTCTCGTCAAAGTATTAGCATTGCCCACATATACAAACAACATCCTACACACCGTTATGAGCAGAGGAAGCCTGAGAACATTGTCCCTCAACTATGATATAGAGTGTAATGCTACATTACAGTGAACTGTAAGGCTTTCCAAAGCTCGGGAACATTGTCTCTCAAGTATGTTATACAGTTTAATGATACATTTCAGTGAGGTGTTAGGCTTTTCAAAGCTACATAATTGGCTTATTTCTGTCTTTCAAGCATTGTGTTACATACGTTTAAAGTTCTAGGCTCCTTTAAGTAAAAAATATCGGATTCATACACTGTTTAATGTGCTCTCAACACGAATTAAGGAATTCCTGGATGTTAGATACATTTTCTACACTAAGAACTGACTTGGAGAATCTGTTTCTGCTATTCTAAAGGAGTTCTAATCTATTTACTGACATTTTCTCCAAATTATTCATGTTTTCATGTAGTTGCCTATAATCGGCCTTCTCTTCCAGGTATTAGCATTGCCCACATATACAAACAACTTCCTACACACTGTATGAGCAGAGGAAGCCGGAGAACATTGTCCCTCAAATATGACATAAAGGGTAATGCTACATTACAGTGAATGTAAGGCTTTCCAAAGTTCGGGAACATTGTCTCTCTAGTGAATTATAGAGTTTAATGATACATTTCAGTGAGGTGTTTGGCTTTTCAAAGATACCCAATTTGCTTATTTCTCTCTTTCAAGCTTTGTGTGCCATACATTTAAGGTTCTAGCTTACTTTAAGTAAAAAATATAGGATTCATACACTGTTTAATGTGCTCTCAACTTGAATTAAGGAATTCTTGGATGTTAGATAACTTTTCAATACTTAGAACTGACTTGGAGAATTTGATTCAGCTGTTCTCAATGAGTTCTCATCTATTTACTGCCAATTTCTCTGAATTATTCATGATTTCATGTAATTTCCTATATTCAGGCATCTTCACCAATTATACACATTGCCCACATATACAAACAACTTCCTACACACTGATATGAACAGAAGAAACTCCAGAACACTGTCCCTCAACTATGTTATAGAGTGTAATGCTAAATTACAGTGAACTGTATTGCTTTCCAATTTGCTCAATTTGCTGATTTCTCTCTTCCAAGCCTTGTTTGACACACATGTAAAGTTCTATGCTACTTTAAGTAAATAAAAGAGGTTTCATGCACTGTTTATTGTGTTCTTAACTCTAATTAAGAATTTCCTAGATGTTAGATACCTTTTCTACAATAAGAACTGACTTGAAGAATCTGTTTCTGATGTTCTAAACCATTTCTCATCTATTTACTGTCATTTTCTCCGTATTATTCATGTTTTCATAAATTTCACTATATTCAGTCATCTTGTCCAAGTATAAGCTTTGCCCATAGTTTCCTATATTCGGCCTTTTAGTCCAAGTATTAGCATTTCCCAAATATACAAACAACTTCCTACACACTCTTATGAGCAGAGGAAGCTTGAGAGCATGGTCCCTCAACTATCTTATAGAGTGTAATGCTACATTACAGTGCACTGTAAGAGTTTCCAATGCTCGGGAACATTGTCTCTCAAGTGAGTTATAGAGTTTAATGATACATTTCAATGAGGTGTTAGACTTTTCAAAGCTACTCAATTGGCTTATTTCTGTCTTTCAAGCTTTGTGTGACATACATTTGAAGATCTAGGCTACTTTAAGTAAAAAATATCGGATTCATACACACTTTAATGTGCTCTCAACTTGAATTAAGGAATTCCTGGATGTTAGATACCTTTTCTACACTAAGAACTGACTTGGAGAATTCTTTTCAGCTGTTCTAAAAATGTTCTCATCTACTTACTGCCATTTTCTCTGAATTATTCATGTTTTCATGTAGTTTCCTATATTCGGCCATCTTCTCCAAGCATAATCATTGCCCACATGCACAAACAACTTCCTACACACTGTGATGAACAGAAGAAGCTTGAGAACACTGTCCCTCAACTATGTTATAGAGTGTAATGCTACATTACAGTGAACTGTAAGGCTTTCCAAAGCTGCTTAATGTGTTTTTTTCTCTATTTCAATGGTATTCTTCCTTGTATGACACACATTTACCATTCTAGACTCATTTAAGTAAAAATAAGCGATTCATACACTGTTTAATATGATCTGAACTCTAATTAAGGTTTCCTGGATTGTAGATACCTTTTATACACAAGCAAAAGAGTGGAGAATTGTTTTATACATACCTTTAAGGTTCTAGCTTCCTTTAAGTAAAAAATATCGGATTCATACACTGTTTAATGTGCTCTCAACTCTAAATAAGAATTTTCAGGATCTTTGATTCATTTTCTACACTAAGAACTGACTTGGAGAATCAGTTTCTGCTATTCTAATCGAGTTCTCATCTATTTACTGCCATTTTCTCTGAATTATTCATGTTTTCATATATTTCACTATATTCAGTCATCTTGTCCAAGTATAAGCTTTGCCCATATATACAAACAACTTCCTACACACTGTTATGAACCGAAAAACTCAAGAACACTGTCGTTCAACTATGTTATAGAGTGTAATGCTGCTTTATAGTGAACTGTATAGCTTTCCAATGTTGCTCAATTGGCTGATTTCAATCTTTCAAGACTTGTGTGACACACATGTAAAGTTTTAGGCTACTTTAATTAAATTAAAGAGGTTTCATGCACTGTTTATTGTGATCTTAATTCTAATTAAGGGTTTCCTCGACCTTATATACCATTTCTCCACTGAGAACTGCTTTGGACAATTGGTTTCAGACATTTTAAACCAGTTCTCATCAATTTACTGACATTTACTCTGAATTATTCATGTTTTCATATAGTTTCCTAAATTTGGCCTTCTTATCCAAGTATAAGCTTTGCCCACATATACAAACACCTTCCTACACTCTGGTATGAACAGAAGAAGCTTGAGAACACTGTCCCTCAACTATATTATAGAGTGTAATGCTACATTACAGTGAACTGTAAGGCGTTCCAAAGCTGCTTAATCTGTTTATTTCTCTATTTCAATGGTATTCTGCCTTGTATGACACACATTTACCATTCTAGGCTCATTTAAGTAAAAATATGTGATTCAAACACTGTTTAATGTGATCTGAAGTATAATTAAGGCTTTCCTGGATTAAAGATACCTTTTATACACAAACAAAAGACTTGGAGAATGGTTTTATCATGTTTTTTGCGAGTTCTCATCAATTTACTGTTATTTTCCCAGAATTAATGATATTTTCTTGTAGTTTCTAACATTAGGCCAGGAATAAGCATTGGGAACATGGACAAACAACTACCTAAACACTGCTATGAACCTTAAAAGCCTGGGAACATTGTCTCTAAACTATGTAATAGAGTTTAATGATACATTTCAGTGAAGTGTAATTAAAAGCTACTCAATTTGCTTATTTCTATCTTTCAAGCTTTGTGTGACATAAATTTAAGCTTCTAGGTTCCTTGAAGTAAAAAATATAGGATTCATACTCTGTTTAATGTGCTCTCCAATTGAATTAAGGAATTCTTGGATGTTAGATACCTTTTCTATAGGAAGAACTGCATTGAAGAATCTGTTTCTGCTCTTCTAAACCTGCTCTCAACTATTTATTGCCATTTTCTCTGAATTATTCATGTTTTCATATAGTTTCCTATATTCGGCATTCTTCTCCAAGTATAATCATTGCCCACATATACAAACAACTTCCTACACAGTTATGAACAGAAGAAGCTCGAGAACATTGTACCTCAACTATGATATAGAGTGTAATGCTACATTACAGTGAACTGTAACGCTTTCCAAAGCTCGGGAACATTGTCTCTCAAGTATGTTATAGAGTTTAATGATACATTTCAGTGAGGTGTTAGGCTTTTCAAAGCAACTTAATGGGCTTATTTCTCTCTTTCAAGCTTTGTGTGACATACATTTAACGTTCTTGGCTCCTTTAAGTAAAAAATATAGGATTCATACACTGTTTAATGAGCTTTCAACTCGAATTAAGGAATTCCTGGATGTTAGATAACTTTTCTACACTAAGAATTGACTTGGAGAATCTGTTTCTGCTGTTCTAAACCAGTTTTCATCTATTTACTGCCATTTTCTCTGAATTATTCATATTTTCATGTAGTTTCCTATGTTTGGCCTTCTTGTCCAATTATTAGCAATGCCCACATATAAAAAAAACATCCTACACACTGTTATAAGCAGAGGAAGCCTGAGAACATTGTCCCTAAACTATGTTATAGAGTGTAATGCTAGATTACGCTGTACTGTAAGGCTTTCCAAAGATACTTATTGTGTTTTTTTCTCTATTTCAATGGTATTCTGACTTGTATGACACATACATACCATTCTAGGCTCATTAAACAATATATGATTCATACACTGTTTAATGTGATCTGAACTCTAATTAAGTCTTTCCTGGATAGTAGATACCTTTTGTACATTAAGGACTGACTTTGAGAATTCGTTTCAGCAGATCTAAACGAGTTCTCATCTATTTACTGTCATTTTCTCTTAATTATTCTTGTTTTCATGTAGTTTCCTATATTAGGCCATCTTGTTCAAGTATAAACATTGCCCACATAGACAAACAACTTCCTACACACTGTTATGAGCCGTGGAAGCCTGAGAACATTGTTCCTCAACTATGATATAGAGTGTAATGCTACATTACAGTGTACTGTAAGGCTTTCCAAAGCTACTTATTGTGTTTATTGTGATCGGAACTCTAATTAAGTGTTTCCTCGATCATAGATACTTTTCTATAATAAGAACTGACATGGCAAATCTGTTTCTGCTGTTCTAAACCCGTTCTCATCTATTTACTGCCATTTTCCCTGAATTATTCACCGTTTCATGTAGTTTCCTCTATTTGGCCTTATTGTCCATGTATTAGCATTGCCCACATATACAAACAATTTCCTACACACTGTTATGAAATGAAGAAGCTCAACTATGTTATAGAGTGTAATGCTACATTACAGTGAACTGTAAGGCTTTCCGAAGCTCGGGAACATTGTCCCTCAAGTATGTTATAGAATTTAATGATACATTTAAGTGAGGTGTTAGGCCTTTCAAAGCTACTTAATTGGCTTATTTCTCTCTTTCAAGCTTTGTGTGACATACATGTAAAGTTCTAGGATCCTTTAAGTAAAAAATATAGGATTCATACACTGTTTAATGTGCACTCAACTGGAATTAAGGGATTCCTGAATGATAGATACCTTTTCTACACTAAGAACTGAATTGGATAATTAGTTTCAGGTGTACTAAACGAGTTCTCAATTTTTTACTTCCATTTTCTTTGATTTATTCATGTTTTCATGTAGTTTCCTGTATTCGGCCATCTTGTCCAAATATAAACACTTCCCACATATACAAACAACTTCCTACACACTGATATGAACAGAAGAAACTCGAGAACACTGTCCCTCAACTATGTTATAGAATGTAATGCTACATTACAGTGAACTGTATTGCTTTCCAATTTGCTCAATATCCTGATTTCTCTTTTTCAAGCCTGGTGTGACAAAAATGTAAAGTTCTAGGCTACTTTAAGAAAATAAAAGAGGTTTCATAGACTGTTTATTGTGTTCTTAACTTTAATTAAGAATTTCCTGTATTTTCGATACCTTTTCTAAACTAAGAACTGACTTGGAGAAACTGTTTCTGCTGTTCTAACCAGCTGTCATCTATTTACTGCCATTTACTCCGAATTATTCATGTTTTCATATAGTTTCCTATATTCGGCCTTCTTCTCCAAGCATAAGTATTGCCCACATATCCAAACAGTATCCTACAAACTGTTATGAATAGAAGAAGCTCAAGAACACTGTCCCTCAACTATGTTATGGAGTGTAATGCAACATTACAGTGAACTGTAAGGCTTTCGAAAGCTGATTAATGTGTTTATTTCTCTATTACAATGTTATTCTGACTCGTATGGCATACATTTACCGTTCCAGGCTCATTTAAGTAAACAATATATGATTCATACACTGTTTGATTTGATCTGAAATCTAATTAAGTCTTTCCTGGATCGTACATAACTAGGAGAAGTGTTTTATACATGTTCTATTCCAGTTCTCTTGTATTTAATGTTATTTTCCCAGAATTACTGATGTTTTCTTCTAGTTTCTAACATTAGACCAAGAATAATCATTGGGAACATGTACAAACAACTACCAAAACACTGTTATGAACCTGAAAAGCTCGGGAACATTGTCTCTCAACTATGTTTTAGAGTTTAATGATACATTTCAGTGAAGAGTAATTAACAGCTACTCAATTTGCCTATTTCTCTCCTTCAAGCTTTGTGTGACATACATTTAAGGTTCTAGGTTCCTTTAAGTAAAAAATATAGGATTTGTACACTGTTTAATGTGCTCTCAACTTGACTTGAGGATGTTAGTTACTTTTTTCTACACCAAGAACTGACTTGGAGAATCTATTTCTGCTGTTCTAAACCAGTTTTCATCTATTTACTGGTATTTTCTCTGAATTATTCATGTTTTCATGTAGTTTCCTATACACGGCCTTCTTGTCCAAGTATGAGCATTGACCACATATACAAACAACTTCCTACACACTGTTATGAGCATAGGAAGCCGAGAACATTGTCCCTCAACTATGTTATAGAGTGTAATGCTACATTACAATGTACTGTAAGGCTTTCCAAAGCTACTTATTGTGTTTATTTCTCTATTTCAATGGTATTCTGACTTGTATGACACACACTTACCGTTCTAGGCTCATTTAATTAAATAATATATGATTCATACACTGTTTAATGTGATCTGAACTGTAATTAAGTCTTTCCTGGATCATAGCTACCTTTTGTACACTAAGAACTGACTTGGAGAATTTGTTTAAGCAGTTCTAAAAGAGGTCTCATCTATTTACTGCCATTTCCCCTTAATTATTCATGTTTTCATGTAGTTTCCTATATTCGGCCATCTTGTCCAAGTATAAACATTGCCCGCATATACAAACAACTTCCTACACACTGTTATGAACAGAAGAAGCTCGAGAACACTGTCCCTCAACTCTGTAATAGAGTGTAATGCTACATTAGAGAGAACTGTATTGCTTTTCAATTTGCTCAATTTGCTGATTTCTCTCTTTCAAGCCTTGTGTGACACACATGTAAAGTTCTAGGGTACTTTAAGTAAATAAAAGAGGTTTCCTACACTGTTTTGTGTTCTTAACTCTAATTAAGAATTTCCTGGATTTTAGATACCTTTTCTATACTAAGAGCTAACTTGGAGAATCTGTTTCTACTGTTCTAAACCAGTTCTCATCTATTTACTGCCATTTTCAATGAATTATTCATGTTTTCATGTAGTTTCTTATACACGACATTCTTTTCCAAGTATTAGGATTTCCTGCATATAGAAACAACTTACTACACACTGTTATGTGCAGTCGAAGCCTGAGAACATTGTTCCTCAATTATGATATAGAGTATAATGCTACATTACAGTGAATTGTAAGGCTTTCCTAAGCTCAGAAACATTGTCTCTCAAGTATGTTATAGAGTTTAATGATACATTTAATTGAGGTGTTAGGCTTTTCAAAGCTACTTAATTGGCTTATTTCTCTCATTCAACCTTTGTGTGACCTACATTTAAATTCTAGCTTACTTTAAGTAAAAAATATAGGATTCATACACTGTAAAATGTGCGCTCAACTCGAATTAAGGAAGTCCTGGATGTTAAACACCATTTCTACACTAAGAACTGAATTGGAGAATTCGTTTCAGCTTTTCTAAATGAGGTCTCATTTACTTACTGCCATTTTCTCTAAATTATTCATGTTTTCATGTAGTTTCCTATACACGGCCGTCTTGTCCAAGTATGAGCATTGACCACATATACAAACAACTTCCTACACACTGTTATGAGCATAGGAAGCCCGAGAACATTGTCCCTCAACTATGTTATAGAGTGTAATGCTACATTACAGTGTAATGTAAGGCTTTCCAAAGCTACTTATTGTGTTTATTTCTCTATTTCAATAGTATTCTGACTTGTATGACACACACTTACCGTTATTGGCTCATTTAAGTAAGTAATATATGATTCATACACTGTTTAATGTGATCTGAACTGTAATTAAGTCTTTCCTGGATCATAGCTACCTTTGTACACTAAGAACTGACTTGGAGAATTTGTTTAAGCAGTTCTAAACGAGGTCTCATCTATTTACTGCCATTTCCCCGTAATTATTCATGTTTTCATGTAGTTTCCTATATTCCGCCAACTTGTCCAAGTATAAACATTGCCCGCATATACAAACAACTTCCTACATGCTGTTATGAACAGAAGAAACTCGAGAACACTGTCCCTCAACTCTGTAATAGAGTGTACTGCTACATTACAGAGAACTGTATTGCTTTCCAATTTGCTCTATTTGCTGATTTCTCTCTTTCAAGCCTTGTGTGACAAACATGTAAAGTTCTAGGATACTTTAAGTAAATAAAAGAGGTTTCCTACACTGTTTTGTGTTCTTAACTCTAATTAAGAATTTCCTGGATTTTAGATACCTTTTCTATACTAAGAGCTAACTTAGAGAATCTGTTTCTACTGTTCTAAACCAGTTCTCATCTATTTACTGCCATTTTCAATGAATTATTCATGTTTTCATGTAGTTTCCTATACATGGCCTTCTTGTCCAAGTATGAGCATTGACCACATATACAAACAACTTCCTACACACTGTAATGAGCATAGGAAGCCTGAAAACATTGTCCCTCAACTATGATATAGAGTGTATGCTACATTACAGTGAATGTAAGGCTTTCCAAAGCTCGGGAACATTGTCTCCTAAGTAAGTTATAGAGTTTAATGATACATTTCAGTGAGGTGTTTGAATTTACAACGCTACTCAATTTGCTTATTTCTCTCTGTCAACCTTTGTGTGGCATACATTTAAAGTTCTTCGCTCCTTTAAGTAAAAAATTTTGGATTCATTCACTGTATAATGTGCTCTCAACTCTAATTAAGGAATTCCTGGATGTTAGATACCTTTTCTACACTAAGGACTGACTTGTAGAATTCGTTTCAGCTGTTCTAAACAAGTTCTCATGTATTTACTGCCATTTTCTCTTAAATATTCATGTTTTCATGTAGTTTCCTATATTCGGACATCTTGTCCAAGTATAAATATTGTCCATATACATCTCAAGTATGATATATACAATCAACTTCGTGCACACTGTTATGAACAGGAGAAAATCCAGAACACTGTCCCTCAACTATCTTATAGAGTGATCTGTAATGCTTGCCAAGGTTGGTCAATTTGCTGATTTGTCCCTTTCTAGGCGTTGTGACACACATGTACAGTTGTAGGCTAAATTAAGTAAATAAAAGTGGTTTCATACACTGTTTATGGTGTTCTTAACTCTAATTAAGAATTTCCTGGATCTTAGATACCTTTTCTACACTAAGAACTGACGTGGAGAATCTGTTTCTGCTGTACTAAACCAGTTCTCATCTATTTACTACCATTTTCACTGAATTATTCATGTTTTCATTTAGTTTCCTATATACGGCCTTCTTCTCCATGTATTAGCATTGCCCGCATATACAAACAACCTTCTACACACTGTTATGTGCAGTGGAAGCCTGAGAACACTGATCCTCAACTATGATATAGAGTGTAATGCTACATTACTTTGAACTGTAAGGCTTTCCAAAGCTCGAGAAGATTGTCTCTCAAGTATGTTATAGAGTTTAATTATACATTTCAGTGATGTGTTAGGCTTTTCAAAGCTACTTAATTGGCTTATTTCTCTCTTTCAAGCTTTGTGTGACCTACATTTATAGTTCTAGGCTCCTTAAGGTACAAAATATAGGATTCATACACTGTTTAATGTGCTCTCAACTCGAATTAAGGAATTCCTGGATGTTAGACATCTTTTCTACACTAAGTACTGATTTGGCGAATTGGTTTCAGGTTTATCAAATGAGGTCTCATCTATTTACTGCCATTTCCTCTGAATTATTCATGTTTTCATGTAGTTTCCAATATTTGGCCATCTTGTCCAAGTATAAACATTGCCCAAATATACAAACAACTTCCTACACACTGGTATGAACAGAAGAAGCTTGAAAACACTTTCCCTCAACTATGTTATACAGTGTAATGCTACATTACAGTGAACTGAAATGCTTTCCAACGTTGCTAAATTTTCTGATTTCTCTCTTTCAAGCCTTCTGTGACACACATGTAAAGTTCTAGACTACTTTAAGTAAAAAAAAAGGTTTCATACATCGTTAATTTTGTTCTTTACTCTAATTAAGGGTTTCCTGGATTTTAGATACCGTTTCTACACTAAGAACTGACTTGGAGAATCTGTTTCTGCTCTTCTAAAACAGGTCTCATCTATTTACTGCCATTTTCTCTGAATTATTCATGTTTTCAGGTAGTTTCCTATATTTGGCCTTCTTCTCCAAGTATAAGTATTGCCCACATATACACACTGTTATGAACAGAAGTAGCTCAAGAGCACTGTCTCTCAACTATGTTATAGAGTGTAATGCTACATTACTGTGAAATGTAAGGCATTCCAAAGCTGTTAATGTGTTTATTTCTCTATTGCAATGGTATTCTGACTCTTATGGCATACATTTACCGTTCTAGGCTCATTTAAGTGAACAATATATGATTCATACACTGTTTGATTTGATCTGAACTATAATTAAGGCTTTCTTGGATCATAGATAAGTTTTATACAAAAAAAAGACTTGGAAAAGTGTTTTATACATGTTCTATTCAAGTTCTCACCTATTTACTATTATTTTCCCAGAATTACTGACGTTTTCTTGTAATTTATAACATTAGACCAAGAATTAGCATTGGGAACATGGACAAACAATTACGTAAACACAATTATGAACCTGAAAATCTGGGGAACATTGTCTCTCAACTATGTTTTAGAGTTCAATGATCCATTTCAATGAAGAATTATGAAAAGCTACTCAAATTTCTTATTTCTCTTACAAGTTTTGTGTGACATACATTTGAGGTTCTAGGTTCCTTTAAGTAAAAGATGTAGGTTTCATAAACTGTTTAATGTGCTCTCAACTTGAATTAAGGAATTCTTGGATGTTAGATACCTTTTCTACACCGAGAACTGACTTGGAGAATCTATTTCTGCTGTTCTAAACCAGTTCTCATCTATTTACTGCCATTTTCTCTGAATTATTCATGTTTTCATGTAGTTTCCTACATTCGGCCTTCTTGTACAAGTATTAGCATTGACCACATATACAAACAACTTCCTACACACTCTTATGAGCATAGGAAGCCCGAGAACATTGTCCCTCAACTATGTTATAGAGTGTAATGGTACATTACAATGAATGTAAGGCTTTCCAAAGCTAGGGAACATTGTCTCTCAAGTAAGTTATAGAGTTTAATGATACATTTCAGTGAGGTGTTTGGCTTTTCAAAGCTACTCAATTTGCTTATATCTCTCTTTCAAGCTTTGTGTGACATACATTTAAGATTCTAGATTACTTTAAGTAAAAAATATAGGATTCATGCACTGTTTAATGTGCTCATAACTTGAATTAAGTAATTCTTGAATGTTAGATACCCTTTCTACATGAAGAATTGGCATGGAGAATCTCTTTCTGCTCTTCTAAACCAGTTCTCATCTATTTACTGCCATTTTCTCTGAATTATTCATGTTTTCATATAGTTTCCTATATTCGGCCTTCATTTCCAAGTATAATCATTGCCCACATAAACAAACAACTTCCTACACACCATTATGAACAGAAGAAGCTCGAGAACACTGTCCCTCAACTATGTTATAGAGTGTAATGCTACATTACAGTGAACTGTAAGGCTTTCCAAAGCGGCTTAATGTGTTTATTTCTCTATTTCAATGGTATTCTGCCTTGTATGACACACATTTACCATTCTAGGCTCATTTAAGTAAAAATATGTGATTCATACAATGTTTAATGTGATCTGAACTCTAATTAAGGCTTTCCTGGATTGTTGATACCATTTATACACAAACAAAAGAGTTAGAGAATTGTTTTATACATGTTTTATGCGAGTTCTAATCAATTTACTGTTCTTTTCCAAGAATTAATAATGTTTTCTTGTAGTTTCTAACATTAGGCATTGGGAACCTAGACAAACAACTACCTAAACACTGCTATGAACCTGAAAAGCTCAGGAACATTGTCTCTCCACTTTGTTTTACACTTTAATGATACATTTCAGTGACGAGTAATTAAAAGCTACTCAATTTGCTTATTTCTATCTTTCAAGCTTTGTGTGACATATATTTAAGCTTCTATCCTCCTTTAAGTAAAAAATATAGGATTCATACACTGTTTAATGTGCTCTCAACTCGAATTAAGGAATTCCTGGATGTTAGATACCTTTTCTACACTAAGAACTGACTTGGAGAATTCGTTTCAGCTGTTCTAAACCAGTTCTCATGTTTTTACTGCCATTTTCTCTGAATTATTCATGTTTTCATGTAGTTTCCTATATTCGGCCTTCTTGTCCAAGTATTAGCATTTACCACAAATAGAAACAACTTGGTGCACACTGTTATGAAGAGAAGAAACTCCATAACACGGTCCCTCAACTATCTTATAGAGTGGAAAGTTATATTACCGTGAAATGTAATGCTTTCCAACCTTGCTCAATTTGTTGATTTGTCTCTTTCAAGCCTTTGTGACACACATGTACAGTTCTATGCTACTTTAAGTAAATAAAAGAGATTTCATACACTGTTTATGGTGTTCTTAACTCTAATTAAGAATTTCCTGGATCTTAGTAACTTTTATACACTAAGAACTGACTTGGAGAATCTGTTTCTACTGTTCTAAAAAGTTCTCATCTTTTTACTGCCATTTTCTCTGAATTATTCATGTTTTCATATAGTTTCCTATATTTGGCCTTCTTCTCCAAGTATAAGAATTGCCCACATATACAAACAACTTCCTACACACTGTTATGAACAGAAGAAGCTCTAGAACACTGTCTCTCAACTTGTTATAGAGTGTAATGCTACATAACAGCGAAATGTAATGCTCTCCAAAGCTTTTAATGTGTTTATTTCTCTATTTCAATGGTATTCTGACTTGTATGGCATACATTTACCGTTCTAGGCTCATTTATGTGAACAATATATGATTCATACATTGTTTAATTGGATCTGAACTCTAATTAAGGCTTTCCTGGATCATAGATAACTTTTATACACAAACAAAAGACTTGGAGAAGTGTTTTATACATGTTCTATTCGAGTTCTCACCTATTTACTGTTATTTTCCCAGAATTACTGATGTTTTCTTGTAGTTTCTAACATTAGACCAAAAATAAACATTGGGAATATGGACAAACAACTACCTAAACACTGTTATGAACCTGAAAATCTCGGGAACATTGTCTCTCAACTATGTCTTAGAGTTTAATGATCCATTTCAGTGAAGAATAATGAAAAGCTACTCAATTTGCTTATTTCTCTCTTTAAAGCTTTGTCTGACATACATTTAAGGTTCTAGGTTCCTTTAAATAAAAAATGTAGGATTCATACACTGTTGAATGTGCTCTCAACTTGAATTGAGGAATACATGGATGTTGATAACTTTTCTTCACTAAGAACTGACATGGAGAATCTGTTTCTGCTGTTCTAAACTACTTCTCATGTTTTTACTGCCATTTTCTCTGAATTATTCATGTTTTCATGTAGTTTCCTATATTCGGCCTTCTTGTCCAAGTATTAGCATTTACCACAAATAGAAACAACTTCGTACACACTGTTATGAGCATAGTAAGCCTGAGAACATTGTTCCTCAACTATGTTATAGAGTGTAATGCTATATTACAGTGAATGTAAGGCTTTTGAAAGCTTAGGAATAGTGTCTGTCAAGAATGTTATACAGTTTAATGATACATTTCAGTAAGGTGTTAGGCTTTTCAAAGCTACTTAATTGGCTGAATTCTGTCTTTCAAGCTTTGTGTGACATACATTTAAAGTTCTAGGCCCCTTTAAGTAAAAACTATTGGATTTATACACTGTTTAATGTGCTCTCAACTCGAATAATGGAATTACTGGATGTTACACACCTTTTCAACACTAAGAACTGATTGGAGAATTCGTTTCAGCTGTTCAAAATGAGTTCTCATCTATTTACTGCCATTTTCTTTGAATTATTCATGTTTTCATGTAGTTTCCTATATTTGGCCATCTACACCAAGTATAAACATTGCCCATATATACAAACAACTTCCTACACACTGTTAGGAACAGAAGAAACTCGAAAGCACTGTCCTTTAACTATGTTATAGAGTGTAATACTACATTAAAGTGAACTGTATTGTTTTCCAATTTGCTCAATTTGCTGATTTCTCCTTTCAAGACTTGAGTGACACAAATGTAATGTTCTAGGCTACTTTAAGTAAATAAAAGGGGTTTCATGCCGTTTATTCTGTTCTTAACTCTAATTAAGGATTTCCTGGATCTTAGATTCCTTTTCTCCACTGAGAACTGCTTTGGACAATTGGTTTCAGCTGTTTAAACCAGTTCTCATCAATTTACTGACATTTTCTCTGAATTATTTATGTTTTCATATAGTTTCCTATATTCGGCCTTCTTGTCCAAGTATAAGCATTGTCCACATATATAAACAGCTTCCTACACACTGTTATGAATAGAAGAAGATTGAGAAGAATGTCCCTCAACTATGATATAGAGTGTAATGCTAAATTACAGTGAATTGTAAGGCTTTCCAAAGCTGCTTAATGAGTTTGTTTCTCTACTTAAATGTTATTCTGCCTTGTATGACACACATTTACCAATCTAGGCTCATTTAAGTAAAATTATGTGCTTCAAACACTGTTTAATTTGATCTGAACTATAATTAAGGCTTTCCTGGATTATAGATACCTTTTATACACAAACAAAAGACTTGGAGAATAGTTTTATCATGTTTTATGTGAGTTCTCATCAATTTACTGTTATTTTCCAAGAATTAATGATATTTTCTTATAGTTTCTAACATTAGGCCAGTAATAAGCATTGTGAACATGGACAAACAACTACCTAAACACTGCTATGAACCTGAAAACCATGGAACATTGTCTCTAAACTATGTAATCGAGTTTAATGATACATTTCAGTGAAGTGTAATTAGAAGCTACTCAATTTGCTTATTTCTCTCTTTCAGTCTCTCTGTTACATACATTTAAGGTTCTAGGATCCTTGAAGTAAAAAATATAGGATTAATACACTGTTTAATGTGCTCTCAACTTGAATTAAGGAATTCTTGGTGTTGATACCTTTTCTACACTATGAACTGACTTGTAGAATCTGTTTCTGCTGTTCTAAACCAATTCTCATCTATTTACTTCCATTTTCTCTGAATTATTCATGTTTTCATGTAGTTTCCTATATTTGGCCTTCTCTTCCAAGTATTAGCATTGCCCACATATACAAACAACATCCTACACACTGGTATGAGCAGAGGAAGCCTGATAACATTGTCCCTCAAAAATGATATACTGTATAATGCTACCTTACAGTGACTGTAAGTATTTCCAAAGCTTGGGAACATTGTCTCTGAAGTAAGTTATAGAGTTTAATGATATATTTCAGTGAGGTGTTAGGCTCTTCAAAGCAACTTAATGGGATTATTTCTCTCTTTCAAGCTTTGTGTGACATTTATTTAAATTTCTCGGCTCCATTAAGTAAAAAATATCGGATTCATACACTGTTTAATGTGCTCTCAACTCGAATTAAGGAATTCCTGGATGTTAGATACCTTTTCGACACTAAGAACTGATTTGGACAATTCAAATCAGCTGTTCTAAACGAGTTCTCATCTATTTACTGCCATTTGCTCTGAATTATTTATGTTTTCATGTAGTTTCCAATATTAGGCCATCTTCTCCAAGTATAAATATTGCCCACATAGACAAAGAACTTTCTTCACACTGTTATGAACAGAAAAAACTCGAGAACACTGACCCTTTACTATGATAAAAAGTGTAATGCTACATTACAGTGAACTGTAATGCTTTCCAACGTTGCTCAATTTGCTGATTTCTCTCTTTCAAGCCTTGTGTGAAACACATGTAAATTTCTACACTACTTTAAGTAAATAAAAGAGGTGTCATACACGGTTTATTGTGTTCTTAACTCTAATTAAGAATTTCCTGGATGTTGGATACCTTTTCTACTCTAAGAACTGACTTGGAGAATCTGTTTCTGCACCTCTAATCCAGTTCTCATCTATTTACTAACATTTTCTCCGAATTATTCATGTCTCTCAAGTAAGTTATAGAGTTTAATGATACATTTCATTGAGGTGTTTGGCTTTTCAAAGCTACTCAATTTGCTTATTTCTCTCTTTCAAGCTTTGTGTGACATACATTTAAGGTTCTATTCTCCATTACGTAAAAAGTATAGGGTTCATACACTGTTTAATGTGCTCTCAAGTGTAATTAAGGAATTCCTGGATGTTGGATACCTTTTCTACACTAAGACCTGACTTGGAGAATCTATTTCTGCTGTTCTAAACCAATTCTCATCTACTTACTGCCATTTTCTCTGAATTATTCATATTTTCATATAGTTTCCTATATTTGGCTATCTTGTCCAAGTATTAGCATTGCCCGCATATACAAACAACATCCTACACACTGTGATGAACAGAAGAAACTCGAGAACGCTGTCCCTCAACTATGTTATAGAGTGCAATGCTACAGTACAATTTACTGCATTGCTTTCCAATTTGCTCAATATGGTGATTTCTCTCTTTCAAGCCTTGTGTGACACACATGTAAAGTTCTAGGCTACTTTAAGTAAATAAAAGAGGTTTCATACACTGTTTATTGTGTTCTTAATTCTAATTAAGCATTTCCTGGATAATAGTTATTTTTCTACACTAAGAACTGATTTGGACAATTGCTTTCAAGTGTTCTTAATGAGTTCTCATCAATTTACTGACATTTTCTCTGAATTATTCATGTTTTGATATAGTTTCCTATATCAGTGTTCATCGCAGTGTGTAGGATGTTGTTTGTATATGTGGGCAATGCTAATACTTGGACAAGATAGCCAAATATAGGAAACTATATAAAAATATGAATAATTCAGAGAAAATGGCAGTAAGTAGATGAGAACTGGTTTAGAACAGCAGAAATAGATTCTCCAAGTCAGGTCTTAGTGTAGAAAAGGTATCCAACATCCAGTTATTCATTAATTAGAGTGAGAGCACATTAAACAGTGTATGAATCCTGTATTTTTTACTTAAAGGAGCCTAGAACTTTAAATGTATGTCACACAAAGCTTGAAAGAGTGATATAAGCAAATTGAGTAGTTTTGAAATGCCAAACACCTCACTGAAATGTATCATTAAACTCTATAACTTACTTGAGAGACAATGTTCCCGATCATTGGAAAGCCTTAAATTCACTGTAATGTAGCATTACACTCTATATCATAGTTGAGGGACAATGTTCTCAGGCTTCCTCTGCTCATAACAGTGTGTAGGATGTTGTTTGTATATGTAGGAAATGCTAATACTTGGACGAGAAGGTCGAATAAAGGAAACTTCCTGAAAAAATGAATAATTCAGAGAAAATGGCAGTAAATGATGAGAACTGGTTTAGAACAGCAGAAACAGATTCTCCTAGTCAGTTGTTAGTGTAAAAAAGGTATCTAACATCCAAGAATTACTTAATTCAAGTTGAGAGCACATTAAACAGTGTTTGAATACTATATATTTACTTAAAGGAACCTAGAACCTTAAATGTATGTCAGACAAAGCTTTAAAGAGAGAAATAAACAAATTGAGTAGCTTTTAATTACTCTTCACTAAAATGTATCATTAAACTCTAAAACATAGTTGAGAGTCAATGTTCCCGAGCTTTTCATGTTCATAAAAGTTTTTATGTAGTTGTTTGTCCATGTTCCCAATGCTTATTCTTGGCCTAATGTTAGAAACTACAAAAAAACATCAGTAATTCTGGGAAAATAACAGTAAATAAAGGAGAACTCGCATGCAACATGTATAAAACAATTCTCCATCACTTTTGTTTGTGTATAAAAGGTATCTACAATCCAGGAAAGCCTTAATTAGAGTTCAGATCACATTAAACAGTGTATGAATCAAATATTTTTACTTAAATGAGCCTAGAATGGTAAATGTGTCATACAAGGCAGAATACAATTGAAATAGAGAAATAAACACATTAAGCAGCTTTGGAAAGCCTTACATTCACTGTAATGGAGGATTACACTCTATAGCACAGTTGAGGGACAGTATTCTCGAGCTTCTTCTGTTGATAACAGTGTGTAGGAAGTTGTTTCTATATGTGGGAAATGATTATACTTGGAGAAGAAGACCGAATATAGGAAATTATAAGAAAACATGAATAATTCAGAGAAAATGGCAATAAATAGATGAGAACTGGTTTAGAAGAGCAGAAACAGATTCTACGAGGCAGTTCTTCATGTAGAAAAGGTATCTAACATCCAAGAATTCCTTAATTCCCATGAGAGCCCATTAAACAGTGTATGAATCCTATATTTTTTATTTCAGGGAACCTAGAACTTTAAAGGTATGGCACACAAAGCTTGAAATAGAGAAATAAGCAAAATGAGTAGCTTTGAAAAGCCAAACACCTCACTGAAATGTATCATTAAACTCTATAACTTACTTGAGAGACAATGTTCCCGAGCTTTGGAAATACTTACAGTAACTGTAAGGTAGCATTACACTCTATATCATAGTTGAGGGACAATGTTCTCAGGCTTCCTCTGCTCATACCAGTTTGTAGGATGTTGTTTGTATAGGTGGGCAATGCTAATACTAGGACGAGAAGGCCAAATATAGGAAACTACATGAATAAATGAATAATTCAGAGAAAAAATGGTAGTAAATACATGAAAACTGGCATAGAACAGCAGAAAGAGATTCTCGAAGGCAGTTCCTCGTGTAGAAAAGGTAGCTAATATCCAGGAAATTCTTAATTATAGATAAGAACACAATAAACAGTGTATGAAACCTCTTTTATTTACTTAAAGTAGCCTAGAAATTTACATGTGTTTCACACAAGGCTTGAAAGAGAGAAATCAGCAATTTGAGCAACATTGGAAAGCAATACAGTTCACTGTAATATAGCATCACACTCTATATCATAGTTGAGGGACAATGTTCTCAGGCTTCCTCTGCTCATAACAGTCTGTAGGAAGATGTTTGTATATGTGGGCAATGCTAATAATTGGACAAGAAGGTTGAATATAGGGAACTACATGAAAACATGAATAATTCAGAGAAAATGGCAATAAATAGATGAGAACTGGTTTAGAAGAGCAGAAACAGGTTCTCCAAGGCAGTTCTTCCTGTTGATAAGGTATCTAACATCCAAGAATTCCGAAATTCAAGTTGAGAGTACATTAAACAGTGTATGAATCCTATATGTTTTACTTAACGGAAGCTAGAAACTTAAAGGTATGTCACACAAAGCTTGAAAGAGAGAAATAAGAAAATTGAGTAGCTTTGAAAAGCCAAACACCTCACTGAAATGTATCATTAAACTCTATAACTTACTTGAGAGACAATGTTCCCGAGCTTTGGAAATACAGTAACTGTAAGGTAGCATTACACTCTACATCATAGTTGAGGGACAATGTTCTCAGGCTTTCTCTGCTCATAACAGTATGTAGGATGTTGTTTGTATATGTGTGCAATGCTAATACTTGGACGAGAAGGCTGAATATAGGAAACTACATGAAAACATGGATAATTCAGAGAAAATGGCAGTAAATAGATGAGAACTTGTTTAGAACAGGAGAAACAGATTCTCCAATTCAGTTCTTAGTGTAGAAAAGGTATCAACATCCAAAAATTCCTTAATTCAAGTTGAGAGCACATTAAACAGTGTATGAATCTGAAATTCTTTACTTAAAGGAGCGTAAAACTTTAAATGTATGTCACACAAAGGTTGACAGAGAGAAATAAGCAAATTGAGTAGCTTTGAAAAGTCAAACACCTCACTGAAATGTATCATTAAACTCTATAACTTACTTGAGAGACAATGTTCCCGAGCTTTGGAAAGCCTTACAGTTCACTATAATGTGGCATTACACTCTATAACATAGTTGAGGTACAGTGTTCTCGAGCTTCTTCTGTTCATAACAGTGTGTAGGAAGTTGTTTGTATATGTGGGCAATGATTATACTTGGAGAAGAAGGTCGAATATACGAAATTATATGAAAATATGAATAATTCAGAGAAAACGGCAATAAATAGATGAGAACTGGTTTAGAAGAGCAGAAACAGGTTCTCCAAGGCAGTTCTTCATGTAGAAAAGGTATCTAACATCCAAGAATTCCTTAATTCCCATGAGATCCCATTAAACAGTGTTTGAATCCTATATTTTTTACTTCAAGTAACCGAGAACTTTAAAGGTATGTCACACAAAGCTTGAAATAGAGAAATAAGCAAAATGAGTAGCTTTGAAAAGCCAAACACCTCACTGAAATGTATCATTGAACTCTATAACTTACTTGAGAGACAATGTTCCCGAGCTTTGGAAATACTTACAGTCACTGTAAGGTAGCATTACACTCTATATCATAGTTGAGGGACAATGTTCTCAGGCCTCCTCTGCTCATACCAGTGTGTAGGATGTTGTTTGTATAGGTGGGCAATGCTAATACTAGGACGAGAAGGCCAAATATAGGAAACTACATGAATACATGAATAATTCAGAGAAAAAATGGCAGTAAATACATGAGAACTGGTTTAGAACAGCAGAAAGAGATTCTCCAAGGCAGTTCTTCGTGTAGAAAAGGTATCCAATATCCAGGAAATCCTTAATTATAGATAAGAACACAATAAACAGTGTATGAAACCTCTTTTATTTACTTAAAGTAGCCTAGAAATTTACATGTGTGTCACACAAGGCTTGAAAGAGAGAAATCAGCAATTTGAGCAACATTGGAAAGCAATACAGTTCACTGTAATATAGCATCACACTCTATATCATAGTTGAGGGACAATGTTCTCAGGCTTCCTCTGCTCATAACAGTCTGTAGGAAGTTGTTTGTATATGTGGCAATGTTTATACTTGGAGAAGATGTCCGAATATAGGACACTTTATGAAAACATGAATAATTCAGGGAAAATTGCAATAATTAGATGAGAACTGGGTTAGAAGAGCAGAAACAGATTCTCCAAAGCAGTTCTTCGTGCAGAAAAGATATCTAACATCCAGGAATTCCTTAATTAGAGTTGAGACCACATTAAACAGTGTATGAATCCTATATTTTTTACTTAAAGTAGCCTAGAACTTTAAATTTATGTCACACAAAGCTTGAAAGAGAGAAATAATCAAATTGAGTAGCTTTGAAACGCCAAACACCTCACTGAAATGTATCATTAAACTCTAAAACTTACTTGAGAGGCAATGATCCCGAGCTTTGGAAAGCCTTACATTCACTGTAATGTAGCATTACACTCTATGTCATAGTTGAAGGACAATGTTCTCAGTCTTCCTCTGCTCATAACAGTGTGTAGGAAGTTGTTTGCATATTTTGGCAATGCTTATACTTGGTCAATATGGCCGAATATAGAAACTATATGAAAACATGAAAAATTCGGAGAAAATGGCAGTAAATAGATGATAACTGGTATAGAACAGCAGAAACAGATTCTCCAAGTCAGTTATTAGTGTAGAAAAGGTATCTGAGATCCAGGAAATTCTAAATTAGAATTAAGAACACAATAAACTGTGTATGAAACCTCTTTTATTTACTTAAAGTAGCCTAGAACTTTACATATGTGTTACACAAGGTTAGAAATAGAGAAATCAGCAATTGAGAAATGTTGGAAAGCATTACAATTCACTGTAATGTAGCATTAGATTCTATAACATAGTTGAGAGACAGTGTTCTCGAGTTTCTACTGTCCATAACAGTGTGAAGGACGTTGTTTGTATATATGCACAATCTTTATACTTGCTCAAGATGGCCCAAAATAGGAAACTATATGAAAACAGGAATAATTTGGAGAAAATGGCAGTAAATAGATGAGAACTGGTTTAGAAGAGCAGAAAAAGATTCTCCAAGTCAGTTCTTTGTATAGAAAATGTATCTAACATCCAAGAATTCCTTAATTCGAATTGAGAGCATATTAAACAGTGTACGAATCCGATATTTTTTACTTAAAGGAGCCTAGAACTTTAAATGTATGTCACACAAAGCTTGAAAGAGAGAAATAAGCAAATTGAGTAGCTTTGAAAAGCCAAACACCTCACTGAAATGTATCATTAAACTCTATATCTTACTTGAGAGACAATGTTCACGAGCTTTGGAAAGCCTTACATTCACTGTAATGTAGCATTACACTCTATATCATAGTTGAGGGACAATGTTCTCAGGCTTCCTCTGCTCATTACAGTGTGTAGGAAGTTTTTTGTATATGTGGGCAATGCTAATACTTGGAAGAGAAGGCCGGATATAGGAAACAACATGTAAACATGAATAATTCAGAGAAAATGGCAGTAAATAGATGAGAACTGGTTTAGAACAGCAGAAACAGATTCTCCAAGTCACTTCTTTTTTTTAATATTTTTTTATTGAATTATTATCTGTGTACATATTTTAACTCCCGCCCTCCCATACGTACCTTCCCTCCCCAGAGTTTTGTGTCCATTGGTTGTACTTATATGCCTGTATACAAGTCCTTCAGTTGATCTCTTATCTCCCCCAGATCTCCCTACTGTCCCTGCTGTAATTTTACAGTCTGCTTGTTGCTTTACTGTCTTTATATCTGACTTTTGGTTTGTCAGTTTATAATGTTCTTTAATACCCATAAATGAGTGAGGCCATGTGGTATTTCTCTTTCATTGACTGGCCTATTTCACTCAGCATGATGTTCTCTAGTTCTATCCAGGTTGCTGCAAATGATGAGAATTCCTTTTTTTATGGCAGCATAGTATTACATTGTGTAGATGTACCATAGTTTTTTGATCCAATCATCCAGATTCTAGCTATTGTAGATTGTGCTGCTATGAACATGCGGATGCATATATCCTTTCTCATTGGTGTTTTTAACTTCTTGGGATACATTCCTAGGAGTGGGATTGCTGGGTCAAATGGGAGTTCCATTTTCAGTTTTTTGAGGAAACTCCACACTGTTCTCCACAGTGGTTGCACCAGTCTACATTCCCACCAGCAATGCACGAGGGTTCCTTTTTCTCCACAACCTCGCCAACACTTGTCGTTTGTTGATTTGTTGATGTTGGTTATTCTGACAGGTGTGAGGTGGTACCGCATTGTTGTTTTGATTTGCATCACTCGGATAATTAGTGACTTTGAGCATGTTTTCATGTGCCTTTTGGCCTTCCTTTTGTCTTCTTTTGAAAATATTCTATTTAGGTCCATTGCCCATCTTTTAATTGGATCATTCATCTTCCTTTTATTTAGATGTATAAGCTGTTTGTAGATGATGGAGATTAAACCTTTATCAGTGGTAACATTTGGAAATATGTTCTCCCACACCGTGGGCTTTCTTGTTGTTTTGTTGATGGTTTCTTTTGCTGTAAAAAAGCTTTTTATTTTGATGTAGTCCCATTTGTTTATTTTCTCTTTAGCTTCCATTGCCCTAGGGGCAGTATCAGTGAAGAAGTTCTTTTGGCATATGTCTGAGATTTTGTTGCCTGTGGATGCTTCTAGTATTTTTATGGTTTCCTGTCTGATGTTTAAGTCCTGTATCTATTTGGAGTTTATTTTTGTGTATGGTGTAAGTTGGTGATCTAGTTTCATTCTTTTGCATGTATCTGTCCAATTTTCCCAACACCATTTATTGAAGAGAGTCTCTTGACTCCATTGTATATTCACGCCTCCTTTGTCAAACATTAATTGAGCATAGTGATTTGGGTGGATAACTGGGTTCTCGATTCGATTCCATTGATCTATATGTCTGTTCTTGTGCCAGTACCAGGCTGTTTTGAGAACAGTGGATTTGTAATACATTTTGAAGTCTGGTATTGAGATCCCTCCTACTTTACTCTTCTATCTCAGAATTGCTGTGGCTATTCGGGGTCCTTTATTGTTCCAAATGAACTTTTGGAGAGTTCTTTCTAGGTCAGTGAAATATGCCGTTGGTATTTTAATGGGGAGTGCATTGAACCTATAGATTGCTTTAGGAAGTATGGACATTTTGATGATGTTGATTCTACCAATCCATGAACATGATATGTTCTTCCATCTGTTTACATCTTCCTCTATCTCTTTTTTCAGTGTCATGTAGTTTTCTGCATATAGGTCCTTTACTTCCTTACTTAAATTTATTTTTAGGTATCTTAATTTTTTTGGTGCGATGCTAAATGGAATTGCTTTTTTAGTCTCTGTTTCTTTAGTTTCACTCTTGGTGTATAGAAATGCCATGAATTTCTTGGCATTAATTTTGTATCCTGCTACATTGCTAAATTCATTTATTAAGTCAATTAGTTTTTTAATGGAGTCTTTTGGTTTTTTTATATACAATATCATGTCATCTGCAAATAAAGATAACTTTACTTCATCTTTTCCAATTTGGATGCCTTTTATTTCCTCCTCTTGTCTAATTGCAATGGCTAGTACTTCCAGTACTATGTCAAAGAGGAGTGGTGATAGTGGGCATCCCTGTCTTGTTCCTGTTCTTAGAGGGAATGGTTTTAGTTTTTGCCCATTGAGTATGATGTTGGCTGTGGGTTTGTGGTATATAGCTTTTATTATGATGAGGTATGATCCTTGTACTCCCACCTTGTTGAGAGTTTTTATCAGGAAAGGGTGTTTGATTTTATCAAATGCTTTTTCTGCATCAATTGATATGACTATATGATTTTTATCTTTCAATTTGTTTATGTGATGTATCACATTTATTGATTTGCGGATATTGAACCAACCTTGCATTCCTGGAATAAATCCGACTTGGTCGTGGTGTATGAGCTTTGTGATGCTCTGCTGGAGCCGATTTGCTAGAATTTTGGCATCTATGTTCATGAGGGATATTGGCCTGTAATTCTCTTTCATTGAGTTGTCTTTATCTGGTTTTGGTATTAGGGTGATGCTGGCTTCATAGAAGGAGTTTGGAAGTGTTCCTTCCTCTTGGATTTTTTGGAATAGTCTGAGGAGGATAGGTTTTAGTTCTTCCTTGAATGTTTGGTAAAACTCTCCTGTGAAGCCATCTGGTCCTGGGCTTTTGTTTACTGGAAGCTTTTTGATGACTGTTTCATTTTCTTCCCAAGTCACTGGTCTATTGAGATTTTTAGATTCTTCCTGATTGAGTTTTGGAAGTTTGTATTTTTCTAGGAATTTCCTCCAGGTTGTTCAGTTTGTTGGAATAGAGTTGTTCTTAGTATTTTGTAACAATCCATTGTATTTCGGTGGGGTCTGTTGTTATTTCACCTGTTTCGTTTTTGATTTTGTTTATTTGGGTCCCCTCTCTTTGTTTCTTGCTTAGCCTGGCTAGAGGACCATCTGTCTTGTTTATTCTTTCAAAGAACCAGCTCTTGGTTTTGTTGATCTTATGTATTGTTTCTTTGGTCTCAATGTCGTTTATCTCCGCTCTGATTTTTGTTATTTCCTTCCATCTGCTTACACTGGGGTTTTCTTGTTGCTCTTTTTCTAACTCTTTGAGTTGTAGAGTTAGATCATTTGTTACCATTTTTTCTAGTTTCTTGCAATAGGCTTGTAGGGATATGAACTTTCCTCTCAAAACTGCTTTTGCTGTGTCCCATAAATTATGGATAGTTGTGTTTTCATTGTCATTTGTTTCCAGGATGTTTTTAATCTCTTCCTTGATTTCTCTGGTAACCCAGTCCTTGTTTAATAGCATGCTGTTTAGTCTCCATGTGTTTGATTTCTTTGGATTTTTTTCATTGTAGTTAATTTCCAGTTTTATGCCACTATGATCTGAGAAGATGCTTGATATGATTTCTATCTTCTTGAATTTGAAAAGACTTTGCCTATTTCCCAAAATGTGGTCTATCTTTGAGAATGTCCCATGTGAAAAATGTATATTCTGTGGCTTTAGGGTGGAATGCTCTGAAGATGTCGATTAATTCCCTCTGGTCTAGCGAATCATTTAGATTTGATATTTCTTTGCTGATTTTTTGTTTAGTTGATTTGTCAAAGGGTGACAGTGGGGTATTAAAATCTCCTACTATGATTGTATTGCTATTAATCTCTCCCTTAATGTCCTCCAGCAATTTTTTTATATATTGGGGTGCTCCCGTATTGGGTGCATATATATTTACCAGGGTTATTTCTTCTTGTTGGATTGCTCCCTTTAGTATTATGAAGTGGCCTTCATTATCTCTTGTCATGTAATTCACTCTGAGATCTAATTTGTCAGATATAAGTATTGCTACCCCAGCTTTTTTTTCATTTCCATTCACCTGGAAAACCTTTTCCATACCTTCACCCTCAGTCTGTGTGCATCTTTTTTCCTTAGGTGGGTTTCTTGTAGACAACAGATATATGGGTCTTGTTTTCTTGTCCAATCTGTTACCCTATGTCTTTTGATTGGAGCATTTAGTCCATTTACATTTAAAGTTATTATTGATAGATACTTATTTGACACCATCTTTATTCTATACCCCCGTGTTCCTTCTTTGCTTTCTATTTCTTTAATTTTACAGTAGACCCTTTAGCATTTCTTGCATTGCTGGTTTGGTGGAGATAAATTCCCTTAGTCTGTTTTTGTCTGTGAAGCTACTGATTTCACCTTCACTTTTGATTGCTAGTCTTGCTGGGTACAGTATTCTTGGATTCAGACCCTTCCTTTGCATGACTTTGTATATTTCATCCCATTCACTTCTGGCCTGATAAGTTTCGGTGGAGAAGTCAGTTGCTAGTCTGATGGGGGTTCCTTTATATGTAACTTTCTGTCTCTCTCTGGCTGCTTTTAAAAATTTTTGTTGTATTTGGTGTTTGCCAGATTAATTATAATGTGTCTAGGGGTCGGTTTTCTGGGGTTCATTTTGCTTGGGACTCTGCGAGCATCTTGGATTTGTGTGGGTTTTTTCTTCTCTATCTCAGGAAAGTTTTCTGTCATTATTTCTTGAAATACGTTTTCCATGTCTTCCTTAATTCCCTTTCCTTCTGGAACCCCTATTATTCTAATATTGTTTTCTTTTGTATTGTCCCAAAGTTCCCTTAGACTTTCCTCCTGTTTTTTAATTTTTTTCCAGAAGCTGTTCTAGTTGGGTATTTTTTTCCATCTTGTCTTCTAGCTCACTGATGCGGTCCTCTGCTTCTTCTAATCTACTCTTGATGCTTTCTATTGAGTTCTTTACAGTAGCGATGTCATTTTTCATTTCTTCTTGGTTCTTCTTCATTTCCTCTTGGTCCTTACTCATATTATCAAATTTGTCTTCCATTCTTTTTAGCCATCTTATGATCATTACTCCGAATTCTTGCTTTGGTAGGTTGCTTGCTTCTATCTCGTTTACATCCTTTTCTGGTGATGCCTGCTTTTCTTTCATATGCAGGCTGTTTTTGGGTCTCCCCATTATTTAGGATATCTGGTTGTGTAGTTCTCTCTCTTCTGCTTTGATTTAAAGGCACAAATTACAACACAAGCAGGTACAACACGCAAGGGACTGAATAGAAATGTGTTTGTAATATTAATAACCACCAATAAAGTTGACTAGAACCCAACTAACATAAACATGCAATCAGACAAAATGAATAGGCAAATCAATCTTATAAAAAATAGCATACAACTTCAGTATAGTCACCATTCAACATACAACTTCAAAGAGTTATAGAGAAAGACTGTTTTTTTGTTTTGTTTTGTTTTTAGGACAACTGCGAGGGAGGTGTGAATGGGCTTGGTGCAGGTAGTTGGAATTTAGATATATACAAGTAGGGTGAAATTTTAGGAGGGGGTAGACAGAAGGAATGGGGAAAATCTACAGCAGGAAAGGGTTAAGATAAACGGGGTACAAAAGGAAAAGATCAGAAAGAGGGTGAAGGCATAAAGGTAGAGTTGAGATAGAATAAAGCATTGGAGAAGGAAAGATAGATAAAGAATATAGAACAGTAATCCTGAAATATATATATATATATATATATATATATTATGATGAAATAAAAATAATAAAAATAAACAAAAGAAAATAAGATGAAAAAAGTAAATTAGTAGCTATAATAGTGTTGATTACGTTAACAATTTAGAAATTAAAAAGATAAAATCAAATGAGGAAAAAAAATAGTTTCTTGAGTGAACGTTGTAAATAATGAGAACAAAAATAAAAAACAAATATTTAAAAAATTTTATAAAAAAATAAAATTTAAAAAAAATTTGCAGTAATGAAGGTCATTCACTTCCTCCATTGTTATGATCCAGTCCTAATTTTTAGGGAGGTTTTGCTTTGTTTTTATTACACTAGAGTCATTTTGTAAATTAGCCTCTGGGGGCAGTGTTTCTAGGTTGACTTCCCAGACTCTAGAGCCTCTCAGCTTTTTTTTTTTTTTTTTTTTTTTTTTTTTTTTTTTTTTTTTGTCCTCTTTGAAGCAGGATCTATGGAAGGGGGAGGGGGAGGTCCAAGCAACTGCAATCTCCCGCAACTCTCTGATATCCCTCCGAGCCAGATCCAAATGTGTTGCTCTTTAGATATCTCCCCTGTTAGGAGCCAGCTCCACTTTCAAGGGTGACACCCATCCAACAGCAGGGGCTTCCACTTATAATCACCACCCTTGTCCTCCAGCTTCTGCGTGCCTTGTGGACGCGCAGCCTTTTGTCCTCTCCTTGAGCACTCTCCACCCTCTACCGGCGAAATCTGACATTTTCACCAAGCAGTGGGGCACTCCTGTGGGGCCCGGTGTTCACGCAGCCTGGGATCCATGTTCTGGGGGTCACAGCTGCTTGGTGGTTGCTGCGGTTGTGCATATTCAGGCCTCTGACACCATCCTATATTCCTCTCAAGATGGTGAGGCTTCCCCTTCCAAGCCAGCAGGTAGTTCCAGGAAGGGATGCAGCCCACGTGGGTGCCTCCCTGTGAGGGGTACCTCTGACAGTGGCCCCCCAGCCATTACTTCTGGCCTTAGCTGTCTCCCCGGTTGCTAATAAACACTCACAGCTCAACACCATCAGCTGCTCTCTCTTTCTGCTTCGGGACCAGGATCAGAATCCTCCCATCTATTCTTCTGACATCTTTTGTCCTTCTAGATACCTTTTCTACACTAAGAACTGATTTGGAGAATCTGTTTCTGCTGTTCTAAACCAGTTCTCATCATTTACTGCCATTTTCTCTGAATTATTCATGTTTTCAGGTAGTTTCCTATATTCAGCCTTCTCGTCCAAGTATTAGCATTGCCCATATATACAAACAACATCCTACACACTGTTATGAGCAGAGGAAGCCTGAGAACATTGTCCCTCAACTATGATATAGAGTGTAATGCTACATTACAGTGAACTGTAAGGCTTTCCAAAACTCGGGAACATTGTCTCTCAAGTATGTTATACAATTTAATGATACATTTCAGTGAGGTGTCAGGCTTTTCAAAGCTACTTAATTGGCTTATTTTTGTCTTTCAAGCTTTATGTGACATACGTTTAAAGTTCTAGGCTCCTTTAAATAAAAAATATCAGATTCATACACTGTTTAATGTGCTCTCAATTAGAATTAAGGAATTCCTGGATGTTAGATACATTTCTACACTAAGAACTGACTTGGAGAATCAGTTTCTGCTGTTCTAAACCAGTTTTCATCTATTAACTGCCATTTTCTCCGAATTATTCACGTTTTCATGTTATTTCCTATATTTGACCAACTAGACCAAGTATAAACATTGCCCACATGTACAAACAACTTCCTACACACTGTTCTGAACAGCAGAAACTCGAGAACCCTGTCCCTCAACTTTGTTATACAGTGTAATGCTACATTACAGTGAACTGTAAGGCTTTCCAAAGCTGCTTAATGTGTTTATTTCTCTATTTCAATGGTATTCTGCCTTGTAGGACACACATTTACCATTCTAGGCTCATTTAAGTAAACAATATATGATTCATACACTGTTTAATGTGATCTGAACACTAATTAAGGCTGTCCTGGATTGTAGATACCTTTAATACACAAGCAAATTCTTGGAGAAGTGTTTTATACTCGTTCTATGCGCGTTCTCATCTATTTACTTTTATTTTCCCAGATTTAGTGATGTTTTCTTGTAGTTTCTAACGTTAGTCCAAGAATACGCATTGGGAACATGGACAAACAACTACCTTAGCACCGTTATGAACCTGAAAAGCTCGGGAACATTGTCTCTCAACTATGTTATAGAGTTTAATGATACATTTCAATGAAGTGTAATTAAAAGCTACAAAATTTGCTTATTTCTCTCTTTCAAGCTGTGTGTGAAATGCATTTAAGGTTCTAGGTTCCTTTACGTAAAAAATATAGGATTCATACCCTGTTTAATGTGCTCTCAACTTGAATTAAGTAATTCTTGGACCTTAGATACTCTTTCTACACTAAGAACTGACTTGGAGAATCTGTTCCTGCAGTTCTAAACCAGTTCTCATCTCTTTTCTGCCATTTTCCGCAAATTATTCATGTTTTCATATAGTTTCCTATATTCGGCCTTCTTGTCCAAGGATAAGCATTGCCCATATATATAAACAACTTCTTACACACTGTTATGAACAGAAGAAGCTCAAGAACACTGTCCCTCAACTATGTTTTAGCGTGTAATGCTATAATACAGTGAACTGTAATGCTTTCCAACGTTGCTCAATTTGCTGATTTCTCCCTTTCAAGCCTTGTGTGACACACATGTAAAGTTCTAGGCTACTTTAAGTAAATAAAAGAGGTTTCATACACTGTTCATTGAGTTCTTAACTCGAATTAAGGATTTCCTGGATCTTAGATACCTTTTCTACACTAAGAACTGATTTGGACAATTGGTTTCAGCTGTTCTAAACGAGTTCTCATCAATTTACTGACATTTTCTCTGAATTATTTCTCTATTTCAATGGTATTCTGCCTAGAAGGACACACATTTACTGTTCTATGTGAGTTCTCTTCCATGTACTGTTTTTTCCCAGAATTGTTGATGTTTTCTTGTAGTTTCTAACATTAGACCAAGAATCAGCGTTGGAAACATGGACAAACAACTACCTAAACACTGTTATGAACCTGAAAAGCTTGGGAATATTGTATCTCAACTGTGTTATAGAGTTTAATGATACATTTCAATGAAGTATAATTAAAAGCTACTCAATTGGCTTATTTGTCTCTTTAAGTTTTGTGTGACAAACATTTAAGCTTCTAGGTTCCTATATGCAAAAAATATAGGATTCATATACTGTTTAATGTGCTCTCACTTGAATTAAGGAATTCTTGGATGTTAGATACTTTTTCTACACTAAGAACTGACTTGGAAAATCTCTTTCTGCTGTTCTAAACCAGTTCTCATCTATTTACTGCCATTTTCTACGAATTATTCAGGTTTTCATGTAGTTTCCAATATTCGGCCATCTTGACCAAGTGTAAACATTGCCCACATATACAAACAACTTCCTCCACACCGTTATGAACAGCAGAAGCTCGAGAACACTGTCCCTCTACTATGTTATAGAGTGTAATGCTACATTACAGCGAAATGTAAGGATTTCCAACATTGCTCAATTTGCTGATTTCTCTATTTCAAGCCTTGTGTGACACACATATAAAGTTCTAGATTAATTTAAGCAAATAAAAGAGGTTTCATACACTGTTTATTGTGTTCTTAACTGTAATTAAGAATTTCCTGGATCTCAGATACCTTTTCTACACTAAGATCTGACTTTGCGAATTCAATTCTGCTGCTCTAAACCAGTTCTCATCTATTTACTGCCATTTTCTCTGAATTATTCATGTTTTCATATAGTTTCTTATATTCGGCCTTCTCGTCCAAGTATAAGTGTTGCCTACATATATAAACAACTTCCTACACACTGTTAGGAGCAGAAGAAGCTTGAGAAGACTGTCCCTCAACTATGTTATACAGTGTAATGCTGCATTACAGTGAACTGTAACGCTTTCCAAAGTTGCTTAATGTGTTAATTTATCTATTTCAATGGTATTCTGCCTCGTATGACAAACATTTACCATTCTAGGCTCATTTAAGTAAACAATATATGATTCATACACTGTTTAATGTCATCTGACCTCTAAATAAGGCTTTATTGGATCCTAGATATCTTTTATACACAAACAAAAGACTTTGAGAATTATTTTATACATGATCTAGGTGAGTTCTCATCTATTTACTGTTATTTTCCAAGAATTACTGATGTTTTCTTGTAGTTTCTGATGTTAGTCCAAGAATAAGCATTGGGAAAATGGCCAGACAACTACCTAAACACTGTTATGAGCCTGAAAACCTCGGGAACATTATTTCTCAACTGTGTTGTAACGTTTAATGGTACATTTCATTGAAGTGTAATTAAAAGCTACACAATTTGCTTATTTCTCTCTTTCAAGCTTTGTGTGACATACATTTAAGGTTCTAGGTTCCTTTAAGTAAAAAATATGGGATTCATACACTGTTTAATGTGCTCTCAACTCGAATTAAGGAATTCCTGAATGTTAGATACCTTTCTACACTAAAACTGTCGTGGAGAATTCGTTTCAGCTGTTCTAAACGAGTTCTCATCTATTTACTGCCATTTTCTCTGAATTATTCATGTTTTTATGTAGTTTCCTATATTAGGCCATCTTGTCCAATTATAAACATTGCCCACATATACAAACAACTTCCTACACACTGCTATGAACAGAAGAATCTCGAGAACACCGTCCCTCAACTATGTTATAGAGTGTAATGCTACATTACAGTGAACTGTAATGCTTTCCAACGTTCCTCAATTGGCTGATTTCTCTCTCTCAAGCCTTGTGTGACACACCGGTAAAGTCCTAGGCTACTTTAAGTAAATAAAAGAGGTTTAATACACTGAATATTTTGTTATTCACTCTATTTAAGGATTTTCTGGATCTTAGATACCTTTTCTAGACGAAGAATTGATTTGGACAATTGGTTTCACCTGTTCTAAACGAGTTTTCATCAATTTACTGACATTTTCTCTGAATTATTGATGTTTTCATATAGGTTTCTATATTCGGCCTTCTTGTCCAAGTATAAGCATTGCCCACATATACAACCAACTTCCTACACACTGTTATCAACAGAAGAAGCTCGAGAACACTGTCCCTCAACTATGTTATATAGTATAATGCTACATTACAATGAACTATAAGGTTTCCAAAGCTGCTTAATGTGTTAATTTCTCTATTTCAATGGTATTCTGCCTCGTATGACAAACATTTACCATTCTAGGCTCATTTAAGTAAACAATATATGATTCATTCACTGTTTTATGTCATTTGACCTCTAAATAAGGCTTTATTGGATCGTAGATATCTTTTATACACAAACAAAAGAATTGGAGAATTATTTTATACATGTTCTAGGTGAGTTTTCATCTATTTACTGTTATTTTCCCGGAATTACTGATGTTTTCTTGTATTTTCTTACATTAGGCCAAGAATAAGCATTGGGAACATGGAAAAACAACTATCTAAACACTGTTATGAACGTGAAAAGCTCGGGAACATTGTCTCTCAACTATGTTATACAGTTTAATGATTCTTTTCAGTGAAGTGTAATTAAAAGCTACTCAATTTGCATATTTCTCTCTTTCAAGCTTTGTGTGACATACATTTAAGGTTCTAGGTTCCTTTAAGTAAAAAATATAGGATTCATACACTTCTTAATGTGCTCTCAACTCGAATTAAGGAATTCTTGGATGTTAGATACCATTTCTTAACTAAGAACTGACGTGGAGTATCTGTTTCTGCTCCCCTAAACATGTTCTCATCTATGTACCTCAATTTTCTCTGAATTATTCATGATTTCATTAGGTTTCCTATATTGAGCCTTCTTGTCCAACTATTAGTATTGCCCACATATATAAACAACTTCCTACACACTGTTATCAGCAGAGGAAGCCTGAGAACATTGTCCCTCAACTATGCTATAGAGAGTAATGCTACATTACAGTGAACTGTAAGGCTTTCCTAAGTTTGGGAACATTGTCTCTCAAGTAAGTTACAGAGTGTAATGATACATTTCAGTGAGGTTTTAGGCTTTTCAAAGCTACTTAATTGGCTTATTTCTCTCTTTCAAGCTTTGTGTGACATACATTTAAAGTTCTAGGCTTCTTTAAGTAAAAAATATAGGATTCATACACTGTTTAATGTGCTCTCAACTCGTATTAAGGAATTCCTGGTTGTTAGATACATTTCTACACTAAGAACAGACTCAAAATATTTGTTTCAGCTGTTCTAAAGGAGTTCTCATAAATTTATTGCCATTTTCTCTGAATTATTCAAGTTTTCATGTAGTTTCTTATATTAGGTCATCTTGTCCAAGTATAAACATTGCCCACATATACAAACAACTTCCTACAAACTGTTATGAATAGAAGAAGCTCTAGATCACTGTTCCTCAACTATGTTATATAGTGTAATGCTACATTACAGTGAACTGTAATGCTTTCCAACATTGCTCAATTTGCTGATTTCTCTCTTTCAAGCCTTGTGTGACACACATGTAAAGTTCTAGGCTACTTTAAGTAAATAAAAGAGGTTTCATACACTGTTTATTGTGTTCTTAACTCTAACTTAAGATTTCCTGGATCTTAGATACCTTTTCTACACTACAAACTTATTTGGACAATCGGTTTCAGCTGTTCTAAACGAGTTCTCATCAATTTACTGACATTTTCTCTGAATTACTCATGTTTTCATATAATTTCCTATATTCATTCTTGTTATCCAACAAAGAAGCATTGCCCACATAGATACACAACTTCCTACACACAGTTATGAACAGAAGAAGCTTGAGAAGTATGTTCCTCAACTATGTTATAGAGTGTAATGTTACGTTGCAGTTAACTGTAATGCTTTCCAAAGCTGCTTAATGTGTTAATTTCTCTATTTCAATGGTATTCTGCCTTGTATGACACAAATTTACCGTTCTAGGCTCATTTAAGTAAACAATATATGATTCATACACTGTTTAACGTGATCTGAACTCTAACTAAGTCTTTCCTGGATCATAGATACCTTTTATACACAAACAAAAGACTTGGAAAAGTGATTTATACATGTTCTACGCGAGTTCTCATCTATTTACTGTTATTTTCGAGAAATTACTGATGTTTTCTTGTAGTTTCTAACATTAGGCAAGGAATAAGCATTGGGAATATGGACAAACAACTACCAAAACTCTGTCATGAACCTGAAAAGTTCAGGAACATTGTCTCTCAACTATGTTATAGAATTTAATGATACATTTCAATGAAATGTATTTAAAACTACTCAATTTGCTCGTTTCTCTCTTTCAACCTTTGTTTTACATACATTTAAGTCTAGGATCATTGAAGTAAAAAATAAGGGATTCATACACTGTTTAATGTGCTCTCAACTCGAATTAAGGAATCCTGTATGTTAGATACATTTTCTACACTAAGAACTGACTTGGAGAATCTGTTTCTGCTGTTCTAAACCTGTTCTCATCTATTTACAGCCATTTTCTCTGAATTATTCATGTTTTCATGTAGTTTCCGATATTCGGCCTTCAAGGCCAAGTATTATCATTACACATACACAAATAACTACCTACAGAATGTTATGAGCAGTGGAAGCCTGAGAACATTTTCTCTCAACTATGTTATAGAGAGTAATGTTACATTACAGTGAACTGTAAGGCTTTCCAAAGCTCGGGAACATTGTCACTCAAGTTTGTTATAGAGTTTAATGATACATTTCAGTGAGGTTTTAGGCTTTTCAAAGCTATTTAATTGGCTTTTTTCTCCCTTTCAAGTTTTGTGTGACATACATTTAAAGTTTTGTGTGACATACACTGTTTAATGTGCTCTCAACTTGAGTTAAGGAATTCCTGGATGTTAGATACCTTTTATAAACTAAGAACTGACTGGGAGAATCTGGTTCTGCTATTCTAAACCAGTTTTAATCTACTTACTGCCATTTTCTCTGAATTATTCATGTTTTCATGTAGTTTCCTATATTCCGCCATCTTGACCAAGTATAAACATTGCCCACATATACAAACAACTTCCTACACACTGTTATGAACATAAGCTCGAGAACACTGTCCCTCAACTATATTATAGAGTGTAATGCTACATTATAGTGAACTGTAATACTTTCCAAAGTTGCTCAATTTACTGATATCTCTCTTTCAAGCCTTGTGTCACACACATGTAAAGTTCTAGGCTACTTTAAGTAAAAAAAAAAAAAAAGGTTTCATACACTGTTTATTGCGTTCTTAACTCTAATTAAGGATTACCTGGATCTTCGTTACCTTTTCTACACTAAAAACTGACTTGGAGAATTTGTTTCTGTTGTTCCAAACCAGTTCTCTTCTATTTATTGCCATTTTCTCTGAATTATTCATGTTTTCATTTAGTTACTTATATTCAGCCTTCTTGTCCAAGGATTAGCATTGCCCACATATACAAACAACTTCCTTCACACTGTTATGAACAGAAGAAGCTCAAGAACACTGTCCCTCAACTATGTTATAGAGTATAATGCTACATTACAGTGAACTGTAAGGCTTTACAAAGCTGCTTAATGTGTTTATTTCTCTATTTCAATGGTATTCTGCCTTGTATAACACAAATTTACCGTTCTAGGCTCATTTAAGTAAACAATATATGATTCATACACTGTTTAACGTGATCTGAACTCTAAGTCTTTCCTGGATCATAGATACCTTTTATACACAAACAAAAGACTTGGAAAAGTGATTTATACATGTTCTATGCGAGTTCTCATCTATTTACTGTTATTTTCCCAGAATTACTGATATTTTCTTGTACTTTCTAACATTAGGCCAGGAATAAGCATTGGGAACATGGACAAACAACTACCTAAACACTGTTATGAACCTGAAAAGCTCGGGAACATTGTCTCTCAAATATGTTATATTTGAGAGACAATATGTAATGCTACATTATAGTGAATGGTAAGGCTTTCCATAGCTCGGGAACATTGTCTCTCAAGAATGTTATAAAGTTTAATGATACATTTTAGTGAGGTGTTATGCTTTTCAAAGCTACTTAATTGGCTTATTTCTCTCTTTCAAGCTCTGTGTGACATACGTTTAAAGTTCTAGGTTCCTTGAAGTAAAAAATATAGGATTCATACACTGTTTAATGTGCTCTCAACACGATTTAAGGAATTGCTGGATGTTAGATACCTTTTCTACACTAACTGACTTGGAGAATCTGTTTCTGCTGTTCTAAACCAGTTCTCATCTATTTACTGTCATTTTCTCTGAATTATTCATGTTTTCATGTAGTTTCCTATAATAGGCCGTCTTGTCCAAGTATAAGCATTGCCCACATATACAAACAACTTCCTACACACAGTTATGAACACCGTCCCTCAACTATGTTATAGAGTGTAATGCTACCTATAATGAACCATAAAGCTTTCAAAAGCAACTTAATTTGCTTATTTCTCTCTTTAAGGCAGTGTGTGACACACATGTAAAGTTCTAGGCTACTTTAAGAAACCAAGAGAGGTTTCATACACTGTTTAATGTGCGCTCAACTATAATTAAGGTCTTTCCTGGATCTTAGATACCTTTTCTTCACTAAGAACTGATTTGGTTAACCGGTTTCATCTGTTCTAAATGAGTTCATTTTCTCTGAATTATACATGTTTTCATGTAGTTTCCTATATTAGGCCTTCTTGTCCAAGTATTATCATAGTCCACATTTACAAACAACTTCCTACACACTGTTATGGACCTGAGAAGATCGGCAATATTGTCTCTCAACTATGTTTTAGAGTTCAATGTTACAATGCAGGAAATTCTCAGGCTTTCCCTTGCTGCTTAATTGTGTTTGTTTTCATCCATTTATTGTCATTTTCACTGAATTATTCATGTTTTCATGTAGTTTCCTATAATAGGCCTTCTTGTCCAAGTATAAGCATTGCCCACATATACAAACAACATCCTACACACTGTTATGAACAGAAGAAGCTAGAAAACATTGTCCCTTAACTATGTTATAGAGTGTAATGCTTCCTATAATGAACCATAAGGCTTTCAAAAGCAACTTAATTTGCTTATTTCTCTCTTTAAGGCAGTGTGTGACACACATGTAAAGTTCTACTGTACTTTAAGAAACCAAAAGAGGTTTCATACACTGTTTAATGTGTTCTCAACTCGAATTAAAGGATTCCCTGGATCTTAGATACCATTTCTTCACTAAGAACTGACTTGGAGAATCGGTTTCATCTGTTCTAAACGAGTTCTCATCTATTTACTTACATTTTCTCTGAATTATACATGTTTTCATGTAGTTTCCTATATTAGGCCTTCTTGTCCAAGTATAAGCATAGTCCACATTTACAAACAACTTCCTACACACTGTTATGGAGCTGGGAATATCGGCAATATTGTCTCTCAACTATGTTTTAGAGTTTAATGCTACAATGCAGTAAATTCTCAGGCTTTCCCTGGCTGCCTAATTGTGTTTATTTCTCTCCTTCAAGTCTTGTGTGACACACATTTAAAGTTCTAGGCTACTTTAAGTAAATAATAGAAGTTTCATACACTATTTAATGTGCTATTATGTTTAATTAAAGATTTCCTGGATCTTAGATTCCTTTTCTCCAGAAACAACTGACTTGGAGAAATCTGTTTCAACTGTTCTAAGCGAGTTCTCATCATTTCACTGCCACTTTCTCTGAATTATTCATGTTTTCATATAGTTTCCTATATTCAGCCATCTTGACCAAGTATAAACATTGCCCACATATACCAACAACTTCCTACACACTATTATGAACAAAAGAAGCTCGAGAATACTGTCCCTCAACTATGTTATAGAGTGTAATGCTACATTACAATGAAATGTAAGGCTTTCCAACATTGCTCAATTTGCTGATTTCTCTCTTTCAAGCCTTGTGTGACATACATGTAAAGTTCTAGGCTACTTTAAGTAAATAAAAGAGGTTTCATACCCTGTTTATTGTGTTCTTAACTCTAATTAAGGATTTCCTGGATCTTAGATACCTTTTCTACACTAAGAACTGATTTGGACAATTGGTTTCAGCTGTTCTAAACGAGTTCTCATCAATTTCCTGACATTTTCTCTGAATTATTCATGTTTTCATGTAGTTTCCTATATTAGGTCTTCTTGTCCAAGTATAAGCATAGCCCACGTTTACAAACAACTTCCTACACACTGTTATGGACCGGAGAACATTGGGAATATTGTCTCTCAACTATGTTTTAGTGTTTAATGCTACAATGCAGTAAATTCTTAGGCTTTCCCCAGCTGCTTTATTTTGCTTATTTCTCTCTTTCAAGCCTTTTGTGACACACATTTAAAGTTCTAGGCTAATTTAAGTAAATATTAGAAGGTTTATACAAAGTTTAATGTGCTGTCATGTTCAATTAAAGATTTCCTGGAACTTACATTCCTTTTCTCCATTAACAACTGACTTGGAGAAGTTTTTTTAAGCTGTTCTATATGAGGTCTCATCTATTTACTCTTATTTTCACTGGATTACTCATATTTTCTTCTAGTTTCATATATTAGGCCTTCTTATCCAAATATAAGAATTTCCCAAATGGATAAACAACTTGCTATTCACTGTTATTATGCGGACAAACTAGGGTTAGGGTTAGGGTTATGGTTAGGGTTAGGGCTATGTTTAGGGTTAGAGTTAGGGTTAGGGTTAGCATTAGGGCTAGGGTTAGAGTTAGGGTTTGGGTTAGGGTTATGGCTAGCCTTAGGGTTAGGGTTAAGGTAAGGTTAGGGCTAGGGTTAGGACTAGTGTTAGGTTTAGGGTTAGTGCTAGCGTTAGGGTGAGGGATAGGATTAGTTTGACAGTTAGCACTACGCTTAGGGCTAGTGTTAGGGTTAGGGTTAGCGTTAAAGTTAGCGTTAGGGCTAGGGTTAGTACTAGTGTTAGGCCTTGGATTAGGGCTAGGGTTAGGGTTAGGGTTACGGTTAGGGTTAGCAATTGGGCAAGGGCCAGGGTTAGGGTTAGGGTTAGGGCTAGGGTTAGGCTAAGTGTTAGGGTGAGGGTTAGGGTTAAGGTTAGGTTTAAGGCTAGGGTTAGGGTTAGGATTAGGGTTAGGATTAGGGCTCCGGATAGGGTGAGGGCAAGGGTTAGGGTTAAGGTTAGGGTTAGGGCTAGGGTTAGGGCTAGTGTTAGGTTTAGAGATAGGGTTAGGGTTACCTTTAGGGCTAGGCCTAAGGTTAGGGTTAGGGTTAGGGGACGGTTTATGGTTAGGGCTAGGGTTAGGATTAGTCTTAGGGTTAGGAGAAGGTTTAGGGTTAGGGCTCTGATTATGATTAGGGTAGGGTTATGGTTAAGGTTAGGGTTAGGGCTAGGGTTATAGTTAGGTTTAGGGTTAGGGCTAGGGTTAGGGTTAGGGTTAGGTTTATGGTTAAGTTTAGGGTTAGGGCTAGGGTTAGGGCCAGGGTTAGGGTTAGGGTTATGGTTAGGGTTAGTGTTAGGGCTAGGGCCAGGGTTAGGGTTAGGGTTAGGGGTAGAATTAGGGTTAGGGCTAGGGTTAAGGTTAGGTTTAGGGTTAGGGTTATGGTTAAGCTTAGTGTTAGGGCTAGGGTTATAGTTAGGTTTAGGGTTAGGGCTAGGGTTATAGTTAGGTTTAGGGTTAGGGTTAGGGCTAGTATTAGGTTAAAGGTTAGGGTTATGGTTAGCTTTAGTGCTAGGGGTAAGGATAGGGTTAGGGTTAGGTTTAGTGTTAGGGTTAGGGTTAGGGCTAGGGTTAGGTTAAGGATAAGGTTAGGGTGACGGTTAGGTCTATGATTAGGGCTAGGTTCCGCGTTAGGGTGAGCGTTATGGTTAGCATTGGGGCTAAGGATAGGGGTAGTGTTAGGGCTAGAGTTAGGGCTACGGTTAAGGTTAGGGTTAGGGTTAGGGTTAGTGCTAGGACCAGGGTTAGGGTTAGAGTTAGGTCTAGGGTTAGGGTTATCGTTAGGGCTAGGGCCAGGGTTAGGGTTATGGTTAAGGTTAGGTTTAGGGCTAGGGTTAGTGTTAGGTTTAGGGTTAGGGTTAGGGCTCAGGTTAGGGTTTTGGCTAGGATTAGGTTTAAGGTTAGGGATATGGTTAGCGTTAGTGCTAGGGGTAATGCTAGGGTTAGGATTAGGTTTAGTGTTAGGGTTAGGGTTATGGTTAGGGCGAGGGTTAGAGTTAGGGTTAGGGTTATGGTTAGGGTTAGGGTTACAGTGATGGTTAGGGTTAGGTTTAGCAATAGGGTTAGGTTAGGGATAAGGTTAGGGTGACTTTTAGGTCTAGGGTTAGGGCTAGCGTCAGGGTTAGGGTTAGCGTTATGGTTAGCTTTGGGGCTAGGGTTAAGGCTAGTGTTAGGGCTAGGGTTAAGGCTACAGTTGTTAGGGTTAGGGTTAGGGTTAGGGTTAGGGTAAGGGTTAGGGTTAGCGTTAGTGCTAGGACCAGGGTTAGGGTTATGGATAGGGTTAGGGTTACAGTGATGGTTAGGGTTAGGGTTAGGTCTAGTGTAAGGGCAAGGGTTAGGGCTAGGGGTAAGGCTAGGATTAGGGTTAGGTCTAGGGTTAGGGTTAGGGTTAGGGTTAGGGCTTGGATTATGGTTAGGGTTACGGTGATGGTTAGGGTTAGGTTTAGGGCTTTGGTTAGGGTTAGAGCTAGGGTATGGTTTAAGGTTAGGGTTAGGGTAAGGGTTAGGGGTAGGGTTAGGGTTAGGGATATTGTTAGGGTTACAGTTAGGTCTGGGTTAGGGCTAGGATTAGGGCTAGGGATAGGGTTAGGGTTAGGGTTAGGGTTAGCGTTAGGGCTAGGGCCAAGGTTAGGGTTATGGTTAGTGGTAGGTTTAGAGTTAGGGCTAGGATTAGGGTTAGGCTTAGGGTTATGGTTAAGGTTAGGTTTAGGGCTAGGGTTAGGGTTAGGTTTAGGGTTAGGGTAAGGGCTCGGGTTAGCATTAGGGCTAGGTTTAGGTTTAAGGTTAGGGTTATCGTTTGTGTTAAGGTTAGAGGTAAGGCTAGGGTTAGGGTTAGGTTTAATGTTAGGGTTATGGTTAGCTTTAGGGCTAGGGTTATTGCTGGGGTTAGAGTTAGGGTCACGGTTAGGGCTAGGGCTAGGGCTAGGGCTAGGTTTAGGGTTAGGGTCAGGGTAATGGTTAGGGTTAGGGTTAGGGTTAGGGTTAGGGCTAGGGTTTGGTTTAGGGTTAGGGCTAGTGTTAGGGCTAGGGTTAGGGTTAGGGTTAGGGCTAAGGTTAGGGTTAGGTATTGGGTTAGGGTTACAGTTAGGGCGATGGTTAGGGCTACAAATAGTGTTAGCTTAGGGTTAGGGTTAGGGTTAGGTTTATGGTTAGAGTTAGCATTAAGGCTAGGGTTAAGGCTAAGGTTACGGTTAGGGTGACAGTTAGGGCTAGGGGTAGGTCTAGGGTAAGGGTTAGGGTTAGGGTTACAGTTAGGGCTAGGGCTGGGGCTAGGGTTAGGGTTAGGGTTCGTGTTAAGGTTAGGGTTATTGCTAGTGTTAGGGTAAGGGTTCGGGTTAGGGTTAGTGCTAGGGTTAGGGTTTGGTTTACGGTGATGTTTATGGTTAGGTTTATGGCTAGGTTTAGGGTTATGGCTAGAGTTTGGGTTAGGGTTAGGGCTAGTGTTAGGGCTAGGGTTAGGGTTAGGGTTGTGGCTGGCGTTAAGGTTAGGGATAGGGTTGGGGTGATGGTAGGGGCTAAGCTTAGGGCTAGGCTTAGGGCTAGGGTTAGGGTAAGGGTTAGGATTAGGGTTAGGGCTAGGGTTAGGGTTAGGGTTAGGGTTAGGGATAGTGTTAGGGTTAGCATTAGGGCTAGGGCCAGGGTTATGGTTAGGGTTAGGGTTATTGTTAGGGCTAGGGCCAGGGTTAGGGTAAGTGTTAGGGGTAGGGTTAGGGTTAGGGCAAGGGTTAGGCTAAGTGTTAGGGTTAGGATTATGGTTAAGGTTAGGTATAAGGCTAGGGTTAGGGTTAGGTTTAGGGTTTAGGTTAGGGTTAGGGTTAGCGTTAGGGCTAGGGTTAAGGCGAGGGTTAGCGTTAGGTCTAGTGTTAGGTTTAGGGTTAGGGTTAGGGCACGGGTTAGGGTTAGGGTGATGGTTAGGGCTAGGGTTAAGGCCAGCGGTAAGGCTAGGGTTATTGTTAGGTCTAGTGTTAGGGCTAGGGTTAGGGTTAGAGCTAGGGTTTGGGTTAGGGCTAGGGTTAGGGTTAGGGCTAGGGTTGTGGTTAAGGTTAGGTCTAGGGTAAAGGCTAGGTTTAGGGTTAGGGTTAGGTCTAGGGTTAGGTTTACGATTATGGTTAGGGTTAGTGTTAGGGTTATGGTGATGGTTAGGGTTGGGGTAGGTTAGTGTTAGGGCTAGGGGTAAGGCCAGGATTAGGGTTAGGTCTGGTGTTAGGGTTAGGGTTAGGGTTAGGGCTAGGGTTAGGGCTAGCAGTAAGGCTAGGGTTATTGTTAGGTCTATTGTTAGGGCTAGGGTTAGGGTTAGAGCTAGAGTTAGGGTTAGGGTTAGGGTTACGTTAAAGGCTAGGTTTAGGGTTAGGCTTAGGGCTATGGTTAGGTTTGTGGTTAGGGTTAGGGTGAGGGTTAGGGTTACGGTGATGTTTAGGGTTAGTACTAGGTTAGGGTTAGGGCTAGGGTTTTGGTTAGGGTTAGGACTAGGGTTAGCGCTTAGGTTAGGGTTAAGGTTAGTGCTAGGGTTAAGGTTAGAGATAGGGTTAGGGTGACGGTTAGGACTAGTGTTAGGGCTAGGGTTAGGGTTAGGTTTTGTGTTACAGTTACTGATAGGGCTAGGGTTAGGGTTAGGTTTATGGTGATGGTTAGGGTTAGAGTTAGTGCTAGGGTTAGGGTTAAGGTCTAGGGTTTAGGTTAGGGTTATGGCTAGGGTAAGGGCTACGGTTAGGGTTAGGTTAGTGCTAGGGTTAGCATTAGGGATAGGGTTAGGGATAAGGTTAGGGCTAGGGTTAGGGTTAGGTTTAGCGTTAGTGTTACCGTTAGGGCTAGGGTTAGTGCTAGTGTTAGGGCTAGTGTTAGGGCTAGGGTTAGGTCCAGGGTTAGGGTTAGGGTTAGGGTTAGGGTTAGAGTTAGGGTTAGGGTTATGCTTAGTGTTAGGGTTAAGGTTGTGGCTAAGGTTAGGGTTAGGGTTAGGGTAAGGGCACAGGTTGGGGTTAGGTTTAGGGTTAGGGCTAGGGTTTGGGTTAGGGGTAGGGATAGGGTTAGGGCTAGGGCTAGGGTTAGGGTTAGGGTTAGGGTTAGGGTTAGGGATCGGGTTACGGTTAGGGTTACGGTGATGGTTAGGGTTAGGTTTAGGGCTTTGCTTAGGGTTAGGGCTAGGGTATGGTTTAAGATTTGGTTAGGGTAAGGGTTACGAGTAGGGTTAGGGTTAGGGATATTGTTAGGGTTACGGTAATGTCTGGGTTAGGGCTAGGGTTAGGGCTAGGGATAGGGTTAGGTTTAGGGTTAGGGTAAGGGCTCGGGTTAGCATTAGGGCTAGGGTTAGTTTTAAGGTTAGGGTTATCGTTTGCGTTAGGGTTAGAGGTAAGTCTAGGGTTAGGGTTAGGTTTAGTGTTAGGGTTATGGTTAGCTTTAGGTCTAGGGTTAGGGCTTATGGTTAGGATTAGGATCACGGTTAGGGCTAGGGCTAGGGCTAGGGCTAGGGTTAGGGTTAGAGTCAGGGTAATGGTTAGGGTTAGGATTAGGGCTAGGGTAGAGTTAGGGCTAGGGTTTGGTTTAGGGTTAGTGCTAGTGTTAGGGCTAGGGTTAAGGTTAGGGTTAAGGCTAAGGTTAGGGTTAGGTATTGGGTTAGGGTGACGGTTAGGGTGATGGTTAGGGATACAATTAGTGTTACGTTAGGGTTAGAGTTAGGGTTAGGTTTATGGTTAGTGTTAGCGTTAACGCTAGTTTTAAGGCTAGTGTTAGGGTTAGGGTGACAGTTAGGACTAGGGGTAGGGCTAGGGTAAGGGTTAGGGTTAGGGTTACAGTTAGGGCTAGGGCTGGGGATAGGGTTAGGGTTAGGGTTTGTGTTAAGGTTAGGGTTAGGACTAGGGTTAGGGTTAGGGTTAGGGTTAGGGTTAGGGTTAGGTTTAGGGTGATGTTTAGGGTTAGGGTTAGGGCTATGGTTAGGGTTAGGGCTAGGTTTTGGGTTAGGGTTAAGGCTAGGGTTAGGGTTAGGGTTAGGGTTAGGGCTTGTGTTTGGGCTAGGGTTAGGGTTAGGGTTAGTGCTAGGGTTAAGGTTAGGGATAGGTTTAGCTTGATGATTTTTGCTAGGGTTAGGTAAGGGTTCGGGTTAGGTTTAGGGCTAGGGTTAGGGTTTGATTTACGGTGATGTTTAGGGTCAGGGTTAGGGCTAAGGTTATGGTTAGGGCTAGGGTTCGGGTTAGGGTTAGGGCTAGGTTTAGGTCTAGGGTTAGTGTTACGGTTGGTGCTAGCGTTAAGGTTAGGGATAGTGTTAGGGTGATGGTAGGGGCTAGTCTTAGGGCTAGGGTTAGGGTAAGGGTTAGGGTTAGGGTTAGGGCTAGGGTTAGGGTTAGGTTTATGGTAATGGTTAAGGTTAGGGTTAGGGTTAGGGTTAGGGTTAGGGCTAGGGTTTGGGTTAGGGTTAGGGCTAGGGTTAGGGCTAGGGTTAGGTTTTGGGTTAGTGCTAGGGTTAGGGTTAGGTTTAGCTTTAGGGTTACCATTATGGCTAGGGTTAGGGCTAGTGTTATTGCTAGGGTTAGGGCTAGGGTTAGGCTTAGTGTTAGGGTTAGGGTTAGGGTTATGGTTAAGGTTAGATTTAGGGCTAGGGTTAGGGTTAGGGTTGGGGTTTTGGTTAGGGCTCGGGTTAGGGTTAGGGCTAGGGTTAGGGTTAAGGTTAGGGTTAGGTTTACTGTTAGGGATAGGGTTAAGGCTAGGGTTAGGGTTAGGTCTAGTGTTAGGGTTAGGTTTAGGGTGACTATTAGGTCTAGGGTTAGGGTTAGGGTTAGGGCTAGGTTTTGGGCTATGGTTGGAGTTAGGGTTATGGCTAGGTTTAGGGTTAGGGTTAGGGTTAGAGTTAGGGATAGTGTTAGGGTTAGCATTAGGGCTAGGGCCAGGGTTATGGTTAGGGTTAGGGTTATCGTTAGGGCTAGGGCCAGGGTTAGTGTAAGTGTTAGGGGTAGAGTTAGGGTTAGGGCAAGGGTTAGGTTAAGTGTTAGGATTAGGGTTATGGTTAAGGTTAGGTTTAGGGCTAGGGTTAGGGTTAGGTTTAGGGTTAAGGTTAGGGTTAGGGTTAGCGTTAGGGCTATGGTTAAGGCGAGGGTTAGCCTTAGGTCTAGTGTTAGGTTTAGGGTTAGGGTTAGGGCTAGGGTTATGGTTACGGTGATGGTTAGGGCTAGGGTTAGGGCTAGTGGTAAGGCTAGGGTTATTGTTAGGTCTAGTGTTAGGGCCAGGGTTAGTATTAGGGCTAGGGTTAGGGTTAGGGTTAGTGCTAGGGCTGCGGTTAGGGTTAGGGCTAGGGTAAAGGCTAGGTTTAGGGTTAGGGTTAGGGCTAGTGTGAGGTTTACGATTACGGTTAGGGTTAGTGTTAGGGTTATTGTGATGGTTAGGGTTAGGGCTAGGTTAGGGTCAGGGCTAGGGTTAAGTCTAGGGTTAGGGTTAGGTCTAGTGTTAGGGTTAGGGTTAGGATTAGGGCTACGGTTAGGTTTAGGGTTATGGTGATGGTTAGGGTTAGGGTTAGGTTTAGGTTTAGGTTCAGGGCTAGGGACAGGTTTATGGTTAGGGTTACGTTTAAGGCTAGCTTTAGGGTTAGGCTTAGGGATAGATTTAGGTTTGTGGTTAGGGTGAGGGTGAGGGTTAGGGTTATGGTGATGGTTAGGTTTAGTACTAGGTTAGGGTTAGGGCTATGGTTTGGGTTAGGGTTAGGGCTAGGGTTAGCGCTAGGGTTAGGGTTAAGATTAGTGCTGGGGTTAAGGTTAGGGATAGGGTTAGCGTGATGGTTAGGGCTAGGGTTAGGGTTAGGTTTTGCGTTAGGGTTACCTTTAGGGCTAGGGTTAAGGTTGGGTTTATAGTGATGGTTAGGGTTAGGGTTAAGTCTAGTCTTAGGTTTAGGGCTAGGGTTTGGGTTAAGGTTATGGCTAGGGTTAGGGCTAGGGTTAGGGTTAGGTAGTGCTAGCGTTAGCATTAGGGATAGGGTTAGGGTGATGGTTAGGGCTAGGGTTAGGGTTAGGTTTAGCGTTATTGTTACCGTTAGGGCTAGGGTTAGGGCTCATGTTAGGGCTTGTGTTAGGGCTAGGGTTAGGGTTAGGGTTAGGGTTAGGGTTATGCTTAGTGTTAGGGTTAAGGTTATGGCTAGGGTTAGGGTTAGGGTAAGGGCTCAGTTTGGGGTTAGGGTTAGTGTTAGGGCTAGGTTTTGGGTTTTGGGTAGGGATACGGTTAGTGCTAGGCCTAGGTTTAGGGTTAGGGTTAGGGTTAGGGCTAGGGTTATAGTTAGGGTTACAGTGATGTTTAGGGTTAGGTTTAGGGCTATGTTTAGGATTAGGGCTAGGGTATGGTTTAAGGTTAGGGTTAGGGTTAGGGTTAGGGTTATCGTTAGGGTTAGGGTTAGTATTAGGGCTAGGGCCAGGGTTAGGGTTAGGGTTAGGGTTAGGATTAGTGTTAGGACTAGGATTAGGCTTAGTGTTAGGGCTAAGGTTATGATTAAGGTTAAGTTTATGGCTAGGGTTAGGGTTAGGGTTAGGGCTCGGGTTAGAGTTAGGGCAAGGGTTAGGGTTAAGGTTAGGGTTAGGGTTAGCGTTAGGGGTAGGGTTAAGGCTAGGGTTTGGGGTAGGTCTGGTGTTTTGGTTAGTGTTAGGGTTAGTGCTAGGTTTAGGGTTAGGGTCAGGGTGATGGTTAGGGTTAGGGTTAGGGATAGTGTTAGGGTGACAGTTAGGTCTGGGTTAGGGCTAGGGTTAGGGCTAGGGATAGGGTTAGGGTTAGGGTTAGTGTTAGGGCTAGGATTAGGTTTAGTGTTAGGGGTAGGGTTATGATTAAGGTTAAGTTTAGGGCTAGGGTTAGGGTTAGGGTTAGGGCTCGGATTAGAGTTAGGGCAAGGGTTAGGGTTAAGGTTAGGGTTAGGGTTAGTGTTAGGGGTAGGGTTAAGGCTAGGGTTTGGGGTAGGTCTGGTGTTTTGGTTAGTGTTAGGGTTAGTGCTAGGTTTAGGGTTAGGGTCAAGGTGATGGTTAGGGTTAGGGTTAGGGATAGTGTTAGGGTGACAGTTAGGTCTGGGTTAGGGCTAGGGTTAGGGCTAGGGATAGGTTTAGGGTTAGGGTTACGGTTATGTCTAGGGTTAGGGTTAGGGTTAGGGGTAGGGTTAGGGTTAGGGATAGTGTTAGGGTGACTGTTAGGTCTGGGTTAGGGCTAGGGTTAGGGCTAGGGATAGGGTTAGGGTTACGGTTAGGGTTAGCGTTAGGGCTAGGGCCAGGGTTAGGGTTATGGTTAGGGGCAACTTTAGGGTTAGTGCTGGGATTAGGGTTAGGCTTAGGGTTATAGTTAAGGTTAGGGTTAGGGCTAGGGTTAGGGTTAGGTTTAGGGTTAGGGTAAGGGCTCAGGTTAGCGTTAGGGCTAGGGTTAGGTTTAAGGTTAGGGTTATCTTTAGCATTAGGGTTAGAGGTAAGGCTAGTGTTATGGTTAGGTTTAGTGTTAGGGTTATGGTTAGCTTTAGGGCTATGGTTAGGACTGGGGTTAGGGTTAGGGTCACGGATAGGGCTAGGGCTAGGGCTACGGCTAGGGTTAAGGTTAGGGTCAGGGTAATGGTTAGGGTTAGGGTTAGGGCTAGGGTAGAATTAGGGCTAGGGTTTGGTTTAGGGTTAGGGCTAGGGTTAGGGATAGGGTTAGGGTTAGGGCTAAGGTTAGGGTTAGGGCTAAGGTTAGGTATTGGGTTAGGGTGATGGTTAAGGCGATGGTTAGGGCTACAATTCGTGTTAGGTTAGGGTTAGGGTTTGGGTTAGGTTTATGGTTAGGGTTAGCATTAGGGGTAAGGTTAAGGCTAGGGTTAGGGTTAGGGTGACAGTTAGGGCTAGGGGTAAGGCTAGGGTAACGGTTAGGTTTAGGGTTATAGTTAGGGCTAGGGCTTGGGCTAGGGTTAGGGTTAGGGTTCGTGTTAAGGTTAGGGTTGTGGCTAGGGTTAGGGCTAGGGTTATGGTAATTGTTAGGGTTACCATTAGGGCTAGGGCAAGGGTTATGGTTAGTGCTATGGCTGTTGCTAGGGTTAGGGTTAGGGTTAGTGTTAAGGTTAGGGTTAGGGCTAGGGTTAGGGCTAGGGTTAGGGTTCGGGTTAGGGTTAGCCTTAGGGCTAGAGATAAGGCTAGGGTTAGGGTTGGTTTTAGTGTTAGGGTTAGGGTTAGGACTAGAGAGAGGGTTATGGTTCGGGTGATAGTTAGGGTTAGGGTTAGGTCTAGTTTTTGGGTTAGGGTTAGGGCTAGGATTAGGGCTAGGGTTAGTATTAGGGTTAGGGCTAGTGTTAGGGTTAAGGATAGAATTAGGTTGACGGTTAGGGCTAAGGTTAGGGTTAGGGTTAGGGTTAGGGTTAGTGCTATGGCTATGTTTAGGGTTATGGTTATGGTTAGGGCTAGCATTAGTGTTAGGGTTTGTGATAGGCTTAGGGACAGGGTTAGGGTTAGGGCGAGGGAATATATCTTTCAACTCTGTTATAGAGTTTCATGCTACTTTTCAGTGATGTGTAAGGGTTTCCAAAGCTACTTAAATATGTTTATTTCTCTATTTCATGGATTTTTGTCTTGTATGACATACTTTTATAGTTATGTCCTTCTTTAAGTATATAATATAGGGTTTTTACATTGTTTAATGATCTCTTTAGTTTAATTAAGTTTTTTCTAGATCTTAGATAGCTTTCCTATATTAACAACTGACTTGGAGCATTGTTTTTCTACATGTCTTATTCGAGTTCTTCTCTAATTACTGTTATTTTCTCTGAATTACTGTTTACTTCTCGCTTCCAATATTAGTTCTTCTTTTCCAAGTATAAGCAATTGAAACATGGACAAACAACTACCTAAACATGTTTTGAACCTGAGAAGCTCTGGAACATTGTCTCTCAGCTATGTTATTGATTTTAATTCTACATTACAGTGAAGTCAAAAGCTTTCCAAAGCTGCTTAAATGTGCTTATTTCTCTATTTCAAGGATATTCTACCTTGCATGACACACATTTACAGTTCTAGGCATTTTAAGGATTCATACACTGTTTCATGTGATCTGAACTCTAATTAAGGATTACCTGGATCTTAGAACACTGTCCTTCTACTATGTTATACAGTACGATGCTACATTACAGTTCACTGTAATGCTTTCCAACGTTCTCAATTTGCTGATTTCTCTCTTTCAAGCCTTCTGTGACACACATTTATATTTCTAGGCTCCTTTAAGTAAATAATAGAGGTTTCATACACTGTTTAATGTGCTCTTAATTCTAATAAGGATATTCTGGATGTTAGATACTTTTCTACACAATCAACTTACTTTGAGAAATGTTTTCACATGTTAAATAGAGTACTCACACTGTTATGAACTGGAGAAGCTCAGGAACACTGAATCTCACCTATATTATAGAGTTTAATACTACATTGCCGTGAAGTCTAAGGCTTTCCAAAGATGTTGAAATGTGTTTATTTCTCTATGTCAAGGCTATTTTGCCTTGTATGACACACATTTAAAGTTCTAGGCTCTTTTAAGTAAATAGTAGAGATTTCATACACTGTATCATGAGCTCTTTACTGTAATTAAGGAATTCCTGGATCATAGATTCCTTTTATACCCTAACAACAGACTTGAAGACATGTTTCCTACATGTATTATGCAATTTCTCATATATTTACTGTTATTTTCCCAGAATTACTGATGTTTTCTTGTAGTTTCCAATATTAGGACTACTTGTCAAAATGTAAACATTGTGAATATGGAAAAATACCTTCCCACACAAAGTTATGAACGTAAAAAGCTTGAGAAAATTGTCTCTCAACTATGTTATAGAGTGTAATGCTACATTACAGTGAACTGTAAGGCTTTCCAAAGCTGCTTAATGTGTTTATTTCTCTATTTCATTGATATTCTGCCTTGTATGACACACATTTACGGCTCAAGGCTCATTTTAGTAAACAGTATATGATTCATACACTGTTTAATGTGATCTGAACTCTAATTAAGGATTTCCTGGATCGTAGATACATTTTAGAAACAAACAAAAGACTTGGAGAAGTGTTTTATACATGTTCGATACGAGTTCTCATCAATTTACTGACATTTTCTCTGAATTATTCATGTGTTCACGTAGTTTCTTATATTCGGCCTTCTTATCCAAGTATAAACATTGCCGACATATTCAAACTTCCTACACAGGGTTATAAACAGAAGAAGCTGGAGAACACTGTCCCTCAACTATTTTATAGATTGTAATGCTACATTACAGTGAACTGTAATGCTTCCCAACCTTGCTCAATTTGTTGATTTCTCTCTTACAAGACTTCTGTGACACCCATGTAAAGACCTAGGCTACTTTAAGTAAAATAATATAGGATTCATACACTGCTTAATGAGATCTGAACTCTAATTAAGTATTTACTGGATAGTAGATACCTTTTATAAACAAACAAAAAAATTGGAGAAGTGTTTTATACATGTTCTATGCGAGTTCTCATCTATTTACTGTTATTTTCCCAGAATTACTGATGTTTTCTTGTAGTTTCTAACATTAGGCCAGGAATGAGCATTGAGAACATGGACAAACAACTACCTAAACACTGTTATGCATGTGAAAAGCTCATGAACATTGTCTCTCAACTATGTTATAGAGTTTAATGATACATTTCAGTGAAGTGTAATTAAAAGCTACTCAATTTGCTTATTTCTCTCTTTCAAGCTTTGTGTGACATACATTTAAGCTTCTAGGTTCCTTTAAGTAAAAAATATGGGATTCATGCACTGTTTAATGTGCTCTCAACTCGAATTAAGGAATTTTTGGCTGTTAGATACATTTTCTACACTAAGAACTGACTTGGAGAATCTGTTTCTGCTGTTCTAAACCTATTCTCATCTATTTACTGCCATTTTTTTCTGAATTATTAATGTTTTCATGTAGTTTCCTATATATGGCCTTCTTGTCCAAGTATTAGCATTGCCCATATATACAAACAACTTCCTACACACTGTTATGAGCAGAGGAAGCCTGAGAACATTGTCCCTCAACTATGTTATAGAGTGTAATGCTACATTACAGTGAACTGTAAGGCTTTCCAATGCTCAGGAACATTGTCTCTCAAGTGTGTTATAGAGTTTAATGATACATTTCAATGAGGTGTTAAGCTTTTCAAAGCTACTTAATTGGCTTATTTCTCTCTTTAAAGCTTTGTGTGACATACATGTAAAGTTCTAGGCTCCTTTAAGTAAAAAATATAGGATTCCTACACTGTTTAATGTGCTCTCAACACGAATTAAGGAATTCCTCGATGTTAGATACCTTTCTACACTAAGAAATGCCTTGGAGAATTTGTTTCAGCTGTTCTAAACGAGTTCTCATTATTTACTGAAATTTTCTCCGAATTATTCATTTTTTCATGTAGTTTCCTATATTCAGCCTTCTTGTCCAAGTATAAGCATTGCCCACACATACAAACGACTTCCTACACACTGTTATGCAAAGAAGAAGCTCGAGAACATTATCCCTCAACTATGTTATAGAATGTAATGCTACATTACAGTGAAATGTGAGGCTTTCTAAAGCAGCTTAATGTGTTTATTTCTCCATTTCAATGGTATTCTGCTTGTTTGACACACATTTACCGTTCTAGGCTCATTTAAGTAAACAATATATGATTCATATACTGTTTAATGTGATCTGAACTCTAATTAATGCTTTCCTGGATCGTAGATACCTTTTATAAACAAACAAAAGACTTGGAGAAGTGTTTTATACATGTTCTATGCGAGTTCTCATCTATTTATTGTTATTTTCCCAGAATTACTGATGTTTCTTTATTTTATTTTATTTTATTTTCACCTTATTTATTTATTTATGTATTTATTTATTTATTTTTTCATATTTTATTGATTTTTTTTGCCCCCCTCCCTCCCTCCTACACATCCCCATCCTCCCCAGAGTTTTCTGTCCATTGGTTGTACTTATATGCATGTATACAAGTCCTTCGGTTGATCTATTATCTCCCCCAGATCCTCCTCCCTTCTCTGCTGAAATTTGACAATCTGCTTGTTGCTTTACTGAAACTATGTCTATCTTTTGGTTCATCAGTTTATAATGATCTTTATTATCCACTAATGAGTGAGGTCATGTGGTGTTTCTCTTTCATTGATTGGCTTATTTCACTCAGCATGATGTTCTCCAATTCCATCCAGGTTGCTGCAAAAGATGAGAACACCTCATTGAAATGTATCATTAAACTCTATATATATCATTAAGCTCTACTATGGCAGAATAGTATTCCATTGTGTAGATGTACCATGGTTTTTAGATCCAATCATCTGCTGATGGGCACTTAGGCTGTTTCCAAATTCTGACTATGGTAGATTGTGCTGCTATGAACATAGGGGTGCATATATCCTTTCTGATTGGTGTTTCTAGTTTCTTGGGATATTTTCCTAGGAGTGGGATTGCTGGGTCAAATGGGAGTTCCATTTTCAGTTTTTTGAGGAAACTCCACACTGTTTTCCACAGTGGTTGCACCAGTCTGCATTCCCACCAGCAGTGCACGAGGGTTCCTTTTTCTCCGCAACCTCTCCAACACTTCTAGTTTGATGATTTGTTGATGTTGGCCATTCTGACAGGTGTGAGATGGTACTCCATTGTTGTTTTGATTTGCATCTATCGGATAATTAGTGACTTTGAGCATGTTTTCATGTACCTTTTGGCCTTCCTTCTGTCTTCCTTTGAAAATATTCTATTAATGTCCATTGCCCATTTCTTAATTGGATCATTTGTCTTCCTTTTATTTAGTTGAATCAGCTGTCTGTAGATGTTGGAGATTAAACCTTTATCAGTGGTGTTATTTGCAAATATGTTCTCCCACAACGTGGGATTTCTTGTTGTTTTGTTGATGGTTTCTTTTGCTGTAAAAAAGCTTTTTATTTTGATGTAGTCCCATTTGTTTATTTTATCTTTAGCTTCCATTGCCGTAGGTTCAGTATCAGTAAAGAAGTTCTTTTGGCATACATCTGAGATTTTGCTGCCTGTGGATGCCTCTAGTATTTTTATGGTTTGCTGTCTGATGTTTAAGTCCTGCATCCATTTTGAGTTTATTTTTGTGAATGGTGTAAGTTGGTGATCTAGTTTCATTCTTTGCATGTGTCTACCCAGTTTTCCCAACACCATTTATTGAAGAAACTATCTTGACTCCATTGTATATTCGTGCCTCCTTTGTCAAATATTAATTGAGCATAGTGATTTGGATTGATATCTGGGTTCTCGATTCTATTCCATTGATCTATATGTCTGTTCTTGTCCCAGTACCAGGCTGTTTTGAGAACAGTGGCTTTGTAATACAGTTTGAAGTCTGGTATTGAGATCCCTCCTACTTTACCCTTCTTTCTCAGGATTGCTGTGGCTATTCGGGGTCTTTTATTGTTCCAAATGAACTTTTAGAGAGTTCTTTCTAGGTCAGTGAAATATGCCACTAGTATATTAATGGGGAGTGCAATGAACCTATAGATAGCTTTAGGAAGTATGGACATTTTGATGATGTTGATTCTACCAATCCATGAACATGGTATGTTCTTCCATCTCCTTACATCTTCCTCTATCTCTTTTTTCAGTGTTGTGTAGTTTTCTGCATATAGTTCCTTTACTTCCTTACTTAAATTTATTCTTAGGTATCTTAATTTTTTTGGTGCGATGGTAAATGGAATTGCTTTTTTAGTCTCTGTTTCTTTAGTTTCACTGTTGGTGTATAGAAATGCCATGGATTTCTTGGCATTGATTTTGTATCCTGCTACATTGCTAAATTCATTTATTAAGTCAATTAGTTTTTTAATGGAGTCTTTTGGGTTTTTTATATACAATATCATGTCATCTGCAAATAAAGATAACTTTACTTCATCTTTTCCAATTTGGATGCCTTTTATTTCCTCCTCTTGTCTAATTGCAATGGCTAGTACTTCCAGTACTACGTCAAACAGGAGTGGTGAGAGTGGGCATCCCTGTCTTGTTCCTGTTCTTAGAGGGAATGGTTTTAGTTTTTGCCCATTGAGTATAATGTTGGCTGTGGGTTTATCATATATAGCTTTTATTATGTTGAGGTATGATCCTTGTACTCCCACCTTGTTAAGAGTTTTTATCAAGAAAGGGATTTGTATTTTATCAAATGCTTTTTCTGCATCAATTGATATGACTATATGATTTTTATCTTTCAATTTGTTTATGTGATGTATCACATTTATTGATTTGCGGATATTGTAACATCCTTGCATTCCTGGAATAAATCCTACTTGGTCATGGTGTATGATCTTTGTGATGCTCTTCTGGAGTCAATTTGCTAGAATTTTGTTGAGGATTTTGGCATCTATGTTCATGAGGGATATTGGCCTGTAATTCTCTTTCATTGAGTTGTCTTTATCTGGTTTTGGTATTAGGGTGATGCTGGCTTCATAGAAGGAGTTTGGAAGTGTTCCTTCCTCTTGGATTTTTTGGAATAGTCTGAGGAGGATAGGTTTTAGTTCTTCCTTGAATGTTTGGTAAAACTCTCCTGTGAAGTCATCTGGCCCTGGGCTTTTGTTTACTGGAAGCTTTTTGATGACTGTTTCAATTTCTTCCCAAGTTACTGATCTATTGAGATTTTTAGATTCTTCCTGATTGAGTTTTGAAAGTTTGTATTTTTCTAGGAATATGTCCATTTCCTCCAGGTTGTTCAGTTTGTTGGAATAGAGTTGTTCGTAGTATTTTGTAACAATCCGTTGTATTTCGGTGGGGTCTGTTGTTATTTCACCTCTTTCATTTCTGATTTTGTTTATTTGGGTCCTCTCTCTTTGTCTCTTGGTTAGCCTGGCTAGAGGTTCATCTATCTTATTTATTCTTTCAAAGAACCAGCTCTTGGTTTTGTTGATCTTATGTATTGTTTTTTTGGTCTCTATGTCGTTTATCTCTGGTCTGATTTTTGTTATTTCCTTCCTTCTGCTTACACTGGGCTTTTCTTGTTGCTCCTTTTCAAACTCTTTGAATTGTAGAGTTAGATCATCTGTTACCATGTCCCGACCCGCGGGGCATCAACAGGGGCAAGCAGGAATCACCTAAGAGAATGAGACAAACAAGGAACGGGAAGAACGGGGACAAGACAAAGTTCTGATCAAGCCCCAATTTTTATTTGTTGCAGTCACAATATATATACACAGGTAGTAGGGGGAAGTTGCAGGGGAGACCTTCCAGGGCGGGGAGGGAATCTTATCAGCAGGATGTGCCTGCAGGGGAGGATGCAGCAGACCCTCTGGGGCGGAGTTATCACAACAGGTGTGCCTTGATCAATGACCAGATATACTGCTAGATTGTTTCTAGTTCACTGCCAAACCTCAGCTTGTCACAGAAGTTCTGGTAAGTAGTCACTAACTCTTTTTCGGCTCCCGACATTACCATTTTTTCTAGTTTTTTGCTATAGGCTTGTAAGGATATGAATTTCCCTCTCAAAACTGCTTTTGCTGTGACCCATAGATTTTGGATTGTTGTGTTTTCATTGTCATTTTTTTCCAGGATGTTTTTAATTTCGTCCTTGATTTCTCTCATCACCCAGTCCTTGTTTAATAGCATGCTGTTTAGTCTCCATGTGTTTGATTTCTTTGGATTATTTTTATTGTAGTTAATTTCCAGTTTTATGCCATTATGGTCTGAGAAGATACTTGATATGATTTCTATCTTCTTGAATTGGAAGAGACTTTACCTATGTCCCAAAATGTGGTCTATCTTTGAGAATGTCCCATGTGCACTTGAGAAGAATGTATATTCTGTGGCTTTGGGGTGGAGTGTTCTGAAGATGTCAATTAATTCCATCTGGTCTAGTGAGTCACTTAGGCTTGATATTTCTTTGCTGATTTTTTGTTTAGATGATTTGTCAAAGGGTGACAGTGGGGTATTAAAATCTCCTACTATGATTGTATTGCTATTAATATCTCCCTAATGTCCTCCAGCAGTTCTTTTATGTATTTGGTTGCTCCTGTGTTGGGTGCATATATATTTACCAGGGTTATTTCTTCTTGTTGGATTGTTCCCTTTAGTATTATGAAGTGGCCTTCATTATTTCTTATTATGTCCTTCACTCTGAGATCTAATTTGTCGGATATAAGTATTGCTACCCCAGCTTTTTTTTCATTTCCATTTGCCTGGAAGACTTTTTTCCATCCCTTCACCCTCAATCTGTGTGCATCTTTTTTTCTGAGGTGGGTTTCTTGTAGACAACAGATGTATGGGTCTTGTTTTCTTTTCCAATCTGTTACCCTATGTCTTTTGACTGGAGCCTTTAATCCATTTACATTTAAGGTTATTACTGATAGGTACTCATTTGACGCCATTTATATTCTATACCCGTGTTCCTTCTTCACTTCCTATCTCTTTAATTTTACAGTAGACCCTTTAGCATTTCTTGCATTGCTGGTTTGGTGGAGATAAATTCCTTCAGTCTTTTTTTGTCTGTGAAGCTCCTGATTTCCCCTTCAATTTTGATTGATAGCCTTGCTGGGTACAGTATTCTTGGATTAAGACCCTTCCTTTGCATGATTTTGTATATTTCATCCCATTCCCTTCTGGCCTGATAAGTTTCTGTGGAGAAATCAGTTGCTAGTCTGATGGGGGTTCCTTTGTATGTAACTTTCTGTCTCTCTCTGGCTGCTTTTAAGATTCTTACTTTGTCCTTGTTGTTTGCCAATTTAATTATAATGTGCCTTGGAGTCTGTCTTCTGGGATTCATTTTGCTTGGGACTCTGCAAGCATCTTGGATTTGTGTGGGTTTTTACTTCTCTATTTCAGGAAAGTTTTCTGTCATTATTTCTTGAAATACTTTTTCCATGTCTACCTCAGTTTCCTTTCCTTCTGGAACCCCTATTATTCGAATATTATTTTGTTTTGTATTGTCCCAAAGCTCCCGTAGGCTCTCATCCTGATTTTTAATCTTTTTTTCTAAAAGCTGCTCTACTTGGGTATTTTTTTCCATCTTATCTTCTAGCTCACTGATGCGGTCCTCTGCTTCATCAAGTCTACTCTTGATGCATTCTATTGAGTTCTTCATGGTAGCGATGTCATTTTTCATTGCTTCTTGGTTCTTCTTCAGTTCCTCATGGATCTTCTTCAATTTCTCATGGTTCTTCCTCATTTCTTCTTGGTTATTGTCAAATTTCTCTTCCATTCTTTTTAGCCATTCTATGATCATTACTCTGAATTCTTGCTCTGGTAGGCTGCTTGCATCTGACTCGTTTACTTCCTAGTCTGATGATGCCTGCATTTCTTTCATGTGCAGATTATGTTTTAGCCTCCCAATGGCCTTTCTTTTCAGGAATTCTGGCTATGTGGTGTTCCTTCTCCTGCGTTAATTTAATGGTACAAAATACAACAATTTCCGTGGGTGACTGAAAAACTCCTTGAATCCACGCATTTGCGCTGATTCCGGCGTCCCAACTGCTCGATGGACTTTTCCGCCTTGCGTTTTCCAGGCCTCAGAGAAGCTCCTCCCTGGGCAGATCAACAGCATCTCATAAAAAAAATAACAGAACAATCTCGCACCTGTCAGAAACCAGAATTACTGATGTTTCCTTTTAATTTCTAACATTAGGCCAGGAATAAGCATTGGGAACATGGACAAACAACTACCTAAACACTGTTATGAACCTTAAAAGCTCGGGAACATTGCCTCTCAACTATGTTATAGAGTTTAATGATACATATCAGTGGGGTGTAATTAAAAGCTACTCAATTTGCTTATTTGTCTCTTTCAAGCTTTGTGTGACATACATTATAAGTTCTAAGCTCCTTTAAGTAAAAAATATAGGATTCATACACTGTTTAATGTGCTCTCAACTCGAATTAAGGAATTTCTGGATGTTAGATACCTTTTCTACAATAAGAACTGACTAGGAGAATTTGTTTCTGCTGTTATAAACCAGTTTGCATTTATTTACTGCCATATTCTCTGAATTATTGATGTTTTCATGTAGTTTCCTATATTCGGCCTACTTGTCCATGTATAAGCATTGCCCACATATACAAACAACTTTCTACACACTGTCATGAGCAGAGGTACCCAAGAACATTGTCCCTCAACTATGTTATAGAGTGTAACGATAAATAACAGTGAACTGTAAGGCTTTCAAAAGCTCAGGAACATTGTCTTTGAAGTATGTTAAAAAGTTTAATGATACATTTCAGTGAGGTATTAGGCATTTCAAAGCTACATAATTGGCTTATTTCTCACTTTCAAGCTTTGTGTGACATACATTTTAGGTTCTAGGTTCCTTTAAGTAAAAAATATAGGATGCATACACTGTTTAATGTGCTCCAACTTGAATTAAGGAATTCTTGGATGTTAGATACTTTTTCTACACTAACAACTGACTTGGAGAATCTGTTTCTGCTGTTCTAAACCAGTTCTCATCTATTTACTGGCATTTTCTCCGAATTATTCAGGGTTTCAAGTAGTTTCCTATATTTGGCCGTCTTGACCAAGTATAAACATTGCCCAAATATACAAAGAACTTCCTACGCACTGTTATGAACAGCAGAAACTCGAGAACACTGTCCCTCAACTATGTTATACAGTGTAATGCTACATTACAGTGAACTGTAAGGCTTTCCAAAGCAGCTTAATGTGTTTATTTCTCTATTTCAATGGCATTCTGCCTTGTAGGACACACATTTACCGTTCCAGGCTCATTTAAGTAAACAATGTATGATTCATAAACTATTTAATGTGATCTGAACACTAATTAAGGCTTTCCTGGATTATAGATACCTTTAACACAGAAACAAAAGTCTTGGAGAAGTGTTTTATACATGTTCTTTGTGAGTTCTCATCTATTTAGTGTTATTTTCCCAGAATTACTGATGTTTTCTTGTAGTTTCTAACGTTAGTCCAAGAATAAGCATTGGGAACATGGACAAAAAATTACCTAAACACTGCTATGAACCTGAAAAGCTCAGGAACATTGTCACTGAACTATGTTATAGAGTTGAATGATACATTTCAATGAAGTGTAATTACAAGATACTCAATTTGCTATTTCTCTCTTTCAAGCTTTCAGTGACATACATTTAAGCTTCTAGGTTCCTTTAAGTAAAAAATATAGGATTCGTACACTGTTTAATGTGCTCTCAACTTGAATTAAGTAATTCTTGGACGTTAGATACTCTTTCTACACTAAGAACTGACTTGGAGAATCTGTTTCTGCAGTTCTAAACCAGTTCTCATCTATTTACTGCCATTTTCTCCGTATTATTCATGTTTTCAAATAGTTTCCTATCTTCGTCCTTCTTGTCCAAGTATAAGCATTGCCCACATATACAAACAACTCCTTACACACTGTTATGAACAGAAGAAGCTCGAGAACATTGACCCTCAACTATGTTATACAGTGTAATGCTACATTACAGTGAACTGTAAGGCTTTCCAAAGCTGCTTAATGTGTTTATTTCTCTATTTCAATATTATTCTGCCTTGTAGGACACACATTTACCATTCTAGGCTCATTTGTCTTGGAGAAGTGTTTTATACATTTTCTATGCGAGTTCTCATCTATTTACATTTATTTTCCCAGAATTACTGATGTTTTCTTTTAGTTTCTAACGTTAGTCCAAGAAACAGCATTGGGAACATAGACAAACAATTACCTAAACACTGTTATGAACCTGAAAAGCTCAGGAATATTGTCCCTAAACTATGTTATAGAGTTTAATGATACATTTCCATGAAGTTTAATTAAAAGCTACTCAATTTGCTTATTTCTCTCTTTCAAGCTTTGTGTGACATACATTTAAGGTTCTAGGTTCCTTTAAGTAAAAATATAGGATTCATACACTGTTTAATGTACTCTCAACTTGAATTAAGGAATTCTTGGATGTTAAATACTTTTTCTACACTAACAACTGACTTGGAGAATCTGTTTCGGCTGTTCTAAACCAGATCTCGTCTATTTACTGCCATTTTCTCCGAATTATTCAGGTTTTCATATAGTTTCCTATATTCGGCCTTCTTGTCCAAGTATAGACATTGCCCACATATACAAACAACTTCTTACACAATGTTATGAACAGAAGAAACTCGAGAACATTGACCCTCAACTATGTTATACAGTGTAATGCTACATTACAGTGAACTGTAAGGCTTTCCAAAGCTGCTTAATGTGTTTATTTCTCTATTTCAAGGGTATTCTGCCTTGTAGGACACACATTTACCATTCTAGGCTCATTTGTCTTGGAGAAGTGTTTTATACATGTTCTATGCGAGTTCTCATCTATTAACATTTATTTTCCCAGAATTACTGATGTTTTCTTGTAGTTTCTAACGTTAGTCCAAGAATAAGCATTGGGAACATGGACAAACAATTACCTAAACACTGTTATGAACCTGAAAAGCTCGGGAACATTGCCTCTCAACTATGTTATAGAGTTTAATGATACATTTCAATGAAGTGTAATTAAAACCTAGTCAATTTGCTTATTTCTCTCTTTCAAGCTTTGTGTGACATACATTTAAGGTTCTAGGTTCCTTTAAGTAAAAATATAGGATTCATACACTGTTTAATGTGCTCTCTACTTGAATTAAGAAATTCTTGGATGTTAAATACTTTTTCTACACTAACAACTGACTTGGAGAATCTGTTTCTGCTGTTCTAAACCAGATCTCATGTATTTGCTGCCATTTTCTCCGAATTATTCAGGTTTTCATATAGTTTCCTATAGTCGGCCTTCTTGTCCAACTACAGACATTGCCCACATATACAAACAACTTCCTACACACTGTTATGAACAGAAGAAGCTCGAGAACACTGTCCCTCAACTATGTTATAGAGTATAATGCTACATTACAGTGAACTGTAAGGTTTCCAAAGCTGCTCAATGTGTTTATTTCTCTATTTCAATGTTATTCTGCCTTGTAGGACACACATTTACCATTCTAGGCTCATTTAAGTAAACAATATATGATTCGTACACTGTTTAATGTGATCTAAACATTAATTAAGGCTTTCCAGGATCATGGATACCTTTAATACACAAACAAAAGTCTTGGAGAAGTGTTTTATACATGTTCTATGCGAGTTCTCATCTATTTAGTGTTATTTTCCCATAATTACGGATGTTTTCTTGTAGTTTCTAACGTTAGTCCAATAATAAGCATCAGAAACATGGACATACAACTACATAAACACTGTAATGAACCTGAAAAGCTCGGGAACATAGTCTCTCAACCATGTTATAGAGTTTAATGATACATTTCCATGAAGTTTAATTAAAAGCTAATCAATTTGCTTATTTCTCTCTTTGAAGCTTTGTGTGACATAAATTTAAGCTTCTAGGGTCCTTTAAGTAAAAAATATAGGATTCAAACAGTGTTTAATGTGCTCTCAACTTGAATTAAGTAATTCTTGGATGTTAGATACCCTTTCTACACTAAGAAATGACTTGGAGAATCTGTTTCTGCAGTTCTAAACCAGTTCTCATCTATTTACTGCCATTTTCTCCGAATTATTCATGTTTTCATATAGTTTCCTATATTCGGCCTTCTTGACCAAGTATAAACATAGCCCACATATACAAACAACTTCCTACACACTGTTTTGAACAGCAGAAAAACGAGAACACTATCCCTCAACTTTGTTATAGAGTGTAATGCTACATTACAGTGAACTGTAATGCTTTCCAACATTGCTCAATTTGCTTATTTCTCTCTTTGACGCTTTGTGTGACATAAATTTAAGCTTCTAGGTTCCTTTAAGTAAAAAATATAGGATTCATACAGTGTTTAATGTGCTCTCAACTTGAATTAAGGAATTCTTGGATGTTAGATACCCTTTCTACATTAAGAAATGACTTGGAGAATCTGTTTCTGCAGTTCTAAACCAGTTCTATCTATTTACTGCCATTTTCTCCGAATTATTCATGTTTTCATATAGTTTCCTATATTTGGCCTTCTTGTCCAAGTATAAGCATTGCCCACATATACAAACAACTTCTGACACACTGTTATGAACACAAGAAGCTCGAGAACACTGTCCCTCAACTATGTTATAGAATGTAAAGCTACATTACAGTGAACTGTTCTGCTTTCCAACCTTCTCAATTTGCTAATTTCTCTCTTTCAAGCCTTGTGTGACACACATGTAAAGTTCTAGGCTACTTTAAGTAAAAGAAAGAGGTTTCATACAATGTTTATTGTGTTCTCAACTCTAATTCAGGATTTCCTGGATCTTAGATATCTTTTCTACACTAAGAACTGACTTGGAGAATCTGTTTCTGGTGTTCTAAACCAGTTCTCATCTATTTACTTCCATTTTCTCCGAATTATTCAGGTATTCATGTAGTTTCCTATTTTTGCCATCATGACCAAATATAAACATCGCCCATATATACAAACTACTTCCTACACACTGATCTGAACAGCAGAAATAAGTGTCTCTCAACTTTGTTATAGAGTGTAATGCTACATTACAGTGAACTGTGATGATATCCAATGTTGCTCAATTTGCTGATTTCTCTCTTTCAAGCCTTGTGTGACACACATGTAAAGTTCTAGGCTACTTTAAGTAAATAAAAGAGGTTTCATACACTGTTTATTGTGTTCTCAACTCTATTTAAGGATTTCCTGTATCTTAGATACCATTTCTACACTAACAACTGATTTGGACAATTGGTTTTATCTGTTCCCAACGAGTTCTCATCAATTTAATGACATTTTGTCTGAATTATTTCTCTATTTCAATGGTACTGCCTTGTAGGATACACATTTACCCTTCTATGCGAGTTCTCTTCTATGTACTGTTTTTTTCTCAGAATTGTTGATGTTTTCTAGTAGTTTCTAACATTAGGCCAAGAAAAAGCATTGGGAACATGGACAAACAACTACCTAAACACTGTTATGCACCTTAATAGCTCGGGAACATTGTCTCTCAACTATGTTATAGAGTTTAATGATACCTTTCAATGAAGTGTAATTAAAAGTTACTCAATTTGCTTATTTCTCTCTTTCAAGCTTTGTGTGACATTCATTTAAGGTTCTAGGTTCCTTTAAGTAAAAATGTAGGATTCATACACTGTTTAATGTGCTCTCAACTTGAATTAAGGAATTCTTGGATGTTAAATACTTTTTTTACACTAACAACTGACTTGGAGAATCTCTTTCTGCTGTTCTAAACCAGATCTCATGTATTTGCTGCCATTTTCTCCAAATTATTCAGGTTTTCATATAGTTTCTTATATTCGGCCTTCTTGTTCAAGTATAGACATTGCCCACATATACAAAAAACTTTCTACACACTGTTATGAACAGAAGAAGCTCGAGAACACTGTCCCTCAACTATGTTATAGAGTATCATGCTACATTACAGTGAACTGTAAGGTTTCCAAAGCTGCTTAATGTGTTTATTTCTCTATTTCAATGATATTCTGCCTTGTAGGACACACATTTACCATTGTAGGCTCATTTAAGTAAACAATATATGATTCATACACTGTTTAATGTGATCTAAACATTAATTAAGGCTTTCCAGGATCATGGATATCTTTAATACACAAACAAAAGTCTTGGAGAAGTGTTTTATACATGTTCTATGCGAGTTCTCATCTATTTACTGTTATTTTCCCATAATTACTGATGTTTTCTTGTAGTTTCTAACGTTAGTCCAAGAATAAGCATCGGAAACATGGACATACAACTACATAAACACTGTAATGAACCTGAAAAGCTCGGGAACATTGTCTCTCAACCATGTTATAGAGTTTAATGATACATTTCCATGAAGTTTAATTAAAAGCTAATCAATTTGTTTATTTCTCTCTTTGAAGCTTTGTGTGACATAAATTTAAGCTTCTAGGGTCCTTTAAGTAAAAAATATAGGATTCAAACAGTGTTTAATGTGCTCTCAACTTGAATTAAGTAATTCTTGGATGTTAGATACCCTTTCTACACTAAGAAATGACTTGGAGAATCTGTTTCTGCAGTTCTAAACCAGTTCTCATCTATTTACTGCCATTTTCTCCGAATTATTCAGGTTTTCATATAGTTTCCTATATTTGGCCTTCTTGTCCAAGTATAAGCATTGCCCACATATACAAACAACTTCTTACACACTGTTATGAACACAAGAAGCTCGAGAACACTGTCCCTCAACTATGTTATAGAATGTACTGCTATATTACAGTGAACTGTTATGCTTTCCAACCTTCTCAATTTGCTGATTTCTATCTTTCAAGCCTTGTGTGACACACATGTAAAGTTCTAGGCTACTTTAAGTAAATAAAAAAGGTTTCATACACTGTTTATTGTGTTCTCAACTCGAATTAAGGATTTCCTGGATCTTAGATACCCTTTATATACTAAGAACTGACTTGGAGAATCTGTTTCTGCAGTTCTAAACCAGTTCTCATCTATTTACTGCCATTTTCTCCGAATTATTCATGTTTTCATATAGTTTCCTATATTCGGCCTTCTTGACCAAGTATAAACATTGCCCACATATACAAACAACTTCCTACACACTGTTTTGAACAGCAGAAAAACGAGAACACTAGCCCTCAACTTTGTTATAGAGTGTAAAGCTACATTACAGTGAACTGTAATGCTTTCAAACATTGCTCAATTTGCTGATTTCTATCTTTCAAGCCTTGTGTGACACACATGTAAAGTTCTAGGTTACTTTAAGTAAATAAAAAAGGTTTCATACACTGTTTATTGTGTTCTCAACTCGAATTAAGGATTTCATGGATCTTAGATACCTTTTCTACACTAAGAACTGATTTGGAGAATCTGTTTCTGCAGTTCTAAACCAGTTCTCATCTATTTACTGCCATTTTCTCCGTATTATTCATGTTTTCAAATAGTTTCCTATATTCGGCCTTCTTGTCCAAGTATAAGCATTGCCCACATATACAAACAACTTCTTGCGCACTGTTATGAACAGAAGAAGCTCGAGAACATTGACCCTCAACTATGTTATACAGTGTAATGCTACATTACAGCGAACTGTAAGGTTTTCCAAAGCTCCTTAATGTATTTATTACTCTATTTCAATGGTATTCTGCCTTGTAGGACACACATTTACCATTCTAGGCTCATTTGTCTTGGAGAAGTGTTTTATACATGTTCTATGCGAGTTCTCATCTATTTACATTTATTTTCCCAGAATTACTGATGTTTTCTTGTATTTTCTAACGTTAGTCCAAGAAAAAGCATTGGGAACATGGACAAACAACTACCTAAACACTGTAATGAACCTTAAAAGCTCGGGAACATTACCTCTCAACTATGTTATAGAGTTTAATGATACATTTCAATGAAGTGTAATTAAAAGCTAATCAATTTGCTTATTTCTCTCTTTCAAGCTTTGTGTGACATACATTTAAGGTTCTAGGTTCCTTTAAGTAAAAAATATAGGATTCATACACTGTTTAATGTGTTCTCAACTTGAATTAAGTAATTCTTGGACGTTAGATACGCTTTCTACACTAAGAACTGACTTGGAGAATCTGTTTCTGCAGTTCTAAAACAGTTCTCATCTATTTACTGCCATTTTCTACGAATTATTCAGGTTTTCATATAGTTTCCTGTATTTGGCCTTCTTGTCCAAGTATAAGCATTGCCCACATATACAAACAACATCTTACACACTGTTATGAACACAAGAAGCTCGAGAACACTGTCCCTCAACTATGTTATAGAATGTAATGCTACATTACAGTGAACTGTTATGCTTTCCAACCTTCTCAATTTGCTAATTTCTCTCTTTCAAGCCTTGTGTGACACACATGTAAAGTTCTAGGCTACTTTAAGTAAATAAAAGAGGTTTCATACAATGTTTATTGTGTTCTCAACTCTAATTAAGGATTTCCTGGATCTTAGATATCTTTTCTACACTAAGAACTGACTTGGAGAATATGTTTCTGGTGTTCTAAACCAGTTCTCATCTATTTACTTCCATTTTCTCCGAATTATTCAGGTTTTCATGTAGTTTCCTATTTTTGCCATCATGACCAAATATAAACATCGCCCATATATACAAACTACTTCCTACACACTGATCTGAACAGCAGAAATAAGTGTCTCTCAACTTTGTTATAGAGTGTAATGCTACATTACAGTGAACTGTGATGCTATCCAATGTTGCTCAATTTGCTGATTTCTCTCTTTCAAGCCTTGTGTGACACACATGTAAAGTTCTACGCTACTTTAAGTAAATAAAAGAGGTTTCATACACTGTTTATTGTGTTCTCAACTCTATTTAAGGATTTCCTGTATATTAGATACCATTTCTACACTAACAACTGATTTGGACAATTGGTTTTATCTGTTCCCAACGAGTTCTCATCAATTTAATGACATTTTGTCTGAAATATTTCTCTATTTCAACGGTATTCTGCCTTGTAGGATACACATTTACCCTTCTATGCGAGTTCTCTTCTATGTACTGTTTTTTTCTCAGAATTGTTGATGTTTTCTTGTAGTTTCTAACATTAGGCCAAGAATAAGCATTGGGAACATGGACAAACAACTACCTAAACACTGTTATGAACCTTAAAAGCTCGGGAACATGGTCTCTCAACTATGTTATAGAGTTTAATGATACATTTCAATGAAGTGTAATTAAAAGCTACTCAATTTGCTTATTTCTCTCTTTCAAGCTTTGTGTGACATACATTTAAGGTTCTAGGATCCTTTAAGTAAAAATATAGGATTCATACACTGTTTAATGTGCTCTCAACTTGAATTAAGGAATTCTTGGATGTTAAATACTTTTTCTACACTATCAACTGACTTGGAGAATCTGTTTCGGCTGTTCTAAACAAGATCTCATCTATTTGCTGCCATTTTCTCCGAATTATTCAGGTTTTCATATAGTTTCCTATATTCGGCCTTCTTGTCCAAGTATAGACATTGCCCACATATACAAACAACTTCTTACAAAATGTTATGAACAGAAGAAACTCGAGAACATTGACCCTCAACTATGTTATACAGTGTAATGCTACATTACAGTGAACTGTAAGGCTTTCCAAAGCTGCTTAATGTGTTTATTTCTCTATTTCAAGGGTATTCTGCCTTGTAGGACACACATTTACCATTCTAGGCTCATTTGTCTTGGAGAAGTGTTTTATACATGTTCTATGCGAGTTCTCATCTATTAACATTTATTTTCCCAGAATTACTGATGTTTTCTTCTAGTTTCTAACGTTAGTCCAAGAATAAGCATTGGGAACATGGACAAACAATTACCTAAACACTGTTATGAACCTGAAAAGCTCGGGAACATTGCGTCTCAACTATGTTATAGAGTTTAATGATACATTTCAATGAAGTGTAATTAAAACCTAGTCAATTTGCTTATTTCTCTCTTTTAAGCGTTGTGTGACATACATTTAAGCTTCTAGGTTCCTTTAAGTAAAAAATATAGGATTCGTACACTGTTTAATGTAATTCTTGGACATTAGATACGCTTTCTACACTAAGAACTGACTTGGAGAATCTGTTTCTGCAGTTCTAAACCAGTTCTCATCTATTTACTGCCATTTTCTCCGAATTATTCAGGTTTTCATATAGTTTCCTATATTTGGCCTTCTTGTCCAAGTATAAGCATTGCCCACATATACAAACAACTTTTTACACACTGTTATGAACACAAGAAGTCGAGAACACTGTCCCTCAACTATGTTATAGAATGTAATGCTACATTACAGTGAACTGTTATGCTTTCCAACCTTCTCAATTTGCTGCTTTCTCTCTTTCAAGCCTTGTGTGACACACATGTAAAGTTCTAGGCTACTTTAAGTAAATAAAAGAGGTTTCATACAATGTTTATTGTGTTCTCAACTCTAATTAAGGATTTCCTGGATCTTAGATATCATTTCTACACTAAGAACTGATTTGGAGAATCTGTTTCTGGTGTTCTAAACCAGTTCTCATCTATTTACTTCCATTTTCCATGAATTATTCAGGTTTTCATGTAGTTTCCTATTTTTGCCATCATGACCAAATATAAACATCGCCCATATATACAAACTACTTCCTACAAACTGATCTGAACAGCAGAAATAAGTGTCTCTCAACTTTGTTATAGAGTGTAATGCTACATTACAGTGAACTGTGATGCTATCCAACGTTGCTCAATTTGCTGATTTCTCTCTTTCAAGCCTTGTGTGACACACATGTAAAGTTCTAGGCTACTTTAAGTAAATAAAAGAGGTTTCATACACTGTTTATTGTGTTCTCAACTCTAATTAAGGATTTCCTGTATCTTAGATACCATTTCTACACTAACAACTGATTTGGACAATTGATTTTATCTGTTCCCAAGGAGTTCTCATCAATTTAATGACATTTTGTCTGAATTATTTCTCTATTTCAATGGTATTCTGCCTTGTAGGATACACATTTACCCTTCTATGCGAGTTCTCTTCTATGTACTGTTTTTTCTCAGAATTGTTGATGTTTTCTTGTAGTTTCTAACATTAGGCCAAGAAAAAGCATTGGGAACATGGACAAACAACTACCTAGACACTGTTATGAACCTTAAGAGCTCGGGAACATGGTCTCTCAACTATGTTATAGAGTTTAATGATACATTTCAATGAAGTGTAATTAAAAGCTACTCAATTTGCTTATTTCTCTCTTTCAAGCTTTGCGTGACATACATTTAAGGTTCTAGGTTCCTTTAAGTAAAAATATAGGATTCATACACTGTTTAATGTGCTCTCAACTTGAATTAAGGAATTCTTGGATGTTAAATACTTTTTCTACACTAACAACTGACTTGGAGAATCTGTTTCTGCTGTTCTAAACCAGATCTCATGTATTTGCTGCCATTTTCTCCGAATTATTCAGTTTTTCATATAGTTTCCTATAGTCGGCCTTCTTGTCAAACTATAGACATTGCCCACATATACAAACAACTTCCTACACACTGTTATGAACAGAAGAAGCTCGAGAACACTGTCCCTCAACTATGGTATAGAGTATAATGCTACATTACAGTGAACTGTAAGGTTTCCAAAGCTGCTTAATGTGTTTATTTCTCTATTTCAATGTTATTCTGCCTTGTAGGACACACATTTACCATTCTAGGCTCATTTAAGTAAACAATATATGATTCGTACACTGTTTAATGTGATCTAAACATTAATTAAGGCTTTCCAGGATCATGGATACCTTTAATACACAAACAAAAGTCTTGGAGAAGTGTTTTATACATTTTCTAAGCGAGTTCTCATCTATTTAGTGTTCTTTTCCCATAATTACGGATGTTTTCTTGTAGTTTCTAATGTTAGTCCAATAATAAGCATCGGAAACATGGACATACAACTACATAAACACTGTAATGAACCTGAAAAGCTCGGGAACATAGTCTCTCAACCATGTTATAGAGTTTAATGATACATTTCCATGAAGTTTAATTAAAAGCTAATCAATTTGCTTATTTCTCTCTTTGAAGCTTTGTGTGACATAAATTTAAGCTTCTAGGGTCCTTTAAGTAAAAAATATAGGATTCAAACAGTGTTTAATGTGCTCTCAACTTGAATTAAGGAATTCTTGGATGTTAGATACCCTTTCTACATTAAGAAATGACTTGGAGAATCTGTTTCTGCAGTTCTAAACCAGTTCTCATCTATTTACTGCCATTTTCTCCGAATTATTCATGTTTTCATATAGTTTCCTATATTCGGCCTTCTTGACCAAGTATAAACATTGCCCACATATAAAAACAACTTCCTACACACTGTTTTGAACAGCAGAAAAACCAGAACACTATCCCTCAACTTTGTTATAGAGTGTAATGCTACATTACAGTGAACTGTAATGCTTTCCAACATTGCTCAATTTGCTTATTTCCCTCTTTGAAGCTTTGTGTGACATAAATTTAAGCTTCTAGGTTCCTTTAAGTAAAAAATATAGGATTCATACAGTGTTTAATGTGCTCTCAACTTGAATTAAGGAATTCTTGGATGTTAGATACCCTTTCTACATTAAGAAATGACTTGGAGAATCTGTTTCTGCAGTTCTAAACCAGTTCTATCTATTTACTGCCATTTTCTCCGAATTATTCATGTGTTCATATAGTTTCCTATATTTGGCCTTCTTGTCCAAGTATAAGCATTGCCCACATATACACACAACATCTTATACACTGTTATGAACACAAGAAGCTCGAGAACACGGTCCCTCAACTATGTTATAGAATGTAATGCTACATTACAGTGAACTGTTATGCTTTCCAACGTTCTCAATTTGCTGATTTCTCCCTTTCAAGCCTTGTGTGACACACATGTAAAGTTCTAGGCTACCTTAAGTCAATAAAAGAGGTTTCATACAATGTTTATTGTGTTTTCAACTCGAATTAAGGATTTCCTGGATCTTAGATATCTTTTCTACACTAAGAACTGACTTGGAGAATCTGTTTCTCGTGTTCTAAACCAGTTCTCATCTATTTACTTCCATTTTCTCCGAATTATTCAGGTTTTCATGTAGTTTCCTATTTTTGCCATCATGACCAAATATAAACATCGCCCATATATACAAACTACTTCCTACACACTGATCTGAACAGCAGAAATAAGTGTCTCTCAACTTTGTTATAGAGTGTAATGCTACATTACAGTGAACTGTGATGCTATCCAATGTTGCTCAATTTGCTGATTTCTCTCTTTCAAGCCTTGTGTGACACACATGTAAAGTTCTAGGCTACTTTAAGTAAATAAAAGAGGTTTCATACACTGTTTATTGTGTTCTCAACTCTAATTAAGGATTTCCTGTATCTTAGATACCATTTCTACACTAACAACTGATTTGGACAATTGGTTTTATCTGTTCCCAAGGAGTTCTCATCAATTTAATGACATTTTGTCTGAATTATTTCTCTATTTCAATGGTATTCTGCTTTGTAGGATACACATTTACCCTTCTATGCGAGTTCTCTTCTATGTACTGTTTTTTCTCAGAATTGTTGATGTTTTCTTGTAGTTTCTAACATTAGGCCAAGAAAAAGCATTGGGAACATGGACAAACAACTACCTAGACACTGTTATGAACCTTAAGAGCTCGGGAACATGGTCTCTCAACTATGTTATAGAGTTTAATGATACATTTCAATGAAGTGTAATTAAAAGCTACTCAATTTGCTTATTTCTCTCTTTCAAGCTTTGTGTGACATACATTTAAGGTTCTAGGTTCCTTTAAGTAAAAATATAGGATTCATACACTGTTTAATGTGCTCTCAACTTGAATTAAGGAATTCTTGGATGTTAAATACTTTTTCTACACTAACAACTGACTTGGAGAATCTGTTTCTGCTGTTCTAAACCAGATCTCATGTATTTGCTGCCATTTTCTCCGAATTATTCAGTTTTTCATATAGTTTCCTATAGTCGGCCTTCTTGTCAAACTATAGACATTGCCCACATATACAAACAACTTCCTACACACTGTTATGAACAGAAGAAGCTCGAGAACACTGTCCCTCAACTATGGTATAGAGTATAATGCTACATTACAGTGAACTGTAAGGTTTCCAAAGCTGCTTAATGTGTTTATTTCTCTATTTCAATGTTATTCTGCCTTGTAGGACACACATTTACCATTCTAGGCTCATTTAAGTAAGCAATATATGATTCGTACACTGTTTAATGTGATCTAAACATTAATTAAGGCTTTCCAGGATCATGGATACCTTTAATACACAAACAAAAGTCTTGGAGAAGTGTTTTATACATTTTCTAAGCGAGTTCTCATCTATTTAGTGTTCTTTTCCCATAATTACGGATGTTTTCTTGTAGTTTCTAACGTTAGTCCAATAATAAGCATCGGAAACATGGACATACAACTACATAAACACTGTAATGAACCTGAAAAGCTCGGGAACATAGTCTCTCAACCATGTTATAGAGTTTAATGATACATTTCCATGAAGTTTAATTAAAAGCTAATCAATTTGCTTATTTCTCTCTTTGAAGCTTTGTGTGACATAAATTTAAGCTTCTAGGGTCCTTTAAGTAAAAAATATAGGATTCAAACAGTGTTTAATGTGCTCTCAACTTGAATTAAGGAATTCTTGGATGTTAGATACCCTTTCTACATTAAGAAATGACTTGGAGAATCTGTTTCTGCAGTTCTAAACCAGTTCTCATCTATTTACTGCCATTTTCTCCGAATTATTCATGTTTTCATATAGTTTCCTATATTCGGCCTTCTTGACCAAGTATAAACATTGCCCACATATAAAAACAACTTCCTACGCACTGTTTTGAACAGCAGAAAAACCAGAACACTAGCCCTCAACTTTGTTATAGAGTGTAATGCTACATTACAGTGAACTGTAATGCTTTCCAACATTGCTCAATTTGCTTATTTCCCTCTTTGAAGCTTTGTGTGACATAAATTTAAGCTTCTAGGTTCCTTTAAGTAAAAAATATAGGATTCATACAGTGTTTAATGTGCTCTCAACTTGAATTAAGGAATTCTTGGATGTTAGATACCCTTTCTACATTAAGAAATGACTTGGAGAATCTGTTTCTGCAGTTCTAAACCAGTTCTATCTATTTACTGCCATTTTCTCCGAATTATTCATGTGTTCATATAGTTTCCTATATTTGGCCTTCTTGTCCAAGTATAAGCATTGCCCACATATACAAACAACATCTTATACACTGTTATGAACACAAGAAGCTCGAGAACACGGTCCCTATGTTATAGAATGTAATGCTACATTACAGTGAACTGTTATGCTTTCCAACGTTCTCAATTTGCTGATTTCTCCCTTTCAAGCCTTGTGTGACACACATGTAAAGTTCTAGGCTACCTTAAGTCAATAAAAGAGGTTTCATACAATGTTTATTGTGTTTTCAACTCGAATTAAGGATTTCCTGGATCTTAGATATCTTTTCTACACTAAGAACTGACTTGGAGAATCTGTTTCTCGTGTTCTAAACCAGTTCTCATCTATTTACTTCCATTTTCTCCGAATTATTCAGGTTTTCATGTAGTTTCCTATTTTTGCCATCATGACCAAATATAAACATCGCCCATATATACAAACTACTTCCTACACACTGATCTGAACAGCAGAAATAAGTGTCTCTCAACTTTGTTATAGAGTGTAATGCTACATTACAGTGAACTGTGATGCTATCCAATGTTGCTCAATTTGCTGATTTCTCTCTTTCAAGCCTTGTGTGACACACATGTAAAGTTCTAGGCTACTTTAAGTAAATAAAAGAGGTTTCATACACTGTTTATTGTGTTCTCAACTCTAATTAAGGATTTCCTGTATCTTAGATACCATTTCTACACTAACAACTGATTTGGACAATTGGTTTTATCTGTTCCCAAGGAGTTCTCATCAATTTAATGACATTTTGTCTGAATTATTTCTCTATTTCAATGGTATTCTGCTTTGTAGGATACACATTTACCCTTCTATGCGAGTTCTCTTCTATGTACTGTTTTTTCTCAGAATTGTTGATGTTTTCTTGTAGTTTCTAACATTAGGCCAAGAAAAAGCATTGGGAACATGGACAAACCACTACCTAGACACTGTTATGAACCTTAAGAGCTCGGGAACATGGTCTCTCAACTATGTTATAGAGTTTAATGATACATTTCAATGAAGTGTAATTAAAAGCTACTCAATTTGCTTATTTCTCTCTTTCAAGCTTTGTGTGACATACATTTAAGGTTCTAGGTTCCTTTAAGTAAAAATATAGGATTCATACACTGTTTAATGTGTTCTCAACTTGAATTAAGAAATTCTTGGATGTTAAATACTTTTTCTACACTAACAACTGACTTGGAGAATCTGTTTCTGCTGTTCTAAACCAGATCTCATGTATTTGCTGCCATTTTCTCCGAATTATTCAGTTTTTCATATAGTTTCCTATAGTCGGCCTTCTTGTCAAACTATAGACATTGCCCACATATACAAACAACTTCCTACACACTGTTATGAACAGAAGAAGCTCGAGAACACTGTCCCTCAACTATGGTATAGAGTATAATGCTACATTACAGTGAACTGTAAGGTTTCCAAAGCTGCTTAATGTGTTTATTTCTCTATTTCAATGTTATTCTGCCTTGTAGGACACACATTTACCATTCTAGGCTCATTTAAGTAAACAATATATGATTCGTACACTGTTTAATGTGATCTAAACATTAATTAAGGCTTTCCAGGATCATGGATACCTTTAATACACAAACAAAAGTCTTGGAGAAGTGTTTTATACATGTTCTAAGCGAGTTCTCATCTATTTAGTGTTCTTTTCCCATAATTACGGATGTTTTCTTGTAGTTTCTAACGTTAGTCCAATAATAAGCATCGGAAACATGGACATACAACTACATAAACACTGTAATGAACCTGAAAAGCTCGGGAACATTGTCTCTCAACCATGTTATAGAGTTTAATGATACATTTCCATGAAGTTTAATTAAAAGCTAATCAATTTGCTTATTTCTCTCTTTCAAGCTTTGTGTGACATACATTTAAGCTTCTAGGGTCCTTTAAGTAAAAAATATAGGATTCAAACAGTGTTTAATGTGCTCTCAACTTGAATTAAGTAATTCTTGGATGTTAGATACCCTTTCTACACTAAGAAATGACTTGGAGAATCTGTTTCTGCAGTTCTAAACCAGTTCTCATCTATTTACTGCCATTTTCTCCGAATTATTCATGTTTTCATATAGTTTCCTATATTCGGCCTTCTTGTCCAAGTATAAGCATTGCCCACATATACAAACAACTTCCTACACACTGTTATGAACAGAAGAAGCTCGAGAACACTGTCCCTCAACTATGGTATAGAGTATAATGCTACATTACAGTGAACTGTAAGGTTTCCAAAGCTGCTTAATGTGTTTATTTCTCTATTTCAATGTTATTCTGCCTTGTAGGACACACATTTACCATTCTAGGCTCATTTAAGTAAACAATATATGATTCGTACACTGTTTAATGTGATCTAAACATTAATTAAGGCTTTCCAGGATCATGGATACCTTTAATACACAAACAAAAGTCTTGGAGAAGTGTTTTATACATGTTCTATACGAGTTCTCATCTATTTACTGTTATTTTCCCATAATTACTGATGTTTTCTTGTAGTTTCTAACGTTAGTCCAAGAATAAGCATCGGAAACATGGACATACAACTACATAAACACTGTAATGAACCTGAAAAGCTCGGGAACATTGTCTCTCAACCATGTTATAGAGTTTAATGATACATTTCCATGAAGTTTAATTAAAAGCTAATCAATTTGTTTATTTCTCTCTTTGAAGCTTTGTGTGACATAAATTTAAGCTTCTAGGGTCCTTTAAGTAAAAAATATAGGATTCAAACAGTGTTTAATGTGCTCTCAACTTGAATTAAGTAATTCTTGGATGTTAGATACCCTTTCTACACTAAGAAATGACTTGGAGAATCTGTTTCTGCAGTTCTAAACCAGTTCTCATCTATTTACTGCCATTTTCTCCGAATTATTCATGTTTTCATATAGTTTCCTATATTCGGCCTTCTTGACCAAGTATAAACATTGCCCACATATACAAACAACTGCCTACACACTGTTTTGAACAGCAGAAAAACCAGAACACTATCCCTCAACTTTGTTATAGAGTGTAATGCTACATTACAGTGAACTGTAATGCTTTCCAACATTGCTCAATTTGCTTATTTCTCTCTTTGAAGCTTTGTGTGACATAAATTTAAGCTTCTAGGTTCCTTTAAGTAAAAAATATAGGATTCATACAGTGTTTAATGTGCTCTCAACTTGAATTAAGGAATTCTTGGATGTTAGATACCCTTTCTACATTAAGAAATGACTTGGAGAATCTGTTTCTGCAGTTCTAAACCAGTTCTCATCTATTTACTGCCATTTTCTACGAATTATTCATGTTTTCATATAGTTTCCTATATTTGGCCTTCTTGTCCAAGTATAAGCATTGCCCACATATTCAAACAACATCTTACACACTGTTATGAACACAAGAAGCTCGAGAACACGGTCCCTCAACTATGTTATAGAATGTAATGCTACATTACAGTGAACTGTTATGCTTTCCAACCTTCTCAATTTCCTGATTTCTCTCTTTCAAGCCTTGTGTGACACACATGTAAAGTTAAAGTCTAGTTTAAGTAAATAAAAAAGGTTTCATACACTGTTTATTGTGTTCTCAACTCTAATTAAGGATTTCCTGGATCTTTGATATCTTTTCTACACTAAGAACTGACTTGGAGAATCTGTTTCTGCAGTTCTAAACCAGTTCTCATCTATGTACTGCCATTTTCTCCGAATTATTCATGTTTTCATATAGTTTCCTATATTCGGCCTTCTTGACCAAGTATAAACATTGCCCACATATACAAACAACTTCCTACACACTGTTTTGAACAGCAGAAAAACGAGAACACTAGCCCTCAACTTTGTTATAGAGTGTAAAGCTACATTACAGTGAACTGTAATGCTTTCCAACATTGCTCAGTTTGCTGATTTCTATCTTTCAAGCCTTGTGTGACACACATGTAAAGTTCTAGGTTACTTTAAGTAAATAAAAAAGGTTTCATACACTGTTTATTGTGTTCTCAACTCGAATTAAGGATTTCATGGATCTTAGATACCTTTTCTACACTAAGAACTGATTTGGAGAATCTGTTTCTGCAGTTCTAAACCAGTTCTCATCTATTTACTGCCATTTTCTCCGTATTATTCATGTTTTCAAATAGTTTCCTATATTCGGCCTTCTTGTCCAAGTATAAGCATTGCCCACATATACAAACAACTTCTTACACACTGTTATGAACAGAAGAAGCTCGAGAACATTGACCCTCAACTATGTTATACAGTGTAATGCTACATTACAGTGAACTGTAAGGCTTTTCAAAGCTGCTTAATGTGTTTATTTCTCTATTTCAATGGTATTCTGCCTTGTAGGACACACATTTACCATTCTAGGCTCATTTGTCTTGGAGAAGTGTTTCATACATGTTCTATGCGAGTTCTCATCTATTTACATTTATTTTCCCAGAATTACTGATGTTTTCTTGTAGTTTCTAACATTAGGCCAAGAATAAGCATTGGGAACATGGACAAACAACTACCTAAACACTGTTATGAACCTTAATAGCTCGGGAACATTGTCTCTCAACTATGTTATAGAGTTTAATGATACATTTCAATGAAGTGTAATTAAAAGCTACTCAATTTGCTTATTTCTCTCTTTCAAGCTTTGTGTGACATACATTTAAGGTTCTAGGTTCCTTTAAGTAAAAATATAGGATTCATACACTGTTTAATGTGCTCTCAACTTGAATTAAGGAATTCTTGGATGTTAAATACTTTTTCTACACTAACAACTGACTTGGAGAATCTGTTTCTGCTGTTCTAAACCAGATCTCATGTATTTGCTGCCATTTTCTCCGAATTATTCAGTTTTTCATATAGTTTCCTATAGTCGGCCTTCTTGTCAAACTATAGACATTGCCCACATATACAAACAACTTCCTACACACTGTTATGAACAGAAGAAGCTCGAGAACACTGTCCCTCAACTATGGTATAGAGTATAATGCTACATTACAGTGAACTGTAAGGTTTCCAAAGCTGCTTAATGTGTTTATTTCTCTATTTCAATGTTATTCTGCCTTGTAGGACACACATTTACCATTCTAGGCTCATTTAAGTAAACAATATATGATTCGTACACTGTTTAATGTGATCTAAACATTAATTAAGGCTTTCCAGGATCATGGATACCTTTAATACACAAACAAAAGTCTTGGAGAAGTGTTTTATACATGTTCTATGTGAGTTCTCATCTATTTACTGTTATTTTCCCATAATTACTGATGTTTTCTTGTAGTTTCTAACGTTAGTCCAAGAATAAGCATCGGAAACATGGACATACAACTACATAAACACTGTAATGAACCTGAAAAGCTCGGGAACATTGTCTCTCAACCATGTTATAGAGTTTAATGATACATTTCCATGAAGTTTAATTAAAAGCTAATCAATTTGTTTATTTCTCTCTTTGAAGCTTTGTGTGACATAAATTTAAGCTTCTAGGGTCCTTTAAGTAAAAAATATAGGATTCAAACAGTGTTTAATGTGCTCTCAACTTGAATTAAGTAATTCTTGGATGTTAGATACCCTTTCTACACTAAGAAATGACTTGGAGAATCTGTTTCTGCAGTTCTAAACCAGTTCTCATCTATTTACTGCCATTTTCTCCGAATTATTCATGTTTTCATATAGTTTCCTATATTCGGCCTTCTTGACCAAGTATAAACATTGCCCACATATACAAACAACTGCCTACACACTGTTTTGAACAGCAGAAAAAGGAGAACACTATTCCTCAACTTTGTTATAGAGTGTAATGCTACATTACAGTGAACTGTAATGCTTTCCAACATTGCTCAATTTGCTTATTTCTCTCTTTGAAGCTTTGTGTGACATAAATTTAAGCTTCTAGGTTCCTTTAAGTAAAAAATATAGGATTCATACAGTGTTTAATGTGCTCTCAACTTGAATTAAGGAATTCTTGGATGTTAGATACCCTTTCTACATTAAGAAATGACTTGGAGAATCTGTTTCTGCAGTTCTAAACCAGTTCTCATCTATTTACTGCCATTTTCTACGAATTATTCATGTTTTCATATAGTTTCCTATATTTGGCCTTCTTGTCCAAGTATAAGCATTGCCCACATATACAAACAACATCTTACACACTGTTATGAACACAAGAAGCTCGAGAACACGGTCCCTCAACTATGTTATAGAATGTAATGCTACATTACAGTGAACTGTTATGCTTTCCAACCTTCTCAATTTCCTGATTTCTCTCTTTCAAGCCTTGTGTGACACACATGTAAAGTTAAAGTCTAGTTTAAGTAAATAAAAAAGGTTTCATACACTGTTTATTGTGTTCTCAACTCTAATTAAGGATTTCCTGGATCTTAGATATCTTTTCTACACTAAGAACTGACTTGGAGAATCTGTTTCTGCAGTTCTAAACCAGTTCTCATCTATGTACTGCCATTTTCTCCGAATTATTCATGTTTTCATATAGTTTCCTATATTCGGCCTTCTTGACCAAGTATAAACATTGCCCACATATACAAACAACTTCCTACACACTGTTTTGAACAGCAGAAAAACGAGAACACTAGCCCTCAACTTTGTTATAGAGTGTAAAGCTACATTACAGTGAACTGTAATGCTTTCCAACATTGCTCAGTTTGCTGATTTCTATCTTTCAAGCCTTGTGTGACACACATGTAAAGTTCTAGGTTACTTTAAGTAAATAAAAAAGGTTTCATACACTGTTTATTGTGTTCTCAACTCGAATTAAGGATTTCATGGATCTTAGATACCTTTTCTACACTAAGAACTGATTTGGAGAATCTGTTTCTGCAGTTCTAAACCAGTTCTCATCTATTTACTGCCATTTTCTCCGTATTATTCATGTTTTCAAATAGTTTCCTATATTCGGCCTTCTTGTCCAAGTATAAGCATTGCCCACATATACAAACAACTTCTTACACACTGTTATGAACAGAAGAAGCTCGAGAACATTGACCCTCAACTATGTTATACAGTGTAATGCTACATTACAGTGAACTGTAAGGCTTTTCAAAGCTGCTTAATGTGTTTATTTCTCTATTTCAATGGTATTCTGCCTTGTAGGACACACATTTACCATTCTAGGCTCATTTGTCTTGGAGAAGTGTTTCATACATGTTCTATGCGAGTTCTCATCTATTTACATTTATTTTCCCAGAATTACTGATGTTTTCTTGTAGTTTCTAACATTAGGCCAAGAATAAGCATTGGGAACATGGACAAACAACTACCTAAACACTGTTATGAACCTTAATAGCTCGGGAACATTGTCTCTCAACTATGTTATAGAGTTTAATGATACATTTCAATGAAGTGTAATTAAAAGCTACTCAATTTGCTTATTTCTCTCTTTCAAGCTTTGTGTGACATACATTTAAGGTTCTAGGTTCCTTTAAGTAAAAATATAGGATTCATACACTGTTTAATGTGCTCTCAACTTGAATTAAGGAATTCTTGGATGTTAAATACTTTTTCTACACTAACAACTGACTTGGAGAATCTGTTTCTGCTGTTCTAAACCAGATCTCATGTATTTGCTGCCATTTTCTCCGAATTATTCAGTTTTTCATATAGTTTCCTATAGTCGGCCTTCTTGTCAAACTATAGACATTGCCCACATATACAAACAACTTCCTACACACTGTTATGAACAGAAGAAGCTCGAGAACACTGTCCCTCAACTATGGTATAGAGTATAATGCTACATTACAGTGAACTGTAAGGTTTCCAAAGCTGCTTAATGTGTTTATTTCTCTATTTCAATGTTATTCTGCCTTGTAGGACACACATTTACCATTCTAGGCTCATTTAAGTAAACAATATATGATTCGTACACTGTTTAATGTGATCTAAACATTAATTAAGGCTTTCCAGGATCATGGATACCTTTAATACACAAACAAAAGTCTTGGAGAAGTGTTTTATACATGTTCTATGCGAGTTCTCATCTATTTACTGTTATTTTCCCATAATTACTGATGTTTTCTTGTAGTTTCTAACGTTAGTCCAAGAATAAGCATCGGAAACATGGACATACAACTACATAAACACTGTAATGAACCTGAAAAGCTCGGGAACATTGTCTCTCAACCATGTTATAGAGTTTAATGATACATTTCCATGAAGTTTAATTAAAAGCTAATCAATTTGTTTATTTCTCTCTTTGAAGCTTTGTGTGACATAAATTTAAGCTTCTAGGGTCCTTTAAGTAAAAAATATAGGATTCAAACAGTGTTTAATGTGCTCTCAACTTGAATTAAGTAATTCTTGGATGTTAGATACCCTTTCTACACTAAGAAATGACTTGGAGAATCTGTTTCTGCAGTTCTAAACCAGTTCTCATCTATTTACTGCCATTTTCTCCGAATTATTCATGTTTTCATATAGTTTCCTATATTCGGCCTTCTTGACCAAGTATAAACATTGCCCACATATACAAACAACTGCCTACACACTGTTTTGAATAGCAGAAAAAGGAGAACACTATCCCTCAACTTTGTTATAGAGTGTAATGCTACATTACAGTGAACTGTAATGCTTTCCAACATTGCTCAATTTGCTTATTTCTCTCTTTGAAGCTTTGTGTGACATAAATTTAAGCTTCTAGGTTCCTTTAAGTAAAAAATATAGGATTCATACAGTGTTTAATGTGCTCTCAACTTGAATTAAGGAATTCTTGGATGTTAGATACCCTTTCTACATTAAGAAATGACTTGGAGAATCTGTTTCTGCAGTTCTAAACCAGTTCTCATCTATTTACTGCCATTTTCTACGAATTATTCATGTTTTCATATAGTTTCCTATATTTGGCCTTCTTGTCCAAGTATAAGCATTGCCCACATATACAAACAACATCTTACACACTGTTATGAACACAAGAAGCTCGAGAACACGGTCCCTCAACTATGTTATAGAATGTAATGCTACATTACAGTGAACTGTTATGCTTTCCAACCTTCTCAATTTCCTGATTTCTCTCTTTCAAGCCTTGTGTGACACACATGTAAAGTTAAAGTCTAGTTTAAGTAAATAAAAAAGGTTTCATACACTGTTTATTGTGTTCTCAACTCTAATTAAGGATTTCCTGGATCTTAGATATCTTTTCTACACTAAGAACTGACTTGGAGAATCTGTTTCTGCAGTTCTAAACCAGTTCTCATCTATGTACTGCCATTTTCTCCGAATTATTCATGTTTTCATATAGTTTCCTATATTCGGCCTTCTTGACCAAGTATAAACATTGCCCACATATACAAACAACTTCCTACACACTGTTTTGAACAGCAGAAAAACGAGAACACTAGCCCTCAACTTTGTTATAGAGTGTAAAGCTACATTACAGTGAACTGTAATGCTTTCCAACATTGCTCAGTTTGCTGATTTCTATCTTTCAAGCCTTGTGTGACACACATGTAAAGTTCTAGGTTACTTTAAGTAAATAAAAAAGGTTTCATACACTGTTTATTGTGTTCTCAACTCGAATTAAGGATTTCATGGATCTTAGATACCTTTTCTACACTAAGAACTGATTTGGAGAATCTGTTTCTGCAGTTCTAAACCAGTTCTCATCTATTTACTGCCATTTTCTCCGTATTATTCATGTTTTCAAATAGTTTCCTATATTCGGCCTTCTTGTCCAAGTATAAGCATTGCCCACATATACAAACAACTTCTTACACACTGTTATGAACAGAAGAAGCTCGAGAACATTGACCCTCAACTATGTTATACAGTGTAATGCTACATTACAGTGAACTGTAAGGCTTTTCAAAGCTGCTTAATGTGTTTATTTCTCTATTTCAATGGTATTCTGCCTTGTAGGACACACATTTACCATTCTAGGCTCATTTGTCTTGGAGAAGTGTTTCATACATGTTCTATGCGAGTTCTCATCTATTTACATTTATTTTCCCAGAATTACTGATGTTTTCTTGTAGTTTCTAACATTAGGCCAAGAATAAGCATTGGGAACATGGACAAACAACTACCTAAACACTGTTATGAACCTTAATAGCTCGGGAACATTGTCTCTCAACTATGTTATAGAGTTTAATGATACATTTCAATGAAGTGTAATTAAAAGCTACTCAATTTGCTTATTTCTCTCTTTCAAGCTTTGTGTGACATACATTTAAGGTTCTAGGTTCCTTTAAGTAAAAATATAGGATTCATACACTGTTTAATGTGCTCTCAACTTGAATTAAGGAATTCTTGGATGTTAAATACTTTTTCTACACTAACAACTGACTTGGAGAATCTGTTTCTGCTGTTCTAAACCAGATCTCATGTATTTGCTGCCATTTTCTCCGAATTATTCAGTTTTTCATATAGTTTCCTATAGTCGGCCTTCTTGTCAAACTATAGACATTGCCCACATATACAAACAACTTCCTACACACTGTTATGAACAGAAGAAGCTCGAGAACACTGTCCCTCAACTATGGTATAGAGTATAATGCTACATTACAGTGAACTGTAAGGTTTCCAAAGCTGCTTAATGTGTTTATTTCTCTATTTCAATGTTATTCTGCCTTGTAGGACACACATTTACCATTCTAGGCTCATTTAAGTAAACAATATATGATTCGTACACTGTTTAATGTGATCTAAACATTAATTAAGGCTTTCCAGGATCATGGATACCTTTAATACACAAACAAAAGTCTTGGAGAAGTGTTTTATACATGTTCTATGCGAGTTCTCATCTATTTACTGTTATTTTCCCATAATTACTGATGTTTTCTTGTAGTTTCTAACGTTAGTCCAAGAATAAGCATCGGAAACATGGACATACAACTACATAAACACTGTAATGAACCTGAAAAGCTCGGGAACATTGTCTCTCAACCATGTTATAGAGTTTAATGATACATTTCCATGAAGTTTAATTAAAAGCTAATCAATTTGTTTATTTCTCTCTTTGAAGCTTTGTGTGACATAAATTTAAGCTTCTAGGGTCCTTTAAGTAAAAAATATAGGATTCAAACAGTGTTTAATGTGCTCTCAACTTGAATTAAGTAATTCTTGGATGTTAGATACCCTTTCTACACTAAGAAATGACTTGGAGAATCTGTTTCTGCAGTTCTAAACCAGTTCTCATCTATTTACTGCCATTTTCTCCGAATTATTCATGTTTTCATATAGTTTCCTATATTCGGCCTTCTTGACCAAGTATAAACATTGCCCACATATACAAACAACTGCCTACACACTGTTTTGAATAGCAGAAAAAGGAGAACACTATCCCTCAACTTTGTTATAGAGTGTAATGCTACATTACAGTGAACTGTAATGCTTTCCAACATTGCTCAATTTGCTTATTTCTCTCTTTGAAGCTTTGTGTGACATAAATTTAAGCTTCTAGGTTCCTTTAAGTAAAAAATATAGGATTCATACAGTGTTTAATGTGCTCTCAACTTGAATTAAGGAATTCTTGGATGTTAGATACCCTTTCTACATTAAGAAATGACTTGGAGAATCTGTTTCTGCAGTTCTAAACCAGTTCTCATCTATTTACTGCCATTTTCTACGAATTATTCATGTTTTCATATAGTTTCCTATATTTGGCCTTCTTGTCCAAGTATAAGCATTGCCCACATATACAAACAACATCTTACACACTGTTATGAACACAAGAAGCTCGAGAACACGGTCCCTCAACTATGTTATAGAATGTAATGCTACATTACAGTGAACTGTTATGCTTTCCAACCTTCTCAATTTCCTGATTTCTCTCTTTCAAGCCTTGTGTGACACACATGTAAAGTTAAAGTCTAGTTTAAGTAAATAAAAAAGGTTTCATACACTGTTTATTGTGTTCTCAACTCTAATTAAGGATTTCCTGGATCTTAGATATCTTTTCTACACTAAGAACTGACTTGGAGAATCTGTTTCTGCAGTTCTAAACCAGTTCTCATCTATGTACTGCCATTTTCTCCGAATTATTCATGTTTTCATATAGTTTCCTATATTCGGCCTTCTTGACCAAGTATAAACATTGCCCACATATACAAACAACTTCCTACACACTGTTTTGAACAGCAGAAAAATGAGAACACTAGCCCTCAACTTTGTTATAGAGTGTAAAGCTACATTACAGTGAACTGTAATGCTTTCCAACATTGCTCAGTTTGCTGATTTCTATCTTTCAAGCCTTGTGTGACACACATGTAAAGTTCTAGGTTACTTTAAGTAAATAAAAAAGGTTTCATACACTGTTTATTGTGTTCTCAACTCGAATTAAGGATTTCATGGATCTTAGATACCTTTTCTACACTAAGAACTGATTTGGAGAATCTGTTTCTGCAGTTCTAAACCAGTTCTCATCTATTTACTGCCATTTTCTCCGTATTATTCATGTTTTCAAATAGTTTCCTATATTCGGCCTTCTTGTCCAAGTATAAGCATTGCCCACATATACAAACAACTTCTTACACACTGTTATGAACAGAAGAAGCTCGAGAACATTGACCCTCAACTATGTTATACAGTGTAATGCTACATTACAGTGAACTGTAAGGCTTTTCAAAGCTGCTTAATGTGTTTATTTCTCTATTTCAATGGTATTCTGCCTTGTAGGACACACATTTACCATTCTAGGCTCATTTGTCTTGGAGAAGTGTTTCATACATGTTCTATGCGAGTTCTCATCTATTTACATTTATTTTCCCAGAATTACTGATGTTTTCTTGTAGTTTCTAACATTAGGCCAAGAATAAGCATTGGGAACATGGACAAACAACTACCTAAACACTGTTATGAACCTTAATAGCTCGGGAACATTGTCTCTCAACTATGTTATAGAGTTTAATGATACATTTCAATGAAGTGTAATTAAAAGCTACTCAATTTGCTTATTTCTCTCTTTCAAGCTTTGTGTGACATACATTTAAGGTTCTAGGTTCCTTTAAGTAAAAATATAGGATTCATACACTGTTTAATGTGCTCTCAACTTGAATTAAGGAATTCTTGGATGTTAAATACTTTTTCTACACTAACAACTGACTTGGAGAATCTGTTTCTGCTGTTCTAAACCAGATCTCATGTATTTGCTGCCATTTTCTCCGAATTATTCAGTTTTTCATATAGTTTCCTATAGTCGGCCTTCTTGTCAAACTATAGACATTGCCCACATATACAAACAACTTCCTACACACTGTTATGAACAGAAGAAGCTCGAGAACACTGTCCCTCAACTATGGTATAGAGTATAATGCTACATTACAGTGAACTGTAAGGTTTCCAAAGCTGCTTAATGTGTTTATTTCTCTATTTCAATGTTATTCTGCCTTGTAGGACACACATTTACCATTCTAGGCTCATTTAAGTAAACAATATATGATTCGTACACTGTTTAATGTGATCTAAACATTAATTAAGGCTTTCCAGGATCATGGATACCTTTAATACACAAACAAAAGTCTTGGAGAAGTGTTTTATACATGTTCTATGCGAGTTCTCATCTATTTACTGTTATTTTCCCATAATTACTGATGTTTTCTTGTAGTTTCTAACGTTAGTCCAAGAATAAGCATCGGAAACATGGACATACAACTACATAAACACTGTAATGAACCTGAAAAGCTCGGGAACATTGTCTCTCAACCATGTTATAGAGTTTAATGATACATTTCCATGAAGTTTAATTAAAAGCTAATCAATTTGTTTATTTCTCTCTTTGAAGCTTTGTGTGACATAAATTTAAGCTTCTAGGGTCCTTTAAGTAAAAAATATAGGATTCAAACAGTGTTTAATGTGCTCTCAACTTGAATTAAGTAATTCTTGGATGTTAGATACCCTTTCTACACTAAGAAATGACTTGGAGAATCTGTTTCTGCAGTTCTAAACCAGTTCTCATCTATTTACTGCCATTTTCTCCGAATTATTCATGTTTTCATATAGTTTCCTATATTCGGCCTTCTTGACCAAGTATAAACATTGCCCACATATACAAACAACTGCCTACACACTGTTTTGAATAGCAGAAAAAGGAGAACACTATCCCTCAACTTTGTTATAGAGTGTAATGCTACATTACAGTGAACTGTAATGCTTTCCAACATTGCTCAATTTGCTTATTTCTCTCTTTGAAGCTTTGTGTGACATAAATTTAAGCTTCTAGGTTCCTTTAAGTAAAAAATATAGGATTCATACAGTGTTTAATGTGCTCTCAACTTGAATTAAGGAATTCTTGGATGTTAGATACCCTTTCTACATTAAGAAATGACTTGGAGAATCTGTTTCTGCAGTTCTAAACCAGTTCTCATCTATTTACTGCCATTTTCTACGAATTATTCATGTTTTCATATAGTTTCCTATATTTGGCCTTCTTGTCCAAGTATAAGCATTGCCCACATATACAAACAACATCTTACACACTGTTATGAACACAAGAAGCTCGAGAACACGGTCCCTCAACTATGTTATAGAATGTAATGCTACATTACAGTGAACTGTTATGCTTTCCAACCTTCTCAATTTCCTGATTTCTCTCTTTCAAGCCTTGTGTGACACACATGTAAAGTTAAAGTCTAGTTTAAGTAAATAAAAAAGGTTTCATACACTGTTTATTGTGTTCTCAACTCTAATTAAGGATTTCCTGGATCTTAGATATCTTTTCTACACTAAGAACTGACTTGGAGAATCTGTTTCTGCAGTTCTAAACCAGTTCTCATCTATGTACTGCCATTTTCTCCGAATTATTCATGTTTTCATATAGTTTCCTATATTCGGCCTTCTTGACCAAGTATAAACATTGCCCACATATACAAACAACTTCCTACACACTGTTTTGAACAGCAGAAAAACGAGAACACTAGCCCTCAACTTTGTTATAGAGTGTAAAGCTACATTACAGTGAACTGTAATGCTTTCCAACATTGCTCAGTTTGCTGATTTCTATCTTTCAAGCCTTGTGTGACACACATGTAAAGTTCTACGTTACTTTAAGTAAATAAAAAAGGTTTCATACACTGTTTATTGTGTTCTCAACTCGAATTAAGGATTTCATGGATCTTAGATACCTTTTCTACACTAAGAACTGATTTGGAGAATCTGTTTCTGCAGTTCTAAACCAGTTCTCATCTATTTACTGCCATTTTCTCCGTATTATTCATGTTTTCAAATAGTTTCCTATATTCGGCCTTCTTGTCCAAGTATAAGCATTGCCCACATATACAAACAACTTCTTACACACTGTTATGAACAGAAGAAGCTCGAGAACATTGACCCTCAACTATGTTATACAGTGTAATGCTACATTACAGTGAACTGTAAGGCTTTTCAAAGCTGCTTAATGTGTTTATTTCTCTATTTCAATGGTATTCTGCCTTGTAGGACACACATTTACCATTCTAGGCTCATTTGTCTTGGAGAAGTGTTTCATACATGTTCTATGCGAGTTCTCATCTATTTACATTTATTTTCCCAGAATTACTGATGTTTTCTTGTAGTTTCTAACATTAGGCCAAGAATAAGCATTGGGAACATGGACAAACAACTACCTAAACACTGTTATGAACCTTAATAGCTCGGGAACATTGTCTCTCAACTATGTTATAGAGTTTAATGATACATTTCAATGAAGTGTAATTAAAAGCTACTCAATTTGCTTATTTCTCTCTTTCAAGCTTTGTGTGACATACATTTAAGGTTCTAGGTTCCTTTAAGTAAAAATATAGGATTCATACACTGTTTAATGTGCTCTCAACTTGAATTAAGGAATTCTTGGATGTTAAATACTTTTTCTACACTAACAACTGACTTGGAGAATCTGTTTCTGCTGTTCTAAACCAGATCTCATGTATTTGCTGCCATTTTCTCCGAATTATTCAGTTTTTCATATAGTTTCCTATAGTCGGCCTTCTTGTCAAACTATAGACATTGCCCACATATACAAACAACTTCCTACACACTGTTATGAACAGAAGAAGCTCGAGAACACTGTCCCTCAACTATGGTATAGAGTATAATGCTACATTACAGTGAACTGTAAGGTTTCCAAAGCTGCTTAATGTGTTTATTTCTCTATTTCAATGTTATTCTGCCTTGTAGGACACACATTTACCATTCTAGGCTCATTTAAGTAAACAATATATGATTCGTACACTGTTTAATGTGATCTAAACATTAATTAAGGCTTTCCAGGATCATGGATACCTTTAATACACAAACAAAAGTCTTGGAGAAGTGTTTTATACATGTTCTATGCGAGTTCTCATCTATTTACTGTTATTTTCCCATAATTACTGATGTTTTCTTGTAGTTTCTAACGTTAGTCCAAGAATAAGCATCGGAAACATGGACATACAACTACATAAACACTGTAATGAACCTGAAAAGCTCGGGAACATTGTCTCTCAACCATGTTATAGAGTTTAATGATACATTTCCATGAAGTTTAATTAAAAGCTAATCAATTTGTTTATTTCTCTCTTTGAAGCTTTGTGTGACATAAATTTAAGCTTCTAGGGTCCTTTAAGTAAAAAATATAGGATTCAAACAGTGTTTAATGTGCTCTCAACTTGAATTAAGTAATTCTTGGATGTTAGATACCCTTTCTACACTAAGAAATGACTTGGAGAATCTGTTTCTGCAGTTCTAAACCAGTTCTCATCTATTTACTGCCATTTTCTCCGAATTATTCATGTTTTCATATAGTTTCCTATATTCGGCCTTCTTGACCAAGTATAAACATTGCCCACATATACAAACAACTGCCTACACACTGTTTTGAATAGCAGAAAAAGGAGAACACTATTCCCTCAACTTTGTTATAGAGTGTAATGCTACATTACAGTGAACTGTAATGCTTTCCAACATTGCTCAATTTGCTTATTTCTCTCTTTGAAGCTTTGTGTGACATAAATTTAAGCTTCTAGGTTCCTTTAAGTAAAAAATATAGGATTCATACAGTGTTTAATGTGCTCTCAACTTGAATTAAGGAATTCTTGGATGTTAGATACCCTTTCTACATTAAGAAATGACTTGGAGAATCTGTTTCTGCAGTTCTAAACCAGTTCTCATCTATTTACTGCCATTTTCTACGAATTATTCATGTTTTCATATAGTTTCCTATATTTGGCCTTCTTGTCCAAGTATAAGCATTGCCCACATATACAAACAACATCTTACACACTGTTATGAACACAAGAAGCTCGAGAACACGGTCCCTCAACTATGTTATAGAATGTAATGCTACATTACAGTGAACTGTTATGCTTTCCAACCTTCTCAATTTCCTGATTTCTCTCTTTCAAGCCTTGTGTGACACACATGTAAAGTTAAAGTCTAGTTTAAGTAAATAAAAAAGGTTTCATACACTGTTTATTGTGTTCTCAACTCTAATTAAGGATTTCCTGGATCTTAGATATCTTTTCTACACTAAGAACTGACTTGGAGAATCTGTTTCTGCAGTTCTAAACCAGTTCTCATCTATGTACTGCCATTTTCTCCGAATTATTCATGTTTTCATATAGTTTCCTATATTCGGCCTTCTTGACCAAGTATAAACATTGCCCACATATACAAACAACTTCCTACACACTGTTTTGAACAGCAGAAAAACGAGAACACTAGCCCTCAACTTTGTTATAGAGTGTAAAGCTACATTACAGTGAACTGTAATGCTTTCCAACATTGCTCAGTTTGCTGATTTCTATCTTTCAAGCCTTGTGTGACACACATGTAAAGTTCTAGGTTACTTTAAGTAAATAAAAAAGGTTTCATACACTGTTTATTGTGTTCTCAACTCGAATTAAGGATTTCATGGATCTTAGATACCTTTTCTACACTAAGAACTGATTTGGAGAATCTGTTTCTGCAGTTCTAAACCAGTTCTCATCTATTTACTGCCATTTTCTCCGTATTATTCATGTTTTCAAATAGTTTCCTATATTCGGCCTTCTTGTCCAAGTATAAGCATTGCCCACATATACAAACAACTTCTTACACACTGTTATGAACAGAAGAAGCTCGAGAACATTGACCCTCAACTATGTTATACAGTGTAATGCTACATTACAGTGAACTGTAAGGCTTTTCAAAGCTGCTTAATGTGTTTATTTCTCTATTTCAATGGTATTCTGCCTTGTAGGACACACATTTACCATTCTAGGCTCATTTGTCTTGGAGAAGTGTTTCATACATGTTCTATGCGAGTTCTCATCTATTTACATTTATTTTCCCAGAATTACTGATGTTTTCTTGTAGTTTCTAACATTAGGCCAAGAATAAGCATTGGGAACATGGACAAACAACTACCTAAACACTGTTATGAACCTTAATAGCTCGGGAACATTGTCTCTCAACTATGTTATAGAGTTTAATGATACATTTCAATGAAGTGTAATTAAAAGCTACTCAATTTGCTTATTTCTCTCTTTCAAGCTTTGTGTGACATTCATTTAAGGTTCTAGGTTCCTTTAAGTAAAAATATAGGATTCATACACTGTTTAATGTGCTCTCAACTTGAATTAAGGAATTCTTGGATGTTAAATACTTTTTCTACACTAACAACTGACTTGGAGAATCTGTTTCTGCTGTTCTAAACCAGATCTCATGTATTTGCTGCCATTTTCTCCGAATTATTCAGGTTTTCATATAGTTTCTTATATTCGGCCTTCTTGTCCAAGTATAGACATTGCCCACATATACAAACAACTTCCTACACACTGTTATGAACAGAAGAAGCTTGAGAACATTGTCCCTCAACTATGTTATACAGTGTAATGCTACATTACAGTGAACTGTAATGTTTCCAAAGCTGCTTAATGTGTTTATTTCTCTATTTCAATGTTATTCTGCCTTGTAGGACACACATTTACCATTCTAGGCTCATTTAAGTAAACAATATATGATTCATACACTGTTTAATGTGATCTAAACATTAATTAAAGCTTTCCAGGATCATGGATATCTTTAATACACAAACAAAATTCTTGGAGAAGTGTTTTATACATGTTCTATGCGAGTTCTCATCTATTTACTGTTATTTTCCCAAAATTACTGATGTTTTCTTGTAGTTTCTAACGTTAGTCCAAGAATAAGCATCGGAAACATGGACATACAACTACATAAACACTGTAATGAACCTGAAAAGCTCGGGAACATTGTCTCTCAACCATGTTATAGAGTTTAATGATACATTTCAATGAAGTTTAATTAAAAGCTAATCAATTTGCTTATTTCTCTCTTTCAAGCTTTGTGTGACATAAATTTAAGCTTCTAGGTTCCTTTAAGTAAAAAATATAGAATTCATACTGTGTTTAATGTGCTCTCAACTTGAATTAAGGAATTCTTGGACGTTAGATACCCTTTCTACACTAAGAAATGACTTGGAGAATCTGTTTCTGCAGTTCTAAACCAGTTCTCATCTATTTACTGCCATTTTCTCTGAATTATTCAGGTTTTCATATAGTTTCCTATATTTGGCCTTCTTGTCCAAGTATAAGCATTGCCCACATATACAAACAACTTCTTACACACTGTTATGAACACAAGAAGCTCGAGAACACTGTCCCTCAACTATGTTATAGAATGTAATGCTACATTACAGTGAACTGTTATGCTTTCCAACCTTCTCAATTTGCTGATTTCTCTCTTTCAAGCCTTGTGTGACACACATGTAAAGTTCTAGGCTACTTTAAGTAAATAAAAAAGGTTTCATACACTGTTTATTGTGTTCTCAACTCGAATTAAGGATTTCCTGGATCTTAGGTACCCTTTCTACACTAAGAACTGACTTGGAGTATCTGTTTCTGCAGTTCTAAACCAGTTCTCATCTATTTACTGCCATTTTCTCCGAATTATTCAGGTTTTCACATAGTTTCCTATATTCGGCCTTCTTGACCAAGTATAAACATTGCCCACATATACAACCAACTTCCTACACACTGTTTTGAACAGCAGAAAAACGAGAACACTAGCCCTCAACTTTGTTATAGAGTGTAAAGCTACATTACAGTGAACTGTAATGCTTTCCAACATTGCTCAATTTCCTATTTTCTATCTTTCAAGCCTTGTGTGACACACATGTAAAGTTCTAGGCTACTTTAAGTAAATAAAAAAGGTTTCATACACTGTTTATTGTGTTCTCAACTCGAATTAAGGATTTCCTGGATCTTAGATACCTTTTCTACACTAAGAACTGATTTGGAGAATCTGTTTCTGCAGTTCTAAACCAGTTCTCATCTATTTACTGCCATTTTCTCCGTATTATTCATGTTTTCAAATAGTTTCCTATATTCGGCCTTCTTGTCCAATTATAAGTATTGCCCACATATACAAACAACTTCTAACACACTGTTATGAACAGAAGAAGCTTGAGAACATTGTCCCTCAACTATGTTATACAGTGTAATGCTACATTACAGTGAACTGTAAGGCTTTCCAAAGCTGCTTAATGTGTTTATTTCTCTATTTCAATGGTATTCTGCGTTGTAGGACACACATTTACCGTTCTAGGCTCATTTAAATAAACAATGTATGATTCATACACTGTTTAATGTGATCTGAACATTAATTAAGGCTTTCCTGGATCATAGATACCTTTAATACAGAAACAAAGTCTTGGAGAAGTGTTTTATACATGTTCTATGCGAGTTCTCATCTATTTAGTGTTATTTTCCCAGAATTACTGATGTTTTCTTGTAGTTTCTAATGTTAGTCCAAGAATAAGCATTGGGAACATGGACAAACAATTACCTAAACACTGTTATGAACCTGAAAAGCTCAGGAACATTGTCCCTCAACTATGTTATAGAGTTTAATGATACATTTCAATGAAGTGTAATTAAAACATACTCAATTTGCTATTTCTCTCTTTCAAGCTTTGAGTGACATACATTTAAGCTTCTAGGTTCCTTTAAGTAAAAAATATAGGATTCGTACACTGTTTAATGTGCTCTCAACTTGAATTAAGTAATTCTTGGACGTTAGATACTCTTTCTACACTAAGAACTGACTTGGAGAATCAGTTTCTGCAGTTCTAAACCAGTTCTCATCTATTTACTGCCATTTTCTCCGTATTATTCATGTTTTCAAATAGTTTCCTATATTCGGCCTTCTTGTCCAAGTATAAGCATTGCCCACATATACAAACAACTTCTTACACACTGTTATAAACAGAAGAAGCTCGAGAACATTGACCCTCAACTATGTTATACAGTGTAATGCTACATTACAGTGAACTGTAAGGCTTTTCAAAGCTGCTTAATGTGTTTATTTCTCTATTTCAATGGTATTCTGCCTTGTAGGACACACATTTACCATTCTAGGCTCATTTGTCTTGGAGAAGTGTTTAATACATGTTCTATGCGAGCTCTCTTCTATTTACATTTATTTTCCCGGAATTACTGATGTTTTCTTGTAGTTTCTAACGTTAGTCCAAGAAAAAGCATTGGGAACATGGACAAACAGTTACCTAAACACTGTCATAAACCTGAAAAGCTCAGGAACATTGTCCCTCAATTATGTTATAGTGTTTAATGATACATTTCAATGAAGTGTAATTAAAACATACTCAATTTGCTATTTCTCTCTTTCAAGCTTTGAGTGACATATATTTAAGCTTCTAGGTTCCTTTAAGTAAAAAATATAGGATTTATAGAGTGGTTAATGTGCTCTCAACTTGAATTAAGGAATTCTGGGATGTTAGATACTCTTTCTACACTAAGAACTGACTTGCAGAATCTGTTTCTGCAGTTCTAAACCAGTTCTCATCTATTTAATGCTATTTTCTTCGAATTATTCATGTTTTCATATAGTTTCCTATATTCGGCCTTCTTGTCCAAGTATAAGCCTTGCCCACATATACTAAAAACTTCTTACACACTGTTATGAACCGAAGAATCTCGAGAACACTGTCCCTCATCTATGTTATACAGTGTAATGCTACATTACAGTGAACTGTAATGCTTTCCAACATTGCTCAATTCGCTGATTTCTCTCTTTCAAGCCTTGTGTGACACACATGTAAAGTTCTAGGCTACTTTAAGTAAATAAAAGAGGTTTCATACACTGTTTATTGTGTTCTGAACTCTAATTAAGGATTTCTTGGATCTTAGATACCTTTTCTACACTAAGAACTGATTTGGACAATTGGTTTCAGCTGTTCTAAACGAGTTCTCATCCATTTACTGACATTTTCTCTGAATTATTTCTCTATTTCAATGGTATTCTGCCTTGTAGGACACACATTTACCATTCTATGCGAGTTGTCTTCTATGTACTGTTTTTTTCCAAAATTGTTGATGTTTTCTTGTAGTTTCTAACATTAGGCCAAGAATCAGCATTGGGAACATGGACAAACAACTACCTAAACAATGTTATGAACCTGTAAAGCTTGAGAACATTGTCTCTCAACTATGTTATAGAGTTTAATGATACATTTCAATGAAGTGTAATTAAAACATACTCAATTTGCTTATTTCTCTCTTTCAAGCTTTGTGTGACAAACATTTAAGCTTCTAGTTTCCTTTAAGTAAAAAATATAGGATTCATACCCTGTTTAATGTGCTCTCAACTTGAATTAAGTAATTCTTGGACGTTAGATACACTTTCTACACTAAGAACTGACTTGGATAATCTGTTTCTGCAGTTCTAAACCAGTTCTCATCTATTTACTGCCATTTTCTCCAAATTATTCAGGTTTTCATATAGTTTCCTATATTCGGCCTTCTTGACCAAGTATAAACATTGCCCACATATACAAACAACTTCCTACACACTGTTTTGAACAGCAGAAAATCGATAACATTGTCCCTCAACTTTGTTATAGAGTGTAATGCTACATTACAGTGAACTGTAATGCTTTCCAACCTTCTCAATTTGCTGATTTCTCTCTTTCAAGCCTTGTGTGACACACATGTATAGTTCTAGGTTACTTTAAGTAAATAAAAGAGGTTTCATACACTGTTTATTGTGTTCTGAACTCTAATTAAGGATTTCCTGGAACTTAGATACCTTTTCTACACTTAGAACTGCTTTGGAAAATTGGTTTCAGCTGTTCTAAACGAGTTCTCATCAATTTCCTGACATTTTCTCTGAATTATTCATGTTTTCATGTAGTTTCCTATATTAGGTCTTCTTGTCCAAGTATAAGCATAGCCCACGTTTACAAACAACTTCCTACACACTGTTATGGAACAGAGAACATTGGGAATATTGTCTCTCAACTATGTTTTAGTGTTTCATGCTACAATGCAGTAAATTCTTAGGCTTTCCCCATCTGCTTTATTATGCTTATTTGTCTCTTTCAAGCCTTTTGTGACACACATTTAAAGTTCTAGGCTAATTTAAGTAAATATTAGAAGGTTTATACAAATTTTAATATGCTGTCATGTTCAATTAAAGATTTCCTGGAACTTACATTCCTTTTCTCCATTAACAACTGACTTGGAGAAGTTTTTTTAAGCTGTTCTATATGAGGTCTCATCTATTTACTCTTATTTTCACTGTATTACTCATATTTTCTTCAAGTTTCATATATTAGGCCTTCTTATCCAAATATAAATATTGCCCAAATGGATAAACAACTTGCTGCTCCCTGTTATTATGCAGACAAACTAGGGTTAGGGTTAGGGTTATGGTTAGGGTTAGGGCTATATTTAGGGTTAGAGTTAGGGTTAGGGTTAGTGTTAGGGCTAGGGTTAGAGTTAGGGTTAGGGTTAGGGTTATGGCTAGCCTTAGGGTTAGGATTAAGGTAAGGTAAGGGTTAGGGTTAGAGTTACGGTTGTGGTTAGGTTTAGGGCTACCCTTAAGGTTAGTGTTAGGGTTAGGATGAGGTCTAGGGTTAGGGTTAGGGTTAGGGTTAGGGTTAGGTCTAGGGTTACGTTTAGGGCTAGGGTTAGGGCTAGGGTTAGGGTTATGGTTAGGGTGAGGGTTAGGATTAGGGCCAGGGTTAGTGTTAGGGTTAGGGCTAGGGTTAGGTTTAGGGTTGGGTTAGGGTTAGGGTAAGGGTTATGGTTAGGGTTAGCATTAGGGCTAGGGCCAGGGTTAGGGTTAGGGGAAGGGGGAGGGTTAGGGTTAGGGTTAGGGTTAAGGTTAGGGTTAGGGTTCTGGTTAAGGTTAGGTTTAGGGCTAGGGTTAGGGTTGGGATTAGGTTTAGGGTTAGCGTTAGGGCTAGGTTTAAGGCTAGTGTTAGGGTTAGGTCTAGTGTTAGTGTTAGGGTTAGGGTTAGGGCTAGGGTTAGGGTTAGGGTTACGGGTATGGCTAGGGCTAGGGTTAGGGTTAGGGTTAGGGTTAAGGTGAGGTTTAGGGCTATTGTTAGGGCTAGTGTTAGGGTTAGGGATAGGGTTAGGGTTAGCATTAAGCTAGGGCCACGGTTAGGGTTAGGGTTAGGGGAAGGTTTAGATTTAGGGTTAGGGTTAGGGTTAGGGTTAGGGTTAGGGGTAGTGTTAGGGTTAGGGTTAGGGCTAGGGTTAGGTTTAAGGTTAGGGTTATGGTTAGCATTAGGGGTAGTATAAAGGCTGGGATTAGGGTTAGGTTTGGTGTTAGAGTTAGGGTTAGGGTTAGTGCTAGTGTTAGAGTTAGGGTTTGGGTTAGGGTTAGGGTTAGGGTTAGGGTTAGGGTTAGGGTTAGGCTAGGGTTAGGCTTAGGTTTACTGTGATGGCTGGGTTAGGGTTAGGGCTAGGATTAGGGTTAGGGCTAGGGTTTGCGTTAGGGTTACAGCTATGTTTAAGGCTAGGTTTAGGGTTAGGGTTAGGGCTAGGGTTAGGTTTAGGGTTAGGGCTAAGGTTAGGGTTAGGGTTACGGTGTTGGTTAGGGTTAGGGCTAGGGTTCGTGTTAGGTCTACGGTTCGGGTTAGGGTTAGGGTTAGGGTTAGGGTTAGGGTTAGGGCTCGGGTTAGCGTCAGTTTTAGTGCTAGGGTTAAGTTTAGGGATAGGATTAGGGTGATGGTTAGGGTTAGGGTTAGGGCTACGGTTAGGGTAAGGGTTAGGGTTAGGGTAAGGGCTAGGGTTAGGGTTAGGTTTAAAGTGATGGTTAGGGTTACAGTTAGGGCTAGTGTTAAGGATAGGGCTAGGGTTTGGGTTAGGGTTAGGGCTAAGGTTAGGGCTAGTATTAGGGTTAGAGTTATGGTTATTTTAGTGTTAATGTTAATGTTAGGGCTAGTTTTAGGGCTAGTGTTTGGGCTAGGGTTAGGGCTAGAGTTAGGATTAGGTCTAGTGTTAGGGTCAGGGTCAGGGTTAGGGCTAGCGTTAGGGTTAGGTTTATGGTTAGGGTTAGGGCTCGCGTTAGGGTTAGGGTTAAGGCTAGAGTTATTGTTAGGTCTATTTTTAGGGTTACGGTTAGGGTTAGGGTTAGGGCTACGGTTAGGGTAAGGGTTAGTGTTAGGGTAAGTGCTAGGGTTAGGGTTAGGTTTAAAGTGATGGTTAGGGTTACAGTTAGGGCTAGGGTTAAGGATAGGGCTAGGGTTTGGGTTAGGGTTAGGGCTAGGGTTAGGGCTAGGGTTAGGGTTAGAGTTATGGTTATTTTAGTGTTAGTGTTAATGTTAGGGCTAGTTTTAGGGCTAGTGTTAGGGCTAGGGTTAGGGCTAGAGTTAGGATTAGGTCTAGTGTTAGGTTCAGGGTTAGGGCTAGGGTTAGGGTTAGGTTTATGGTTAGGATTAGGGCTCGCGTTAGGGTTAGGTTAAGGCTAGAGTTATTGTTAAGTCTATTGTTAGGGCTACGGTTAGGGTTAGGGTTAGGGTTAGGGTTAGGTTTAGGGTTAGCCTTAGGGCTAGGGCCAGGTTTAGGGTTAGGGCCAGGGTTAGGGTTAGGGTGATGGTTAGGGCTTGGGTTAGGGCTAGGCTTAGGTTTAGGTTGACGGTTAAGGCTAGGTCTAGGGCTAGGGTTAGGGTTATGGTTAGGGTAAAGGTTAGGGTTAGGGCTCGGGTTAGGGTTAGGGATAGGGTTAGGGTTATGGTTAGCTTTAGTGCTAGGGCCTGGATTAGGGTTAGGGTTAGGGGAAGGTTTAGGGTTAGGGCTAGGGTTAGGTTTAGGGTTAGGGGAAGGTTTAGGGTTAGGGCTAGGGTTAAGGTTAGGGTTCAGAATAGGGTTAGGGTTAGGTTTAGGGTTAGGGTTAGGGCTTGGGTTAGGGTTAGGGCTAGGGTTAGGGTTAAGGTTAGGGTTAGGGTTAGTGTTATGGATAGTGTTAAGGCTAGGGTTAGGGTTAGCTCTAGTGTTAGTGTTAGGGTTAGGGTTAGGGCTAGGGTTAGGGTTAGGGTTAGGGTGACGATCAGGGCTAGGGTTAGGGCTAGGGTTAGGGTTATGGTTAGGGCTATGGGTAGGGCTAGGGCTAGGGCTAGGGCTGGGTTAGGGTTAGGGTTAGGGTTAGGGTTAGGGTTAGCGTTAGGGCTAGGGCCAGGGTTAGGGTTAGGGTTAGGGGAAGCTTTAGGGTTAGGGGTAGGTTTAGGATTAGTGTTAGTATTATGGTTAAGGTTAGGGTTAGGGCTAGGTATGTAGTTAGGTTTAGTGTTAAGGTTAGGGCTCATGTTAGGGTTAGGTCTACGGTTAGGTTTAAGGTTATGATTGTGGTTATAGTTAGGGTTAGTGGTAAGGCTATGGTTAGGGTTAGGTTTAGTGTTAGGGTTAGGGTTAGGGTTAGGGCTAGGGTTAGAGTTATGGTTAGGGTTAAGGTTAGCGTTAGGGCTTGTGTTAAGGCTAGACTTAGTGTTAGGTATAGTGTTAGGGTTAGGGTTAGGGTTAGGGCTAGGGTTAGGGTAAGGTTTACGGTGATGGTTAGGGTTAGGTTTAGGGCTAGGGTTAGGGTTAGGCCTAGTGTTTGGGTTAGGGTTAGGCTTAGTGTTAGGGATAGGGTTAAGGCTAGGGTTAGGGTTAGGTCTAGTGTTAGAGTTAGGGTTAGTTTTAGGGCTTGGGTTAGGGTTAGGTTTAAAGTTAGGCCTAGGGCTAGGGCTGGATTAGGGTTAGGGTTAGGGTTAGTGTTAAGGTTAGGTTTAGGGCTAGGGTAACGGTTAGGGTTAAGGTTATGGTTAAGTTTAGGGTTAGTGTTAGGTTTATAGTTAGGTTTAGGGTTAGGGTTACGGCTCGGGTTAAGGTTAGGGCTTGGGTTACGTTTAATGTTAGGTTTATGGTTAGTGTTAGGGCTAGGGCTAGGGATTAAGGCTAGGGTTAGGGTTAGGTTTAGTGTTAGGGTTAGGGTTAGGGTTAATGTTAGGGCTAGGGTTAGAGTTAGGGTTAGGGTTTTGTTTAGCATTAGGGCTAGTGGTAAGGCTAAGGTTAGGGTTAGGTATAGTTTAAGGGTTTGGGTTAGCGTTAGGGCTAGGGTTAGGGTTAGGATTATGGTGATGGTTAGGGTTAGGGTTAGGTCTAGTGTTAGGGCTAGGGTTAGGGTTAGGGCTAGGGTTAGAGTTAGGGTTACGGTTATGGTTAGGGTTAGAGTTAGGGCTAGGGTTAGGGTTAGAGCTAGGTTTTGGGTTAGGGTTAGGGCTAGGGTTAAGGCTAGGTTTAGGGTTATGGTTAGGACTAGGGTTACGTTTAGGGTTACGGCTAGGGTTAGGGTTACGGTTATGGTCATGGTTAGGGTTAGGGCTAGGTTAGGATTAGGGCTAGGGGTAAGGCTAGGGTTAGGGTTAGGTCTAGTGTTATGGTTTGGGCTAGGGTTAGGGTTAGGGTTACAGTGATGGTTAGTGTTAGGGTTAAGTTTAGCGTTAGGGTTAGGGTTAGGGCTAGGGTTTGGGTTAGGGTTAGAGCTAGGGTTAGGGCTAGGGTTAGGGTTAGGGCTAAGGTTTGGGTTGGGGTTAGGGTAAGGGTTAGGACTAGGGCTAGGGTTAATGTTAGGTTTAGGGTTAGGGTTAGTGTTAGGGACAGGGTTAAGTCTAGGGTTAGGGTTAGGTCTAGTGTTAGGGTTAGGGTTAGGGTTAGGACTAGGGTTAGGGTTAGGGTTATGGTGATGTTTAGGGTTAGGGTTGGGTCTAGTGTTAGGGTTAGGGTTAGGGTTAGGTTAGGGTTAGGGCTAGGGTTAGGGTTAGGGTTACGGTGATGGTTAGGGCTAGGATTAGGTCTAATGTTAGGGCTAGGGTTAGTGTTGAGGCTAGGGTTAGGGTTAGGGTTACGGTGATGGTTAGGTATAGCGTTAGGTCTAGTGTTAGGGTTAGGGTTAGGGCTAGGGTTATGGTTAGGGTTACGGTGATGCTTAGGGTTAGGGTTAGGTCTAGTGCTAGGGCTAGGTTTCATGTTAGGGCTAGTGTTAGAGTTAGGGTTACGGTGATGGTTAGGGTTAGGGTTAGGTCTAGGGTTAGCTTTAGGGCTAGGGTTTGGGTTAGGGTTAGGGCTAGGGTTAAGGCTAGGTTTAGGGTTAGGGTTAGGGCTCGGGTTAGGGTTGGGGCTCGGGTTAGGTTTAGGGCTATGTTTAAGGTTAGGGTTAGGGTTAGGGTTAGCATTATGGCTGACAGTTAGGGCTAGGTTTAGGGCTAGGGTTAGGTTATGGCTAAGGTTAAATCTCGGGTTAGGGTTAGGCTGACAGTTAGGGCTAGGTTTAGGGCTAGGGTTAGGTTAGGGTTAGGGTTAGGGTTAGGGTTAGGGTTAGGGTTATGGTGATGGTTAGGGTTAGGGTTAGGGCTAGTGTTAGGGCTAGGGTTATGGCTAGGGTTAGGGCTAGGTTTAGGGCTAGGGTAAACGTTAGGGTTAGGGCTAGGGCTAGGGATAGGGTTAGGGTTAGTGTTAATGTTAGGGTTAGGGCTATGGTTAGAGCTAAGGTTAGGATTAGGGTTAGGGTTAGCATTAGGGCTAGGGCCAGTGTTAGGTTTATGGTTAGGGGTAGGTTTAGGTTTAGGGTTATGGGAAAGGTTAGGGTTAGGTTTAGGGTTAGGGTTAGGGCTCGGGTTAGGGTTAGGGCTAGGGTTAGGGTTAGGGGTAGGGTTTGGGTTAGGGTTAGGGTTTGGGTTAGGGTTAGGACTAGGGTTAAGGCTAGGTTTAGGGTGAGGCTTAGGGCTAGGGTTTGGTTTAGGGTTACGGCTAGGGTTAGGGTTAGCGTTACGGTGATGGTTAGGGTTAGGGATAGGTTAGGGTCAGGGCTAGGGGTAAGGCTAGGGTTAGGTCTAATGTTAGGGTTAGGGTTAGGTTAGGTTTAGGGTTAGGGTTAGGGTTAGCGTTAGCGCTAGGGTTAGGGCTAGTGTTAGGGCTAGGGTTAGGGCTAGGTTTAGGGTTAGGGGAAACGTTAGGGTTAGGGCTAGGGCTAGGGATAGGGTTAGGGTTAGTGTTAATGTTAGGTTTAGGGCTATGGTTAGAGCTAAGGTTAGGATTAGGGTTAGTGTTAGCAATATGGCTGGGGCCAGGGTTAGGTTTAGGGTTAGGGGTAGGTTTAGGGTTAGGGTTATGGGAAAGGTTAGGGTTAGGTTTAGGGTTAGGGTTAGGGCTCGGGTTAGGGTTAGTGCCAGGGTTAGGGTTAGGGGTAGGGTTAGGGTTAGGGTTATGGCTAGGGTTAGGCTAAGTGTTAGTGTCATGGTTAAGGTTAGGTTTATGGCTAGGTTTAGGGTTAGGGTTGGGGTTAGGGTTAGGGCTCAGGTTAGGCTTATGGCTAGGGTTAGGATTAAGGTTAGGTTTATGGTTGTTGTTAGGGATAGGGTTAAGGCTAGGGTTAGGGTCAGGTCTAGTGTTAGGGTTAGGGTTAGGGTTAGGGATAGGGTTATGGTTAGTATAAGGGTTAGGGTTAGGGTTAGGGCTCAGGTTAGGTTTAGGGTTAGGGTTAGGGTTAAGGTTAGGGTTATGGTTAGGGTTATTGCTAGGATTAGGGTTAGGTTTAGCATTAGGGTTAACCTTAGGGCTAGGGTTAGGACTAGTGTTAGCGCTATGGTTAGGGCTGGGTTAGAGTTAGGGTTAGGGGTAGGGTTAATGTTAGGGCCAGTGTTAGACTTTGTGTTAGGGTTAGGGTTATGGTTAAGGTTAGGTTTAGTGCTAGTTTTAGGGTTACTGTTGAGGTTACGGTTAGGGCTCGGGTTAGGGTTAGGGCGAGAGTTAGGGTTAAGGTTAGGGTTAGGTTTATGTTAAGGATAGTGTTAACGCTAGGGTTAGGGTTAGGTCTAGTGTTAGGGTTAGGGTTAGGGTTAGGGTTAGTGTTAGGGCTAGGGTTAGGGCTAGGGTTAAGGCTAGGGTTAGGGCTATGGTTAGACTTAGTGTTAGAGTCATGGTTAAGGTTAGGTTTAGGCTAGGGTTAGGGCTAGGGTTTGGGTTGGGTTAGGGCTAGGGTTAAGGCTAGGTTTAGGGTTAGGGTTAGGGTTAGGGTTAGGGTTATGGTGATGGTTAGGGTTAGGGTTAGGGCTAGGGTTAAGGCTAGGTTTAGGGTTAGGTCTAGTGTTAGGGTTAGGGATAGGGTTAGGAATAGGGTAAGGGTTAGGGTTAGGGCTAGGGTTAGGGTTAGGGCTAGGGCTAGGGTTTGGGTTAAGGTTAGGGCTAGGGTTAGGGCTAGGGTTAGGGCTAGGGTTAGGGTTAGGGTTAGGGCTAGGGTTTGGGTTAGGGTTAGGGCTAGGGTTAGGTCTAGGGTTAGGGTTAGGGTTAGGGATAGATTAAGGGTTAGGTTTACAGTGATGTTTAGGGTTAGGTTAGGGTTCGGGCTAGGGTTGGGGTTAGGGTTAGGTTTAGGGTTAGTGCTAGCGTTAGGGTTAGGGTTAGGGCAAGGTTTAGGCTTAGTTTCAGAGTTATGGTTACGGTTAGGTTTAGGGCTAGGGTTAGGGTTAGGGTTGGGTTTAGGATTAGGGCTCAGGTTAGGGTTAGGTCTAGGTTTAGGGTTAAGGTTAGGGTTAGGGTTAGTGTTAGGGATAGGGTTAAGACTAGGTTTAGGGTTATGTCTAGGGTTAGGGTTAGGAATAGGGTAAGGGTTAGGGTGTCCATTAGGGATAGGATTAGGGCTAGGGTTAGGGTTAGGTTACAGTTAGGGCTTGGGTTAAGGTTAGGTTTAGGGTTAGGGTTAGGGCTTGGGTTAAGTTTAGGGCTAGTATTAGGTTTAAGGTTATGGTTATGGTTAGCGTTAGTGCTAAGGGTAAGGGTAGGGTTAGGGTTAGTGTGAATATTAGGGATAGGGTTAGGGCTAGGGTTAGGGTAAGGGTTACTGTTAGGGCTAGGGCTAGGGCTGGGTTAGGGTTAGTTCTAGTGTTAGGGTTAGGTTTAGGGTTAGCGCTAGGATTAGGGTTAGGGTTACGGTGATGGTTAGGGTTAGTGTTAGGTATAGTGTAAGGACTAGGGTTAGGGTTAGGGCTGCGTTATGCTTAGGTTTGCAGTGATGGTTAGGGTTAGGGTTATGGTGATGGTTAGGGTTAGTGTTAGGTATAGTGTAAGGACTAGTGTTAGGGTTAGGGCTACGGTTTGGGTTCGGGTTAGGGCTAGGGTTAAGGTTAGGTTTGGGGTTAGGGTTAGGGCTAGGGTTAGGTTTAGGTTTACTGTTAGGGTTAGGTTTAGGGTTACGGTGATGTTTAGGGTTAGGGCTAGGTTAGGGTTAGGGCTAGGTGTAAGGCTATGGTTAGGTCTAGTGTTAGGGTTAGGGTTAAGGTTAGGGTTAGGACTAGTGTTAAGGTTAGGGTTACAGTGATGATTATGGTTCGGGTTTGTGCTAGGTTTAGGGTTAGGGCTATGGTTTGGGTTAGGGTTAGGGCTAGGGTTAGGGCTAGAGTTATGGTTAGTGTTAGGGCTAGTGTTAGGGTTATGTTTACGGTGATGGTTAGGGTTAGGGTTAAGTCTAGGGTTAGGGTTAGGGTTAGGTTTAGGGTTAGTGCTAGGGTTAGGGTTAGGGTTAGGGATAGGGTTAGTGTTAAGGCTAGGGTTGGGCATAGTAGTAGGGTTATGGTTATGGTTAAGGTTAGGTTTAGGGCTAGGGTTAGTGTTCGGGTTGGGGTTAGGGTTAGGGCTCAGGTTAGTGTTAGGGCTAGGTTTAGGGTTAAGGTTAGGGTTAGGGTTAGTGTTAGGGATAGGATTAAGGCTAGGGTTACGGTTAGGTCTAGTGTTAGGGTTAGGGTTAGGGTTAGGGTTAGGGCTAGGGTTATGGTTAGGGTGATGATTAAGGCTAGGGTTAGGGCTAGGGTTAGGGTTAGGGTTACGGTTAGGGCTGGTGTTAGGGCTAGGGTTAGTGTTAGGGTTAGGGCTATGTATAGAGCTAAGGTTATTGTTATGGTTAAGTTTAGGGTTAGGTTTAGGGTTAGGGCTAGGTTTTGGGTTGGGTTAGGTTTAGGGTTATGGTAAGGGTTTGGGTTAGGTTTAGTTCTAGGGTTAAGGTTAGGTTTAAGCTTACTTTTAGTGTTAGGCTTAGGGTTAGGGTTTGCGCATGGTTAGGGTTAGGCTTAGGGCTAGGGTTATGGTTAGGGCTAGGGTTAGGGTTAGGGATAGGCTTAGGGATTGGGTTAAGTTTAGGGTGAGGGAATATTGTCTTTCAACTCTGTAATAGATTTTCATGCTACTTTTCAGTGATGTGTAAGGGTTTCCAAAGCTACTTAAATATGTTTATTTCTCTATGTCATGGATTTCTGTCTTGTATTACATACTTTTACTGTTATGTCCTCCTTTTAGTATATACTATAGGTTTTTTACATATTTTAATGATCTCTTTATTGTAATTAACCTTTTTCTGGATCTTAGATAGCTTTTCTATACTAACAACTGACTTGGAGCATTGTTTTTCTATATGTCTTATTCAAGTTCTTCACTATTTACTGTTATTTTCTCAGAATTACTGTTTTCTTCACGTTTCCAATATTAGTCCTTCTTGTCCAAGAAAAAGCAATGGGAACATGGACAAACAACTACCTAAACACTGTTTTTGAACATGCGAGCTCTGGAACATTGTATCTCAACTATGTTATTTATTTTAATGCTACATTATAGTGAAGTCAAAAGCTTTCCAAAGCTGCTTAAATGTGCTGATTTCTCTATTTCAAGGATATTCTGTTTTGCATGACACACATTTACAGTTCAAGACTACTTTAAGTAAATAATGGCGGTTTCTTGAACTGTTAAATGGGCTCTTTTATCTAAGGATTTCCTGGATTTTAGATAACTTTCTACAAAATAAACTTACTTGGAGAAGTGTTTACTACATGCTCAATGCTAGTTCGTACTCTGTTAATAACCAGAGAAGCTCAGGAACATTGTCTCTCAACTATGTTAGAGAATTTAATACTTCCTTGCAGTGAAGTATAAGGCTTTTTGAAGCTGCTTAATTGTGCTTATTTCTATATTTCAAGGGTATTCTGCCTTGTATGACACACATTTACATTTCTAGACTTGTTTAAGTACATAATAGAGGTTTCATACACTGTTTAATGTGCTCTTAACTCTAATAAGGATTTTCTGGATGTTAGATACCTTTCTACACAAACAACTTACTTGGAGCAGTGTTTTCCACATGTTAAATAGAGTTTTAACACTGTTATGAACCTGAGAAGCTCAGGAACATTGAATCTCACCTATATTGTAGAGTTTAATACTACATTGCCGTGAAGTCTAAGGCTTTCCAGAGATGCTGAAATGTGCTTATTTCTCTATTTCAAGGCTATTTTTCCTTGTATGTCACACATTTACAGTTCTAGGCTCTTTTAAGTAAATGTTTCATACACTGTTTAATGAGCTCTTAACTGTAATTAAGGAATTCCTGGAGCATAGATTCCTTTTATACCCTAACAACAGAAATGAAATAGTGTTTCCTACATGTTCTCTGCAAGTTCTCAGCTATTTTCTGTTATTTTCCCAAAATTACTGATGTTTTCTTGTAGTTTCCAATATTAGGCCTACTTGTCAAAGTATAAATATTGGGAATATGGAAAAACAATTTCCCACACACGGTTATGAACCTGAGAAGCTCGGAAACATTGTCTCTCACTATGTTATAGAGTCTAATGCTACATTGCAATGAACTCTAAGGCTTTCTCCAGTTGCGTGCTTGTGCATATTTCTCTTTGTCAAGCCTTCTGTGACACACATGTAAAGTTCTAGTCCTTTAAGTAAATAAAAGAGGTTTCATACACTGTTTAATGTGCTCTCAACTGGAATTTAGGAATTCCTGGATGTTAGATGCCTTTTCTACACTAAGAACAGACTTGGAGAGTCTGTTTCAGCTGTTCTAAGTGAGTTCCCTTCTATTTACTGACATTTTCTCTGAATTATTCATGTTTTCATGTAGTCCGATATTAGGCCTTCTTGTCCAAGTATAAGCATTGCCCACATATAAAAACAAGTTCCTACACACTGTTATGAAAAGAAGTTCGGGAACATTGTCTCTCAACTATGTTATAGAATGTAATACTACATTGCAGTGAAGTGAAAGGCTTTCCAAAGCTGCTTAATGTGTTTATTTCTCTATTTCAATGGTATTCTGCCTTGTATGACACACATTTACCATTCTAGGCTCCTTTCAGTAAACAATATGGGATTCATACACTGTTTTATGTGATCTGAACTCCAATTAAGGAGTTCCTGGATCGTAGATACATTTATAAACTAACAACAGTCTTGGAGAAGTGTTTTATACATGTTCTATGCAAGTTCTCATCTATTCACTGTTATTTTCCCAGAATTTCTGATGTTTTCTGGTGGTTTCTAACATTAGGCCTTCTTGTTGAGGTATAAGCATTGGGAACATGGACAAACCACTACCTGAACACTGTTATGAACCTGAAAACCTCGGGGAAATTGTTTCTTAACTATGTTATAGAGTTAATGATGCATTATAGTGAAGTGTAAGGCTTTCCAAAACTACATAATTTGCTTATTTCTCTTTTTCAAGCTTTGTGTGACATACATTTAAAGTTAAGGCTCCTTTAAGTAAAAAAAAATATATATGATTCATACACTGTTTACTGTGCTGTCAATTCGAATTAAGGAATTCCTGGATGTTAGATACATTTCTACACTAAGAACTGACCTGAAAAATCTGTTTCACGTGTTCTAAATGAGTTCTCATCCATTTACTGTCATTTTCATTGAATTATTCATGTTTTCATGTAGTTTCCTATAATAGGCCTTCTTTTCCAAGTATAAGCATTTCCCACATATACAAACAACTTCCTACACACTGTTATGAACAGAAGAAGCTAGAGAACATTGTCCCTCAACCATGTTATAGAGTGTAATGCTACCCAATAATGAACCATAAGGCTTTCAAAAGCAACTTAATTTGCTTATTTCTCTCTTTAAAGCAGTGTGTGTCACACATGTAAAGTTCTAGGCTACTTTAAGAAACTAAAAGAGGTTTCATACACTGTTTAATGTGCTCTCAGCTCAAATTAAGGGATTTCCTGGATGTTAGATACCTTTTCTTCACTAAGAACTGACTTGGAGAATTGGTTTCATCTGTTCTAAATGAGTTCTCATCTATTTACTTAAATTTTCTCTTAATTATACATGTTTTCATGTAGTTTCCTATATTAGGCCTTCTTGTCCAAGTATAAGCATAGTCCACATTTACAAACAACTTCCTACACACTGTTATGGACCCGAGAAGATGGGCAATATTGTCTCTCAAGTATGTTTTACAGTTTAATGCTACAATGCAGTAAATTCTCCGGCTTTCCCCGGCTGCTTAATTGTGTTTATTTTTCTCTTTCAAGTCTTGTGTGACACACGTTTAAAGTTCTAGCCTACTTTATGTAAATAATAGAAATTTCATACACTATTTAATGTGCTGTTATGTTTAATTGAAGATTTCCTGGATCTTAGATTCCTTTTCTCCAGAAACAACTGACTTGGAGAAATCTGATTCAGCTGTTCTAAAGGAGTTCTTATCTGCTTACTGTCATTTTCTCTGAATAATTGATATTTTCATGTAGTTTCCTATTAGGCCTTCTTGTGGAAGTATAAGCATTGCCCACATATACAATCAACTTCCTACACACTGTTATGAACGGAAGAAGCTCGAGAACATTGTCCCTAAAGTATGTTATAGAGCGTAATTCTACATTACAGTGAACTGAAAGGCTTTCCAAAGCTGCTCAATTTGCTTCTTTCTCTCTTTATAGCCTTGTGTGACACACATGTAAAATTCCTGGCTACTTTAACTAAAAAAAAATAGGATTCATACACTGTTTAATGTGCTCTCAACTCGAATTAAGGGATTCCTGGATGTTAGATACCTTTTCTACACTAAGAACTGACTTGGAGAATCTGTTTCAGCTGTTCTAAATGAGTTCTCATCTATTTACTGATATTTTATCTGAATTATTCATGTTTTCATGTAGTTTCCTATATTAGGTCTTCTTGTCCAAGTATAAGCATAGCCCACATTTACAAACAACTTCCTACACACTGTTATGGACCGGAGAACATTGGGAATATTGTCTCTCAACTATGTTTTAGTGTTTAATGCTACAATGCAGTAAATTCTTAGGCTTTCCCCATCTGCTTTATTGTGCTTATTTCTCTCTTTCAAGCCTTTTGTGACACACATTTAAAGTTCTAGGCTACTTTAAGTAAATATTAGAAGTTTTATACACAGTTTAATGTGCTGTTATTTTTAATTAAATATTTCCTGGAACTTCCATTCCTTTTCTCCATTAACAACTGACTTGGAGAAGTTTGTTTAAGCTGTTCTATACGAGGTCTCATCTATTTACTCTTTTCTCTGTCTTACTCTTATTTTCTTCTAGTTTAATATATTAGGCCTTCTTATCCAAATATAAGAATTGCCCACATGGATAAACAACTTGCTTCACACTGTTATTATGCTGACAAACTAGGGTTAGGGTTAGGGCTATGGTTAGGGTTAGAGTTAGGGTTAGGGTTAGTGTTAGGGCTAGGGTTAGAGTTAGGCTTAGGGTTAGGGTTATGGCTAGCCTTAGGGTTAGGGTTAAGTTAAGGTTTGGGCTAGGGTTAGGGTTAGGGTTAGGATTAGGGATAGGGTTAGGGTTAGGGTGAGGGTTAGGGTTACGGTTAGAGTTAGGGTTAGAGTTAGAGTTAGGGTTAGGGTTAGGGTTAGGGCTACCCTTAGTGTTAGGGTTAGGGTTAGGATTAGGTTTAGGGTTAGGGTTAGGGTTAGGGTTAGGGCTCGGGTTAGGGTTGGGGCTCAGGTTAGGTTTAGGGCTATGTTTAAGGTTAGGGTTAGGGTTAGGGTTAGCATTATGGCTAAAGTTAAATCTCGGGTTAGGGTTAGGCTGACGGTTAGGGCTAGGTTTAGGGCTAGGGTTAGGTTAGGGTTAGGGTTAGGGTTAGGGTTAGCATTAGCGCTAGGGTTAGGGCTAGTGTTAGGGCTAGGGTTATGGCTAGGGTTAGGGCTAGGTTTAGGGTTAGGGTAAACGTTAGGGTTAGGGCTAGGGCTAGGGATAGGGTTAGGGTTAGTGTTAATGTTAGGGTTAGGGCTATGGTTAGGGCTAAGGTTAGGATTAGGGTTAGGGTTAGCATTAGGGCTAGGGCCAGTGTTAGGTTTAGGGTTAGGGGTAGGTTTAGGGTTAGGGTTATGGGAAAGGTTAGGGTTAGGTTTAGGGTTAGGGTTAGGGCTCGGGTTAGGGTTAGGGCCAGGATTAGTGTTAAGGGTAGGGTTTGGGTTAGGGTTAGGACTAGGGTTAAGGCTAGGTTTAGGGTGAGGCTTAGGGCTAGGGTTTGGTTTAGGGTTACGGCTAGGGTTAGGGTTAGGGTTACGGTGATGGTTAGGGTTAGGGATAGGTTAGGGTCAGGGCTAGGGGTAAGGCTAGGGTTAGGTCTAGTGTTAGGGTTAGGGTTAGGGTTAGGGTTAGGGTTAAGGTTAGGGCTAGGGCTAGGCTAAGTGTTAGTGTCATGGTTAAGGTTAGGTTTAGGGCTAGGTTTAGGGTTAGGGTTGGGGTTAGGGTTAGGGCTCAGGTTAGGGTTAGGGCTAGGGTTAGGGTTAAGGTTAGGTTTATGGTTGGTGTTAGGGATAGGGTTAAGGCTAGGGTTAGGGTTAGGTCTAGTGTTAGGGTTAGGGTTAGGGTTAGGGATAGGGTTATGGTTAGTGTAAGGGTTAGGTTAGGGTTAGGGCTCAGGTTAGGTTTAGGGTTAGGGTTAGGTTTAAGGTTAGGGTTATGGTTAGGGTTATTGCTAGGATTAGGGTTAGGTTTAGCATTAGGGTTAACTTTAGGGCTAGGGTTAGGACTAGTGTTAGCGCTATGGTTAGGGCTGGGTTAGAGTTAGGGTTAGTGGTAGGGTTAATGTTAGGGCTAGTGTTAGACTTTGTGTTAGTGTTAGGGTTATGGTTAAGGTTAGGTTTAGTGCTAGTTTTAGGGTTATTGTTGGGGTTATGGTTAGGTCTCGGGTTAGGGTTAGGGCTAGAGTTAGGGTTAAGGTTAGGGTTAGGGTTATGTTAGGGATAGTGTTAAGGCTAGGGTTAGGGTTAGGTCTAGTGTTAGGGTTAGGGTTAAGGTTAGGGCTAGGGTTACAGTTAGGGTTAGGGTTAGGATGACGATTAGGGCTAGGGTTAGGGTTAGGTTTATGGTTAGTGCTAGGGTTATGGCTAGGGCTGGGTTAGTGTTAGGGCTAGGGTTAGGTTTAGCGTTAGGACTAGGGCCAAGGTTAGGAATAGAGTTGGGGGAAGTTTTAGGGTTAGGGCTAGGGTAAGGGTTAGGGTTAGTGCTAGGGTTAGGGTTAGGGTTACGGTGATGGTTAGGTTTAGGGTTAGGTCTTGTGATAGGGCTACGGTTATAGTTAGGGAAACGGTTAGGGTTAGGTTTATGGTGATGGTTAGGGTTAGGGCTGGGGTTAGGGCTCGGCTTAGTGTTAGGTTTACAGTGATGGTTAGGGTTAGGGATAGAGCTAGGGTTAGGGTTAGGGCTAGGGTTTGGGTTAGGTTTAGGGCTAGGTTTAAGGCTAGGGTTATGGTTAGGTTTAGTACTAGCATTAAGGTTAGGGATAGGGTTAGGGTGACAGTTGGGGCAAGGGTTAGGTCTAGGGTTTGGGTTAGGTTTAGGGTTAGGACCAGGGTTAGGGTTAGGGTGACTTTTAGGGCTAGGTTTAGGTCTAGGTTTATGGTTAAGATTATGGTTAGGGCTAGGGTTAGGGTTAGGCGAAGTGTTAGGGTTAGGGTTATGGTTAAGGTTAGGTTTAGGGCTAGGGTTAGGGTTAGTGTTAGGGTCAGGGCTCTACCGGAACCAGCCGGTATCACAGGTCCTGGAGGTAGGGCCAGGAGGTTGAAGAAAAATAAAGACAAGAGAAAGCGGGGCTTCAGGAGGTCTGCTAATCCATGGTGAGACTGCAGCAGCTTTATTAGTTGCAGGCATACATTTATACGGCCTTTCTGGGCTTTTCTCCAAGTGCCCCTTTCCCAGGACAAGGCCGCCCGTCGGCTCCCCAAGGCATTCTTGGAAAAAGATACATAGAGCAGGCATCTGGTTAGATATCATTGAGGACAGCCTAGCTGAGAACATCCAGATAAGTCGTGCATCACACACACTCCCTAACAATGGGGCTATGGTCTGCCTTGTCCCTAGTTGACCCTAAAGACTTAGGGGAGAGCAGGTAGGCGTCCCTACCCTGCGCTCAATCCCCTGTAGAAGAGCAGGTAGGCGTCCCTACCCTATGCTCAATCCTTGCCCTAGGGCCCCACGGAACATGGCTTCCCACAGGGCTCGGGTTAGGGTTAGTGCTAGGATTAGGGTTAGGATTAGCATTAGGGTTACCTTTAGGGCTAGGGTTAGGACTAGTGTTAGGGATCCCTAACTATGGTTAGGGATGGGTTAGGGATAGGGTTAGGGGTAGGGTTAATGTTAGGGCTAGGGTTAGACTTTGTGTTAGGGTTAGGGTTATGGTTAAGCTGAGGTTTAGGGCTAGGTTTAGGGTTACTGTTGGGGTTACGGTTAGGGCTCGGGTTAGGGTTAAGTCTAGAGTTAGGGTTACAGTTAGGGTTAGGGTTAGGGTGACGATTAGGGCTAGGGTTAGGGTTAGGTTTACAGTTACTGCTAGGGCTATGGCTAGGGCTGGGTTAGTGTTAGGGTTAGGGTTAGGGTTAGGGTTAGCGTTAGGGCTAGGGCCAGGGTTAGGGTTAGGGTTAGGGTTAGGGGAAGTTTTAGGGTTAGGTTTAGGGTTAGGGTTAGGGGAAGTTTTAGGGTTAGGTTTAGGGTTAGGGTTAGGGTTAAGATTATGGTTAAGGTATGGTTAAGGTTAAGGTTAGGGCTAGGGTTATAGTTAGGTTCAGTGTTAAGGTTAGCGTTCGGGTTAGGGTTTGGTCTAGGGTTAGGTTTAAGGTTATGGTTATGGATAGCCTTAGGGCCAGTGGTAAGGCTAGGGTTAGGGTTAGGTTTAGTGTTAGGGTTAGGGTTAGTGTTAGGGCTAGGGTTATGGTTAGCGTTAGGGCTAGGGGTAAGGCAAGGGTTAGGGGTAGGTATAGTGTTAGGGTTAGGGTTAGGGTTAGGGCTAGGGTCAGGGTAAGGGTTACGGTGATGGTTAGGATTATGTTTAGGGCTAGGGTTAGGGTTAGGCCTAGGGTTTGGGTTATGGTTAGCGCTAGAGTTTGGACTAGGGTTAGGGTTAGGGTTAGTGCTAGGGTTAGGGTTAAGGATAGGGTTAGGGTGACGGTTAGGGCTAGGGTTAGGGCTAGGGTTAGGGTTAGGGTTAGGGATAGGTTTAGGGCTAGGGTTAGGGTTAGGGTTAGGATGACGATTAGGGCTAGGGTTAGGGTTAGGTATATGGTTAGTGCTAGGGCTATGGCTAGGGCTGGCTTAGTGTTAGGGTTAGGTTTAGGGTTAGCGTTAGGGCTAAGGCCAGGGTTAGGGTTAGGGTTAGGGGAAGTTTTAGGGTTAGGGCTAGGGTTAGGGTTAGGGTTAATATTATGGTTAAGGTTAAGGTTAGAGCTAGGGTTATAGTTAGGTTTAGTGTTAAGGTTATTGCTCGGGTTAGGGTTAGGTCTAGGGTTAGGTTTAATGTTATGGTCATGGTTAGCGTTAGGGCTAGTGGTAAGGCGAGGGTTAGGGTTAGGTATAGTGTTAGGGTTAGGGTTAGTGTTAGGGCTAGGGTTAGAGTTAGGGTTAGGGTTATTGTTAGCGTTAGGGCTAGGGGTAAGGCTAGGGTTAGGGTTAGGGTTAGGATGACGATTAGGGCTAGGGTTAGGGTTAGGTATATGGTTAGTGCTAGGGCTATGGCTAGGGCTGGCTTAGTGTTAGGGTTAGGTTTAGGGTTAGCGTTAGGACTAGGGCCAAGGTTAGGAATAGAGTTGGGGGAAGTTTTAAGGTTAGGGCTAGGGTTAGGGTTAGTGTTAAGATTATGGTTAAAGTTAAGGTTAGGGCTAGGGTTATAGTTAGGTTTAGTGTTAAGGTTAGCGCTCGGGTTAGGGTTAGGTCTAAGGTTAGGTTTAAGGTTATGGTTATGGTTAGCGTTAGGGCTAGTGGTAAGGCTAGGTTTATGGTTAGGTTTAGTGTTAGGGTTACAGTTAGTGTTAGGGCTAGGGTTAGAGTTAGGGTTAGGGTTATTGTTAGTGTTAGGGCTAGGGGTAAGGCTAGGGTTAGGGTTAGGTATAGTGTTAGGGTTAGGGTTAGGGTTAGGGTTAGGGCTACGGTCAGGGTAAGGGTTACGGTGATGGCGAGGATTAGGTTTAGGGCTAGAGTTAGGGTTAGGCCTAGGGTTTGGGTTATGGTTAGGGCTAGGGTTTGGACTAGGGTTAGGGTTAGGGTTAGTTCTAGGGTTAGGGTTAGGGATAGGGTTAGGGTGACAGTTAGGGCTAGGGTTAGGGCTAGCATTAGGGCTAGGGCCAGGTTTAGGGTTAGGGTTAGGATTATCGTTAGGGCTAGGGCCAGGATTTGGTTTAGGGTTAGGGGTAGGGTTAGGGTTAGTGCTAAGGTTAGGCTAAGTGTTAGGGTTATCGTTAGGGTTAAGGTTAGGTTTAGGGCTAGGGTTAGGATTAGGGTTAGGGTTAGGGTTTGGGTTAGGGCAAGGGTTAGGGTTAAGGTTAGAGTTAGGGCTATGGTTAGGGCTAGTGTTAGGGTTAGGGATAGGGTTAGGGTTATCGTTAGGGCTAGGGCCAGGGTTAGGGTTAGGGTTAGGGGAAGGTTTATGATTAGGGATAGGGTTAGGGTGAAGGTTGGGGCTAGGGTTAGGGTTAGGGCTAGCATTTGGGTTAGGGTTATGGCTAGGGTTAGGGCTTGGGTTAGGTTTAGGGTTAAGGTTATGGTTAGGGTTAGGGCTAGGGTTAGGGTTAGTGCTAGGTTTAAGGTTAGGGATAGGGTTAGGGTGAAGGTTGAGGCTAGAGTTAGGGCTAGGGTTAGGATAATGGATAGGGTTAGTGTTAGGGCTAGGGTTAGGTTACGTTTATGATGATGGTTAGGGTTAGGGTTAGGGTTAGGGTTATGGTTAGTGTTAGGCTAGGGTTTGAGTTGGGATTAGGCCTAGGGTTAGTGCTAGGGTTAGGGTTAGGGTTAGTGCTAGCGTTAAGATTAGGGATAGTGATAGGGTAATGGTTGGGCTAGGGTTAGGGCTAGGGTTGGGGTAAGGGTTGGGGTTAGGGTTAGGGCTAGAGTTAGGGTTAGGTTTTCGGTGATGGTTCGGGTTAGGGTTAAGGCTAGGGTTAGGGTTAGGGCTAGGGTTTGGTTTGGGGTTAGGGCTAGGGTTAGGGCTAAGTTTAGAGTTAGGGTTAGTGCTAGGGTTAGGGCTAGGGTTAGAGTTAGGGATAGTGCTTGGGTTAGGGTTAGGCTTAGGGTTATGGGAAGGTTTAGGGTTAGGGCTAGGGTTAGGGTTAGTGTTAGGGTTAGCGTTCGGGTTAAGGCCGGGGTTAGGGTTAGGCTTATGGTTAGGGGAAGTTTTAGTGTTAGGGCTAGGGTTAGGTTAGGGTTAGGGTTAGTGTGAGGGTTATTGTTAAAGTTAGGGTTAGGGCTGGGGTTAGGTTTAGGTTTAGGGTTAGGTTTAGGAATAGGGGAAGTTTTAGTGTTAGGGCTAGGGTAAGGGTTAGGATTAGGGTTATGGTTAAGGATACGGTTAGGGCTAAGGTTATGGTTAGGTTTAGGTTTAATGTTTGGGCTCGGGTTAGGGTTAGGGCTAGTTTTAGGGTTAGGGTGATGATTAGGGATAGGTTAGCGCTATGGCTAGGGCTAGGGTTGGGTTAGGGTTAGTGTTAGGGTTCTGGTTAGGGTTTTTGCTAGGGTTAGGGATAGTGTTAGGGTTAGGGAAAGGGTTAGGGTTAGCATTAGGGCTAGGGCCAGGGTTAGGGTTAGGTTTAGGGTAAGTTTTAGGGTTAGGGCTAGGGTAAGGGTTAGTGTTATGGTTATGGTTAAGGTTAGGGTTAGGACTAGGGTTATAGTTAGGTTTAGGGTTAGGGTTTGGGCTCGGGTTAGGGTTAGGGCTAGGGTTAGGTTTAAGGTTACGGTCATGGTTAGCGTTAGGGCTAGGCCTGGGGTAAGGCTAGGGTTAGGGTTAGGTTTAGTGTTAGGGTTAGTGTTAGTGTTAGGGCTAGGGTTTGAGTTAGGGTTAGGGTTATGGTTAGCGTTAGGGCTAGTGGTAAGGGTAGTGTTAGGGTTAGGTATAGTGTAAGGGTTAGGGTTAGGCTTAGGCTAAGGGTTATGGTGATGGTTAGGGTTAGCTTTAGGGCTAGGGTTAGGATTAGGGATAAGGTTAGGGTGACGGTTAGGGCTAGGGTTAGTGCTACGGTTAGGGTTAGGGTTAGCGTTATGGTTAGTGTTAGGGCTATGGTTAGGGCTATTGTTAGGGCTAGGGTTAGGGCTACAGTTAGGGTTAGGGTTAGAGTTAGGGTTAGGGTTAGGGTTACATTTAGAACTAGAGCCAGGGTTACGGTTAGGGTTAGGGATAGGGTTAGGGTTAGGACTAGGGTTAGGCTAAGTGTTAGTGTTAGGGTTATGGTTAAGGTTAGGTTTAGGGCTAGGGTTAAGGTTAGGCTTAGGTTTAGGGTTAGGGCTCAGGTTAGGGTTAGGATAAGGGTTAGGGTTACAGCTAGGGTTAGGGTTAGGGCTAGGGTTAGGACTAGGGTTAGGCTAAGTGTTAGGTTTAGGGTTATGGTTAAGGTTAGTTTTAGGGCTAGGGTTAGGGTTAGGGTTGGGGTTAGGGCTCGGGTTAGGGTTAGGACAAGGGTTAGGGTTATGGCTAGCGTTATGTTTAGAGCTAGTGTTAGGGCTAGCGTTAGGGTTAGGGATAGGGTTAGGGCTAGCGTTAGGGCTATGGCCAGGGTTAAAGGAAGGTTTAGGGTTAGGGCTAGGGTTAGGGTTAGGCTTAGGGATAGGGGAAGGTTTGGGTTTAGGGCTACGGTGAGGGTTAGGATTAGGGTTAGGGTTATGGTTAAGTTTAGGGTTATGGCTAGGGTTAGGTTTAGGTTTAGGGTTAGGGTTAGGGCTCGGGTTAGGGTTAGGACTAGGATTAGGTTTAAGGTTATGGTAATGGTTACCATTAGTGCTAGCGGTAAGGCTAGGTTTAGGGTTAGGTATAGTGTTAGGATTAGGGTTAGGGTTAGGTATAGGGTTAGAGTTAGGGTTAGAGTTATGATTAGCGTTAGGGCTAGGGGTAAGGCTAGGGTTATGGTTAGGTCTAGTGTCAGAGTTAGGGTTAGGGTTAGGTCTAGTGTTAGGTCTAGGTTTAGGGTAAGGGCTAGGGTTAGGTTTAGGGTTACGGTAATGGTTAGGGTTAGGGTTAGGGCTAGGGTTACTGTCAGGGTTACGGTGATGGTTAGGGTTAGGTTTATGGCTAGGGTTAGGGTTAGACCTAGGGTTTGGGTTAGGGTTAGGGGTAGGGTTAGGGCTAGGTTTAGGGTTAGGTTTAGTGCTATGGTTAAAGTTAGGGAGAGGGTTAGGGTGTGGTTGGGGCTAGGGTTAGGTCTAGGGTTAGGGTAAGGCTTAGGGTTAGGGTTAGTGCTAGGGTTAGGGTTAGGTTTAGGGTGATGTTTAGGGTTAGGGTTAGGGCTAGGGTTAGGGTTAGGCTAGGGTTTGGATTAGGATTAGGTCAAGGGTTAGGGCTAGGATAAGGGTTAGGGTTAGTGCTAGCATTAAGGTTAGGGCTAAGGTTACGGTGACGGTGGAGGCTAGCGTTAGGGCTAGTGTTAGGGCTAGGGTTAGGGCTAGGGTTAGGGTTAGGTCTAGTGTTAGGGTTAGGGATAGGGTGACGATTAGGGATAGGGTTAGGGCTACGGTTAGGGTTAGGGTTACGGTTACGGCTAGGGCTGGGTTAGGGTTAGGGTTAGGGTTAAGGTTAGGTTTAGGGCTAGGGTTAGGGTTAGAGTTGTGGTTAGGGTTAGTGCTCGGGTTAGGGTTTGGGTTATGGCTAGGATTAGGGTTAGGGTTAGTGCTAGCATTAAGGTTAGGGCTAGGGTTAGGGTGACGGTGGGGGCTAGGGTTAGGGCTAGTGTTAGGGCTAGGGTTAGGGCTAGGGTTAGGGTTAGGTCTAGTGTTAGGGTTAGGGATAGGGTGACGATTAGGAATAGGGTTAGGGCTAGGGTTAGGGTTACAGTTACGGCTAGGGCTGGGTTAGGGTTACGGTTAGGGTTAAGGTTAGGTTTAGGGCTAAGGTTAGGGTTAGGGTTGTGGTTAGGGTTAGGGCTCGGGTTAGGGTCAGGGCTAGGGATAGGGTTAAGTTACGTTTTAGGGTTAGTGTTAGGGATAGGGTTAAGGCTAGGGTTAGGGTTAGGTCTAGTGTTAGGGTTAGGGTTAGGGCTAGGGTTAGGGTTACGGTTACGGTTAGGGCTACGGCTAGGGCTAGGGCTAGAGCTGGGTTAGGGTTAAGGTTTGTTCTAGGGTTAGGGTTAGGGATCGGGATAGGGTGACTGTTAGGGCTATGGTTAGGGTTAGTGTTAGCGTTATGGTTAGTGTAAGGGTTAGGGTTAAGGCTAGTGTTAAGGCTAGAATTTAGTGCTAGGGTTAGGCTTAGGGTTAGGGTTAGGGGAAGGTTTATGGTTAGGGCTAGGGTTGGGGTTAGGCTTAGGGTTATGGGAAGGTTTAGGGTTAGGGCTAGGGTTAGGGTTAGCGTTAGGTTTTGCGTTAGGGCTAAGGCCAGGGTTAGGGTTAGGGTTATGGTTTGGGAAAGTTTTAGGGTGACAGTTTGGGCTAGGGCTAGGGCTAGGGTTTGCGTTAGTGTTAGGGTTAACGTTAGGGTTAGGGCTAGTGTTAGGGTCAGGTTTAGTGTTAGGGTTAAGGCTTGGGTTAGGTTTAGGGCTAGGGTTAGGTTTAAGATTAGGGTTATGGTTAGCATTAGTGCTAGGGGTAATGCTAGGGTTAGGGTTAGGTTTAGTGTTAGGGTTAGTGTTAGGGTTAGGGCTAGGGTTAGGGTTAGGGTTATGGTGATGGTTAGGGTTAGGGTTAGGTCTAGTGTAAGGGCTAGGGTTAGGGTTAGGGCTAGGGTTAGGGTTAGGGTTAGGGTTGTGATGATGGATAGGGTTAGGGTTAGTGCTAGGGTTAGGGTTAGGGGTAGGGTTTGGGTTAGGGTTAGGACTAGGATTAAGGCTAGGTTTAGGGTGAGGGTTAGGGCTAGGGTTTGTTTTAGGGTTATGGCTAGGGTTAGGGTTAGTGTTACGGTGGTGGTTAGGCTTAGGGCTAGGTTAGTGTTAGGGCTAGGGGTAAGGTTAGGGTTAGGGTTAGGTCTAGTGATAGGTTTAGGGTTAGGGTTAGGGTTAGGTTTAGGGCTAGGGTTAGGCTTAGTGTTAGGGTCATGGTTAATATTAGGTTTAGGGCTAGGGTTAGGGTTAGGGTTGGGGTTAGGGTTAGGGCTCTGGTTAGGCTTAGGGCTGGGGTTATGGTTAAGGTTAGGTTTAAGGTTGGAGTTAGGGATAGGGTTAAGGCTAGGGTTAGGGTTAGGTCTAGTGTTTTGGTTAGGGTTAGGGTTACGGATAGGGTTAGAGTTAGTGTAAGGGCTAGGGCCAGGGTTAGGGTTAGGATTAGGGAATGTTTTAGGGTTAGGGCTCGGGTTAGGGTGAGGGCTAGGGTTAGGTTTAAGGTTAGGGTTATGGTTTGCATTAGGGCTAGGGCTAGAGGTAAGGCTAGGGTTAGGGTTAGGTATAGTGTAAGGTTTAGGGTTAGGGTTAGGGCTAGGGTTAGGGTTAGGGTTGTGGTGATGGATAGGGTTAGGGTTAGTGCTAGGGTTAGGTTTAGGGGTAGGTTTGGGTTAGGGTTAGGACTAGGATTAAGGCTAGGTTTAGGGTGAGGGTTAAGGCTAGGGTTTGTTTTAGGGTTATGGCTAGGGTTAGGGTTATGGTTATCGTGATGGTTAGGCTTAGGGCTAGGTTAGTGTTGGGGCTAGGGTTAAAGCTGGTTAGGGTTAGGTCTAGTGATAGGGTTAGGGTTATGTTTAAGGTTAGGGTTTGGGTTAGGGTTAGGGTTAGGGTTAGGGTTACGGTTAGGTTTAGCGTTAGGGGTAGGGGTAAGGCTAGGATTAGGGTTAGGTTTAGTGTTATAGTTAGCTTTAGGTTAGGGCTAGGGTTAGAGTTAGTGTTAGGGTAATGGTTAGCTTTAGGGTAAGGCTAGGGCTAGGGTTAGGTCTAGTGTTTTGGTTATGCTTAGGGTTTGGGCTAGGGTTAAGCTTAGGTTTATGGTGATGGCTAGGGTTAGTGTTAGGGCTAGGGTTAGGGTTAGGGTTACGGTGTTGGTTAGGGTTAGGGCTAGGTTAGGTTTAGGGCTAGTGTTCAGGTTAGGGTAAGGGTTAGGGTTATAGTTAAGGTTCGGGTTAGGGCTAGGGTTAGGGTTAGGTTTAAGGTTAGGGTTAGGGATGGGGTTAGGGTTAGGGCTAGTGTTAGGTTTAATGTTAGGTTTATGGTTAGCCTTAGGCTAAAGGTAGGGCTAGGTTTAGGGTTAGGTTTCTGTTAGGGTTAGGGTTAGGGCTAGGATTAGGGTTAGGGTTAGAGTTAGGGTTAGGGTTAGCGTTAGGGCTAGGGATAAGGGCAGGGTTAGGGTTAGGCCTAGTGTTAGGGTTAGGGTTAGGGTTAGGGATAGGGTTTGGGCTAGTGTTAGGGGTAGGATTAGTGCTAGGGTTAGGGTTAGGGTTAGTGCTAGGGTTAGGGTTAGGGATAGGATTAGGTTTAGCGTTAGGGTTTGACTTAGGGTTAGGGCTCGGGTTAGGGTTAGGGCTAGGTTTAGGGTTATGGTTAGGGTTAGCGTTAGCATTAAGGCTAGGGTTAAGGCTAGGTTTAGGGTTAGGTCTAGTGTAAGGGTGAGGGTTAGGGTTAGGGCTAGGGTTACCATTAGGGTGATGGTTACGGCAATTGTTAGGGCTAGGGTTAGGGTTAGGTTTGGAGTTAGGGTTACCGTTAGGGCTAGGGTTAGGGCTAGTGTTAGAACAAGGGTTAGAGCGAGGGTTAGGGTTAGGGTTAGGGTTAAAGTGAGGGTTAGGGTTAGCCTTAGGGCTAGGGCCAGGGTTAGGGTTAGGGGAAGGGGTGTTAGGGCTAGGGTTAGGCTCAGTGGTAGGGTTAGGGTTATGGTTAAGGTTAGGGTTATGGCTGGGGTTAGAGTTAGGGTTAGGGTTAGTGTTAGGGCTAGGGTTCAGGCTAGGGTTAGGGTTAGGTCTAGTGTTAGTGTTAGGGTTAGTGTTAGGGCTAGGCTTAGGGTTAGGTTGACGGTTAGGGCTAGGGTTAGGGCTAGGGTTAGGGTTAGGGTTTAGGGTAGGGCTTAGGCTAGGGCTAGGGTTAGGGTTAGGGTTAGGGTTAAGGTTAGGGTTAGGGATAGTGTTATGGCTAGTGTTAGGGTTAGGGATAGGGTTAGGGTTAGCATTAGGGCTAGGGCCAGGGTTAGGGTAAAGATTAGGGGAAGGTTTAGGTTTAGGGCTAGGGTTAGGGTTAGGTTTCGGGTTAGGGTTAGCATTAGGGGTAGGGGTAAGGCTAGGGTTAGTTTTAGGTTTATTGTTAGAGTTAGTGTTAGGGTTAGGGCTAGGGTTAGAGTTAGGGTTAGGGTAATGGTTAGCTTTAGGGCTATGGGTAAGGCTAGGGTTAGGGTTAGGTCTAGTGTTAGGGTTATGGTTAGGCTTAGGGCTAGGGTTTGGGTTAGGGTTATTGTGAAGGTTAGCGTTAGGGTGACGTCTAGTGTTAGGGCTAGGGTTAGGTTTAGGGCTAGGGTTAGGGTTAGGGCAAGGGTTTCGGTTAGGGTTAGGGCTAGGGTTAAGGCTAGTTTTAGGGTTAGGGGTTAGGGTTAGGGCTAGGGTTAGGTTTAGCGTTAGGGCTAGGGTTAGAGTTAGGGTTATGGTATTGGTTAGGGTTAGGGCTAGGTTAGGGTTAGTGCTAGGGGTAAGGCTAGGGTTAGGGTTAGGTCTAGTGTTCGGGTTAGGGTTCGGGTTAGGTTTAGGGTTTGGGTTAGGTTCAGGGTTAGTGCTAGGGTTAAGTTTAGGGATAGGATTAGGGTGACGGTTAGGGCTAGGGTTAGGGCTAGGGTTAGGGTAAGGGTTAGGGTTAAGGTTAGGGCTAGGGTTAGGGTTAGGTTTACGGTGATGGTTAGGGTTAGGGTTAGGGCAGTGTTAGGGTTAGGGCTATGGTTTGGGTTAGGGTTAGGGCTAGGGTTAGGGCTAGGGTTAGGGTTAGGGTTAGTGCTATGTTAGGTTTAGGGATAGATTTAGAATGATGGTTAGGGTTAGGGTTATGGCTAGGTTTAGGGTTATTTTTAGTGTTAGTGTTACCATTAGGGCTAGGTTTAGGGCTAGTGTTAGGTCTAGGTTTTGGGCTAGAGTTAGGGTTAGGTCTAGTGTTAGCGTTAGGGTTAGGGTTAGGTTTAGGGTTAGGATTAGGGCTCGCGTTAGGGTTAGGTCTAGGGTTAGGGTTAGGGTTACGTTGATTGTTAGGGTTAGGGTTAGGGCTAGGGTTAGGGTGAGGTTTAGGGTTTTATTTAGGTTTAGGGTTAGAGTTAAGGCTAAGTTTACGGTTAGGGTTAGGGCTAGGGTTAGGTTTAGGGTTACGGCTAGGGTTAGGGTTAGGGTTATGGTAATGGTTAGGGTTAGGGCTAGGTTAGGGTTAGGGTTAGGACTAGGGTTAGGGCTAGGGTTAGGGTTAGGGTTAGTGCTAGTGTTAGGCTTAGGTTTAGCATTAGGGTTACTGTTAGGACTAGGGTTAGGGCTATTGTTAGGGCTAGGGTTAGGGCTAGGGTTAGGGTTTTGGTTAAGGTTTTGGTTAAGGTTTGGTTTAGGGCTAGGGTTATGGTTAGGGTTGGGGTTAGGCTTAGGGCTCGTTTTAGGATTAGGGCTAGGGTTAGGGTTAAGGTTAGGGTTAGGGTTAGCTTTAGGTATAGGGTTAAGGCTAGGGTTAGGGTTAGGTCCAGTATTAGGGTTAATGTTAGGTTTAGGGTTAGGCTTACTGCTAGTGTTAAGGTTAGGGATAGGTTTAGGGTGACGGTGAGGGCTATTGTTAGGGCTAGGTTTAGGGTTATGTTTAGCGTTAGGGTTACCGTGAGGGTTAGGGTTAGGGCTAGTGTTAGGGCTAGGGTTAGGGCTAGGGTTAGGGTTAGGGCTAGATTAGGCTTAGTGTTAGGGTTTGGGTTATTGTTAAGGTTATGGTTAGGATTTGCGTTAGGGCTAGGGTTAAGGCTAGGTTTAGGGTTAGGTCTAGTGTTAGTGTTAGGGTTAGGGTTAGGGCTAGGGTTAGTGTTAGGTGACGGTTAAGGCTTGGGTTAGGGCTAGGGTTAGGGTTAGGGCTAGGGCTAGGGCTAGGGTTAGGGTTAGGGATAGGGTTAAGGTTAGGGTTAGGGCTAGAGTTAGGGCTAGTGTTAGGTTTAGGGATAGGGTTAGGGTTAGTGTTAGGGCTAGGGCCAGGGTTAGGGTTAGGATTAGGGTTATGGTTAGGCTTAGGGAAAGGGGAAGGTTTAGGTTTCGGCCTAGGGTTAGGGTTAGGGATAGGGTTATGGTTAGGTTTAGCGTTAGGGTTAGGGGTAAGGCTAGGGTTAGGGTTAGGTTTAGTGTTATAGTTAGGGTTAGGGTTAGGGCTATGGTTAGAGTTGGGTTTAGGGTAATGGTTAGCTTTAGGGCTAGGGGTAAGGCTAGGGTTAGGGTTAGGTCTAGTGTTAGGGTTATGGTTAACTTGGAGCTAGGGTTAAGGTTAGTGTAATGGTGAAGGTTAGCATTAGGGTGAGGTCTAGTGTTAGGGCTAGGGTTATGGTGAGGGCTAGGGTTAGGCTTAGGTTTATGTTGATGGCTAGGGTTAGGGTTAGGGCTAGGGTTAGGGTTAGGGCTAGGGTTTGGGTTAGGGTTAGGGCTAGGGTTAAGGCTAGGTTTAGGGTTAGCGCTAGGGTTAGGGTTAGGGTTATGGTGTTGTTTAGGGTTAGGGCTAGGTTAGGGTTAGGGCTAGTGTTCGGGTTAGCGTAAGGGTTAGGATTATGGTTAAGGTTCGGGTTAGGGCTAGGGTTAGGGTTAGATTTAGGGTTAGGGTTAGGGATGGGGTTAGGGTTAGGGCTAGTGTTAGGTTTAACGTTAGGTTTATGGTTAGCCTTAGGGCTAGAGGTAGGGCTAGGTTTAGGGTTAGGTTTGTGTTAGGGTTAGGGTTAGGGCTTGGGTTATGGTTAGTGTTAGGACTAGGGGTAAGGCCAGGGTTAGGGTTAGGTCTAGTGTTAGGGTTGGGGTTATGGTTAGGACTAGGGTTTGGGCTAGTGTTAGGGGTAGGGTTAGTGTTAGAGTTAGGGTTAGGGTTAGTGTTAGGGTTAGGGTTAGGGATAGGGTTAGGGTTAGCATTTAGGGCTAGGGCCAGGGTTAGTGTTAGGGTTAGGGGAAGGTTTAGGTTTAGTGCTAGGGTTAGGGTTAGGGATAGGGTTATGGTTAGGTTTAGCGTTAGGGGTAGGGGTAAGGCTTGGGTTAGGGTTAGGTTTAGTGTTATAGTTAGGGTTAGGGCTAGGGTTAGAGTTAGGCTTAAGGTAATGGTTAGCTTTATGCTAGGGGTAAGGCTAGGGTTAGGGTTAGGTCTAGTGTTAGGGTTATGTTTAGGGTTAGGGCTAGGGTTAGGCTTAGTCTTATGGTGATGGCTAGGGTTAGGATTAGGGCTAAGGTTAGGGTTAGGGTTAGGGCTAGGTTTAGGTTTAGGGTTAGGGCTCGGGTTAGGGTTAGGGTTACGGTGTTGGTTAGGGTTAGGGCTAGGTTAGGGTTTGGGCTAGTGTTCGGGTTAGAGTAAGGGTTAGGGTTATGGTTAAGATTCAGGTTAGGGTTAGGTTTAGGGTTAGGGTTAGGGATGGGGTTAGGGTTAGGGCTAGTATTAGGTTTAATGTTAGGTTTATGGTTAGTCTTAGGGCTATAGGTAGGGCTAGGTTTAGGGTTAGGTTTGTGTTAGGGTTAGGGTTAGGGCTAGGGTTAGGTTTAGGGTTAGAGTTAGAGTTAGGGTTAGGGTTATGGTTAGCATTAGGGGTAGGGTTAGTGCTAGGGTTAGGGTTAGGGTTAGTGCAAGGGTTAGGGTTAGGGATAGGGTTAGGTTTAGGGATAGGGTTAGGGTTAGTGTTAGGGCTAGGGCCAGGGTTAGGGTTAGGATTAGGGTTACTGTTAGGCTTAGGGATAGGGGAAGGTTTAGGTTTAGGGCTATGGTTAGGGTTAGGGTTAGGGTTATGGTTAGGGTTAGGGTTAGCGTTAAGGCTAGGGTTAAATCTTGGGTTAGGGTTAGGTCTAGTGTTAGTGTTAGGGTTAGGGTTAGGGCTAGTGTTAGGGTTAGGGGTAGGGTTAGGGTTAAGGCTAGTGTTAGGGTTAGGGATACGGTTAGGGTTAGCATTAGGTCTAGGGCCAGGGTAAGTGTTAGGGTTAGGGGAAGGTTTAGGTTTCGGGCTAGGGTTAGGGTTAGGGATAGGGTTATGGTTAGGTTTAGCATTAGGGGTAGGGGTAAGGCTAGGGTTAGGGTTAGGTTTAGTGTTATAGTTAGGGTTAGGGTTAGGGCTATGGTTAGAGTTAGGTTTAGGGTAATGGTTAGCTTTAGGACTAGGGGTAAGTCTAGGGTTAGGGTTAGGTCTAGTGTTAGGGTTATGGTTAGGCTTAGAGCTAGGGTTAAGGTTAGTGTAATGGTGAAGGTTAGCGTTAGGGTGAGGTCTAGTGTTAGGGCTAGGGTTAGGGTTAGGGCTAGGGTTTGGATTAGGGTTACGATGTTGTTTAGGGTTAGGGCTAGGTTAGGGTTAGGGCTAGTGTTCGGGTTAGCATAAGGGTTAGGGTTATGGTTAAGGTTCGGGTTCGGGCTAGGGTTAGGGTTAGGGTTAGGGTTAGGGATGGGGTTAGGGTTAGGGCTAGTGTTAGGTTTAATGTTAGTTTTATGGTTAGCCTTAGGGCTAGAGGTAGGGCTAGGTTTCGGGTTAGGTTTGTGTTAGGGTTAGGGTTATGGTTGGCGTTAGGGCTAGGTGTAAGCCCGGGGTTAGCGTTAGGTCTATTGTTAGAGTTAGGGTTAGGGTTAGGGTTAGGGTTAGGGTTAGGGTTTGGGCTAGTGTTAGGGGTAGGGTTAGTGCTAGGGTTATTGCTAGGGTTAGGTTTAGATTTAGGGTCAGGTATAGGCTTAGGTTTAGGGCTCGGGTTAGGGTTAGGGCTAGGTTTAGGGTTATGGTTAGGGTTAGCGTTAGCATTAGGGCTAGGGTTAAGGCTAGGTTTAGGGTTAGGTCTAGTGTAAGGGTGAGGGTTAGGGTTAGGGCTAGGGTTACGGTTATGGTGATGGTTACGGCAATTGTTAGGGCTAGGGTTAGTGTTAGGTTTAGCGTTAGGGTTACCGTTAGGGCTAGGGTTAGGGCTAGTGTTAGAACAAGGGTTAGAGCGAGGGTTAGGGTTAGGGTTAGGGTTAGGTGAGGGTTAGGGTTAGCTTTAGGGCTAGGGCCAGGGTTAGGGTTAGGGGAAGGGGTGTTAGGGCTAGGGTTAGGCTCAGTGGTAGGGTTAGGGTTATGGTTAAGGTTAGGTTTATGGCTAGGGTTAGGGTTAGGGTTAGCGTTAGGGCTAGGGTTAAGGCTCGGGTTAGGGTTAGGTCTAGTGTTAGTGTTAGGTTTAGGGTTAGGGCTAGGGTTAAGGTTAGGGTGACGGTTAGGGCTAGGGTTAGGGCTAGGATTAGGGTTAGGGTTTAGGGTAGGGCTTGGGCTAGGACTAGGGTTAGGGTTAGGGTTAAGGTTAGGGTTAGGGATAGTGTTACGGCTAGTGTTAGGGTTAGCGATAGGGTTAGGGTTAGCATTAGGGCTAGGGCCAGGGTTAGGGTTAGGATTAGGGGAAGGTTTAGGTTTAGGGCTAGGGTTAGGGTTATAGTTTGGGTTAGGGTTAGCGTTAGGGGTAGGGGTAAGGCTAGGGTTAGGGTTAGGTTTAGTGTTAGAGTTAGTGTTATGGTTAGGGCTAGGGTTAGAGTTAGGTTTAGGGTAATGGTTAGCTTTAGGGCTAGGGGTAAGGCTAGGGTTAGGGTTAGGTCTAGTTTTAGGGTTATGGTTAGGCTTAGGGCTAGGGTTAGGGTTAGGGTTACGGTGAACCTTAGCGTTAGGGTGTCGTCTAGTGTTAGGTCTAGGGTTAGGTTTAGGGCTAGGGTTAGGGTTAGGGCAAGGGTTTGGGTTAGGATTAGGGCTAGGATTAAGGCTAGGTTTAGGGTTAGGGTTAGGGCTAGGGTTAGGTTTAGATTTAGATCTAGCCTTAGAGTTAGGGTTACTTTGCTGGTTAGGGTTAGGGCTAGGTTAGGGTATAGGGTTAGGGGTGAGGCTAGGGTTAGGGTTACGTCTAGTGTTCGGTTTAGGGTTAGGGTTAGGTTTATGGTGATGGTTAGGGTTAGGGTTAGGGCGAGCGTTAGGGTTAGGACTAGGGTTTGGGTTAGGGTTAGGGCTAGGGTTAGGGCTACGGTTCGGGTTAGGGTTAGTGCTAGATTAAGGTTAGGGATAGATTTAGAGTGATGGTTAGGGCTAGGGTTATGGCTAGGTTTGGGTTATTTTTAGTGTTAGTGTTACCGTTAGGGCTAGGTTTAGGGCTAGTGTTAGGTCTAGGGTTAGGGCTAGATTTAGGGTTAGGTCTAGTGTTATCGTTAGGGTTAAGGTTAGGTGTAGGGTTAGGGTTAGGGCTCGTGTTAGGTTTAGGGCTAGGGTTAGGGTTAGGGTTACATTGTTTGTTAGGGTTAGGTTTAGGGCTAGGTTTAAGGTTAGGTCTAGGGTTTGGGTTAGTTTTAGGGTTAGGGTTAAGGCTAGGTTTAGGGTTAGGGCTAGGTTTATGTTTAGGTTTTCGGCTAGGGTTAGGGTTAGGGTTATGGTAATGGTTAGGGTTAGGGCTAGGTTATGGTTAGGGTTAGGACTAGGGTTAGGGCTAGGGTTAGGGTTAAGGTTAGTGCTAGTGTTAAGCTTAGGTTTAGCATTAGGGTTACTGTTAGGGCAAGGGTTAGGGCTAGTGTTAGGGCTAGGGTTATGGCTAGGGTTAGGGTTAGGGTTAGGGTTATGGTTAAGGTTCAGTTTAGGGCTAGGGTTAGGGTTAGGGTTGGGGTTAGGCTTAGGGCTCATTTTAGGGTTAGGGCTAGGGTTAGGGTTAAGGTTAGGGTTAGGGTTAGCTTTAGGGATAGGGTTAAGGCTAGGGTTAGGGTTAGGTCCAGTGTTAGGGTTAATGTTAGGGTTAGGGCTAGGGTTAGGATTAGGCTTACTGCTAGTGTTAAGGTTAGGAATAGGGTTAGGGTGATGGTTAGGGCTATTGTTAGGGCTAGGTTTAGTGTTAGGTTTAGCGTTAGGGTTACCGTGAGGGTTAAGGTTAGGGGTAGTGTTAGGGCTAGGGTTAGCGCTAGGGTTAGGGTTAGGGCTAGATTACGCTTAGTGTTAGGGTTTGGGTTATGGTTAAGGTTATGGTTAGGGTTTCCGTTAGGGCCAAGTTTAAGGCTAGGGTTAGGGTTAGATCTAGTGTTAGTGTTAGGGTTAGTGTTAGGGCTAGGGTTATGGTTAGGTGACAGTTAGGGCTTGGGTTAGGGCTAGGGTTAGGGTTAGGGTTAGGGATAGGGTTAAGGTTAGGGTTAGGGCTAGAGTTAGGGCTAGTGTTTGGGTTAGGGATAAGGTTAGGGTTAGTGTTAGGTCTAGGGACAGGGTTAGGGTTAGGATTAGGGTTACGGTTAGGCTTAGGGATAGTGGAAGGTTTAGGGTTAGGGCTAGGGTTAGGTTTAGGGTTAGGGTTAGGGTTACGGTTAGGGTTAGGGTCAGCGTTAGGGATAGGGTTAAGGCTTGATTTAGGGTTAGGTCTAGTGTTAGTGTTAGGGTTAGGGTTGGGGTGATGGTTAGGTCTTGGGTAGGGCTAGGGTTAGGGTTATGCTGAAGGTTAGGGCTAGGGCAAGGGCTAGGGTTAGGGTTAGGGTTAGGGTTAAGGTTAGGGTGAGGGCTAGGGCTAGGGCTAGTGTTAGTGTTAGAGATTGGGTTACGGTTAGCATTATGGCTAGGGCCAGGGTTAGGCTTAGGGTTAGGGGAAGGTTTAGAGTTAGGGCTAGGGTTAGGGTTAGGTTTCGGGTTATGGTTAAGGTTAGGGTTAGTGCTAAGGTTAGGGTTAGGTTTAGGCTTAGGGCCAGGGCTAGGGCTAGGGTTAGGGTTAGGGATAGGCTTAGGGCTAGGGCTAGGTCTAGGGTTAGGCTTAGGGATAGGGTTAAGGTTAGGGTCATGGAATATTGTCTTTCAACTCTGTGATAGAGTTTCATACTACTTTTCAGTGATGTGTAAGGGTTTCCAAAGCTACTTAAATATGTTTATTTCTCTATTTCATGGATTTCTGTCTTGTATTACATACTTTTATAGTTATGTCCTCCTTTAAGTATATAATATAGTTAATGATCTCTTTATTGTAATTAAGCTTTTTCTGGATCTTAGATAGCTTTTCTATACTGACAACTGACTTGGAGCATTGTTTTTCTATATGTCTTATTCGAGTTCTTCACTATTTATGTTATTTTCTCAGAATTACTGTTTTCTTCATGTTTCCAATATGAGTCCTTCTTGTCCAAGAAAAAGAAATGGGGACATGGACAAACAACTACCTAAACACTGTTTTGAACATGAGAGCTCTGGAACATTGTCTCTCAACTATGTTATTGATTTCAATGCTGCATTATAGTGAAGTCAAAAGCTTTCCAAAGCTGCTTAAATCTGCTTATTTCTCTATTTCAAGGATATTCTGCATTGCATGATACACATTTACAGTTCTAGGCTACTTTAAGTAAATAATGGTGGTTTCTTGAACTGTTAAATGGGCTCTTTTCTCTAAGGATTTCCTGGATTTTAGATAACTTTCTACAAAAACAACTTACTTGGAGAAGTGTTTACTACATGTTCAATGCTAGTTCGTACTCGGTTAATAACCTGAGAAGCTCAGGAACATTGTCTCTCAACTATGTTAGAGAATTTAATACTTCCTTGCAGTGAAGTGTAAGGCTTTTTGAAGCTGCTTAATTGTGCTTATTTCTATATTTCAAGGGTATTCTGCCTTGTATGACAAACATTTACATTTCTAGGCTTGTTTAAGTACATAATAGAGGTTTCATACACTGTTTAATATGCTCTTAACTCTAATAAGGATTTTCTGGATGTTAGATACCTTTCTACACAAACAACTTACTTGGAGCAGTGTTTTCCACATGTTAAATAGAGTTCTCACACTGTTATGAACCTGAGAAGCTCAGGAACATTGAATCTCACCTATATTATAGATTTTAATACTACATTGCCGTGAAGGCTAAGGCTTTCCAAAGATGCTGAAATGTGCTTATTTCTCTATTTCAAGGCTATTTTGCCTTGAATGTCACACATTTACAGTTCTGGGCTCTTTAAAGTAAATAATAGAGGTTTCATACACTGTTTAATGAGCTCTCAACTGTAATTAAGGAATTCCTGGAGCATAGATTCCTTTTATAACCTAATAACAGAAATGAAGAAGTGTTTCCTACATGTTTTCTGCAAGTTCTCAGCTATTTTCTGTTATTTTCCCAAAATTACTGATGTTTTCTTGTAGTTTCCAATATTAGGCCTACTTGTCAAAGTATAAATATTGGGAATATGGACAAACAACTTCCCACACACAGTTATGAACCTGAGAAGCTCGGAAACATTGTCTCTCACTATGTTATAGAGTGTAATGCTACATTGCAATGAAGTCTAAGGCTTTCTTCAGTTGCTTGCTTGTGCTTATTTCTCTTTTTCAAGCCTTCTGTGACACACATGTAAAGTTCTAGGTAACTTTAAGTAAATAAAGGGGTTTCATACACTGTTTAATGTGCTCTCAACTCGAATTTAGGAATTTCTTGATGGTAGATACCTTTTCTACACTAAGAACAGACTTGGAGATTCTGTTTCAGCTGTTCTAAACGAGTTCTCTTCTATTTACTGACATTTTCTCTGAATTATTCATGTTTTCGTGTAGTCCGATATTAGGCCTTCTTGTCCAAGTATAAGCATTACCCACATATAAAAACAACTTCCTACACACTGTTATTAAAAGAAGAATCTCGGGAACATTGTCTTTCAACTATGTTATAGAGTGTAATTCTAAATTGCAGTGAAGTGAAAGGCTTTCCAAAGCTACTTAATGTGTTTATTTCTCTATTTCAGTGGTATTCTTCCTTGTATGACACACATTTACCGTTCTAGGCTCCTTTTAGTAAACAATATGGGATTCATACACTGTTTCATGTGATCTGAACTCTAATTAAGGATTTCCTGGATCGTAGATACCTTTTATAAACTAACAACAGACTTGGAGAAGTGTTTTATACATGTTCTATGCAAGTTCTCATCTATTTAATGTTATTTTCCCAGAATTTCTGATGTTTTCTGGTGGTTTCTAACATTAGGCCTTCTTTTCGAGGTATAAGCATTGGGAACATGGACAAATCACTACCTGAACACTGTTATGAACCTGAAAACCTCGGGGACATTATTTCTTAACTATGTTATAGAGTTAATGATACATTTTAGTGAAGTGTAGGGCTTTCCAAAGCTACATAATTTGCTTATTTCTCTTTTTCAAGCTTTGTGTGACATACATTTAAAGTTCTAGGCTCTTTTAAGTAAAAAAAATATATAGGATTCATACACTGTTTACTGTGCTGTCAACTCGAATTAAGGAATTCCTGGATGTTAGATACCTTTCTACACTAAGAACTGACCTGAAAAATCTGTTTCACGTGTTCTAAACGAGTTTTCACCCATTTACTGTCATTTCCACTGAGTTATTTATGTTTTCATGTAGTTTCCTATAATAGGCCTTCTTGTCCAAGTATAAGCATTGCCCACATATACAAAACAACTTCCTACACACTGTTATGAACAGAAGAAGCTAGAGAATATTGTCCCTCAACTATGTTATAGAGTGTAACAATACCCTATAATGAACCTTAAGGCTTTCAAAAGCAACTTAATTTGCTTATTTCTCTCTTTAAAGCAGTGTGTGACACACATGTAAAGTTCTAGGCTACTTTAAGAAACTAAAAGAGGTTTCATACACTGTTTAATGTGCTGTTGTGTTTAATTAAAGATATCCTGGATCTTAGGTTTCTTTTCTCTAGTAACAACTGACTTGGAGAAATCTGTTTCAGCTCTTCTATAGGAGGTCTCATCTATTTACTTTTATTTTCTCTGTATTACTCACATTTTCTTCTAGTTTCATATATTAGGCCTTCTTATCCAAATATAAGAATTTCCCACATGGATAAACAACTTGCTACACACTGTTATTATGCTGACAAACTAGGGTTAGGGTTAGGGGTAGGGTTACGGCTAGGGATATGGTTAGGGTTACGGTGATGGTTAGGGTTAGGTCTAGGTTAGTGTTAGGGCTAGGTGTAAGGCTAGGGTTAGGGTTAGGTCTAGTGTTAGGGTTAGGGTTAGGGTTAGGGCTATGGTAAGGGTTAGGGTTACGGTGATGGTTAGGGTTAGGGTTAGGGCTAGGGTTAGGGCTGGGGTTAGGGTTAGGATTAGGGCTAGTGTTAGGGCTAGGGATAGGGTTAGGGTTTGTGCTATGGTTAATGTTAGGGTTAGGGTTAAGGTGAAGGTTGGGGAAAGTGTTAGGGCTAGGGTTAGGGTAAGGGTTAGGGTTAGGGTTAGGGCTAGTGTTAGGGTTAGGGCTAGGGTTTCAGTTAGGGTTGGGGATAGGGTTAGGGCTAGGGTTAGGGTAAGGGTTAGGGTTAGGGTTAGGGCTAGGGTTAGGGTTAGGGCTAAGGTTTGGGTTAGGGTTAGGACTAGCGTTAGGGCTAGGTTTAGGGTTAGGGTTGGTGCTAGGGTTAGGGTTAGAGTTAGGGTTAGGCTTAGGGCCACGGTTAGGTTTAAGGTTACGTTTATGGTTAGCGTTAGTGCTAGGGGTAAGGCTAGGGTTAGGGTTAGGTTTAGTGTTAGGGTTAGGGTTAAGGTTAGGATTAGGGCTAGGGTTAGGGTTAGAGTTATAGTTAGGGTTAGGGTTATGGTTAGCGTTAGGGCTAAGGGTAAGGCTAGGGTTATGATTCGGTCTAGTGTTAGGTTTAGGGTTAGGATTAGGGCTAGCGTTAGGGTTAGTTTTACGGTGATGTTTAGGGTTAGGGTTCGGTCTAGTGTTAGGGCTAGGGTTAGGGTTAGGGCTAGGGTTTGTTTTAGGGTTATGGTTAGGGTTAAGCTAGGTTTAGGATTAGGGTTAATGCTAGGGTAAGGTTTAGGGTTACGGCCAGGGTTAGGGTTATGGTTACGGTGATGGTTAGGTTTATGGCTAGGTTAAGGTTAGGGCTAGGGGTAAGGCTAGGGTTATGGCTACGGTGATGGTTAGGGTTAGGGTTAGGGCTAGGGTTTGGGTTAGGGTTAGTGATAATGTTACAGCTAGGGTTATTGTTAGGGTTACGGCTAGTGTTATGGCTAGGGATAGGATTAGGGTTTATGCTATGGTTAAGGTTAGGGTTAGGGTTAGGGTGACTGTTGGGGCTAGGGTTAGGGTAAGGTTTAGGGTTAGGGTTACGGCTAAGGTTAAGTTTAGGGCTAGGGTTCCGGTTAGGGTTAGGGATAGGATGAGGGCTAGGATTAGGTTTAGGGTTGGTGCTAGGGTTAGTGTTAGGGTTAGGGTTTGGGTTAGGGTTAGGGTTAGGGTTAGGGTTAGGGTTAGGGATAGGGTTAGGTTTAGGTTGACAATTAGGGCTTGGTTTAGGGCTAGTGTTAGGGTTAGGTCTAGTGTTATGGTTAGGGTTAGGATTAGGGTTAGGGCTATGGTTAGGGTTAGGGTGACTATTAGGACTAGGGTTAGGGCTAGGGTTAGGGTTAGGGTTAGGGTTATGTCTAGTGTTAGGGTTAGGGTTAGGGTTAGGGCTAGGGTTAGGTTTAGGGTGATGATTAGGGCTAGTGTTAGGGCTAGGGTTAGGGTTATGGTTAGGGCTATGGCTAGGGCTAGGGCTAGTGCTGGGTGTGGGTTAGGGTTAGGGTTAAGGTTAGGATTAGTGCTAGGGTTAGGGCTAGTGTTAGGTTTAAGGATAGGGTTAGGGTTATCATTAGGGCTATGGCCAGATGTGGGTTAGGGTTAGGGGAAGTTTTAGAGTTAGGGCTAGGGTCAGGGTTAGGGTTAGAGTTATGGTTAAGGTTAGGGTTAGGACTATCTTTATAGTTAGGTTTAGGGTTAGGGTTACGGTTAGGGCTCGGTTAAGGGTTAGGGCTGGGTTAGGTTTAAGGTTTGGGTTATGGTTAGCGTTAGGGCTAGGACTAGGGGTAAGGCTAGGGTTAGGGTTATGTTTAGTGTTAGGGTTATGGTTAGTGTTAGGGCTAGGTTTTGAGTTAGGATTATGGTTATGGTTAGCCTTAGGGCTAGTGGTTAGACTCAGGTTAGGGTTAGGTATAGTGTAAGGGTTAAGGTTAGGGTTAGGGCTAGTGTTAGGGTTAGGTTTAGGTTAGGGTTAGGGTTAGGGCTAGGGTTAAAGTTAGGGCTGGGGCCAGTGTTAGGGTTAGGGTTAGGGGTAGGGTTAGGGCTCGGGTTAGGGTTAGGGCTAGGATTAGTTTTAAGGTTAGGTTTATGCTTAGCGTTAGTGCGACGGGTAATGCTAGGGTTAGGGTTAGGTTTAATGTTAGGCTTAGGGTTAAGATTCGGTCTAGGGTTTGGGTTATGTTTAGGGTTAGGGTTAGGGCTATGGTTAGGTTTAGGGTTACGACTAGGGTTGAGTTAGGATTACGGTGATGGTTAGGGTTAGGGCTAGGGATAAGGCTAGGGTTAGGGTTAGGTCTAGTGTTAGGGTTAGGGTTAGGGTTAAGACTATGGTTAGGGTTAGGGTTATGGTGATGGTTAAGGTTAGGGTTAGGGCTGGGTTAGGGTTAGGGTTAGGGTTAGGGTTGGGGCTAGGGTTAGGGCTAGGGTTAGGATTACGGCTAGGGCTAGGGTTAGGATTAGGGTTAGGGCTAGGGTTAGGGCTAGGGTTAGGGTTAGGGTTAGTGCTAGGGTTAAGGTTAGGGTTAGGATTAGGGTGACGGTTGGGGCTACGGTTAGGGCTAGGTTTAGGGGAAGGGTTAGGGTTAGGGTTAGGGCTAGAGTTAGGGTATGTTTATGGTGATGTTTAGGGTTAGGGTTAGTGTTAGGGCTAGGGTTAGGGTTAGGACTAGGGTTTGGGTTAGGGTTAGGTCTATGGTTAGGGCTGGATTATGGTTAGGGCTGGTGCTAGGGTTAGTGTTAGGGTTAGGGTTAGGGCTAGGGTTATGGTTAGGGTGAGGATTAGGGCTAGGATTAGGGTTATGGTTAGGGTTAGGTCTAGTGTTAGGGTTAAGGTTAGGATTAGGGTTAGGGTAAGGGTTAGAGCTAGTGTTAGGGTTAGGGTGACGATTAGGCATGGGTTAGGCTAGGGTTAGGGTTAGGGTTACGGTTAGTGCTAGGGCTAGGTCTAGGGCTGGGTTAGAGTTAGGGTTTGGGTTAGGGTTAGGATTAAGGTTAGGGTTAGTGCTAGGGTTAGGGCTAGGTTTAGGTTTAGGGATTGGGTTACAGTTAGCATTAGGGCTAGGGCCCTAACGCTAACCATAACTGCAACCCTAACCCTAACCCTAGCCCTAACACTAGCCCTAACCCTAGCCCTAACGCTAAGCATAATGCTAACTTTAATCCTAACCCTAGCCCTAACCGTAACCATAGACCTAACCCATCCCTAACCCTAACCCTAGCCTAAACCCTAAATCTAACCCTAACTCTAGCCCTAACCCTAACCCTAACCCTAACCCTAGTTCTAACCCTAACCCTAGCCCTAACCTTAGCCCCAACCCTATCCCTAACCCTAACCCTAACCCTAACCCTAGCCCTATCAATAACCCTAACTCTAACCCTAACCCTAAACCTACCCCTAAACCTAAACCTAGCCCTAAGGCTAATTCTAACCCTCACCCTAACCCAACCTTAACCCTAACCCTAACCCTTACCTTAACCCGAACCCTAACCCTAAACCTAGCACTAAACATAACCTTAACCATAACCCTTGCCATGCCCTAACCCTAACCCTAACCCTAACCCTAGACCTAACCCTAAGCTAACCCTAACCCTAACCCTAACACTAACCCTAACCGTAACACTAACCCTATCCCTAAACCCAACCCTAGCCTTAACCCTAAAGCTAACCCTAACTCTAGCCCTAACCATAACCCTAACCCTTACCCTAACCCTAACCCTAGCCCTAACCCTAACCCTAGCCCTAAACCTAGCTCAACTCTATCCCTAACCCTAATCTTAACCCTAGGCCTAGCCCTATCCCTAACAATAACCCTAAACCTAACCCTAATCCTATCCCTAACCCTAGCCCTAACCCTAATCCTAAAACTAGCCCTAACCCTAACCTTAACATTAACCCTAACCCCAAACCTAGTGCTAACCATAACCATAAGCAAAACCCTAGCCGTGCCCTAACCCTAAATCTAACCCTAATCCTAACCCTAAACCTACCCCTAACTCTAACCCTAGCCCTAAGGCTAATTCTAACCCTAACCCTAACACAACCTTAACCCTAGCCCTAACCCTTACCTTAACCCGAACCCTAACCCTAAACCTATACCTAACCAAAACCATAACCATAACCCTAGCCGTGCTTTAACCCTAAACCTAACCCTAACCCTAACCCTAACCCTAACCCTACCCTATCACTAACCCTAACTCTAACCCTAATCCTAACCCTACCCCTAAACCTAAATCTAGCCCTAAGGCTAATTCTAACCCTAACCCTAACCCAACCTTAACCCTAGCCCTAACCCTTACCATAACTCTAACCCTAACCCTAAACCTAGCACTAAACATAACCATAACCATAACCCGAGCCGTGCCCTAACCCTAAACCTAACCTAACCCTAACTGTAACCCTAGTCCTAACACTAGCCCTAACCCTAACCCTAGTACTAACCCTATCCCTAACGCTAACCCTAGCCCTAAACCTAGCCTTAACCCAAACCCTAGCCCTAACCTTAACCCAAGCCATAACCCTAGCTGTAACCCTAACCCTTGCCCTAACCCTGTCCCTAACCCTAACCCTAGCCCTAAACCTAACCTTAACCCTAGCACTAACCCTAACCCTAACCCTAACCATACCCTAGCCCTAACGCTAATTTTAACCCTGACCCTAACCCAACCCTAAAGCTAACCCTAACTCTAGCTCTAACCCTAATCCTAACCCTAGACCTAACCCTAAGCTAACCCTAACCCTAACACTAACCCTATCCATAAACCCAACCCTAGCCTTAACCCTAAAGCTAACGCTAACTCTAGCCCTAATAAAAACCCTAACCTTTACTCTAACCCTAACCCTAGCCTAAACCTAACCCTAGCCCTAACCCTAGCTCAACTCTATCCCTAACCCTAATCTTAACCATAGGCCTAGCCCTATCCCTAATCCTAAAACTAAACCTAACCCAAATCCTATCCCTAAACCTAGCCCTAACCCTAATCCTAACACTAGCCCTAACCCTAACCCTAGCCCTAACCCTAACCTTAACACTAACCCTAACCCCAAACCTAGTGCTAACCATAACCATAAGCAAAACCCTAGCCGTGCCCAAACCCTAAATCTAACCCTAATCCTAACCCTAAACCTACCCCTAACTCTAAACCTAGCCCTAAGGCTAATTCTAACCCTAACCCTAACACAACCATAACCCTAGCTATAACCCTTACCTTAACCCTAACCCTAACCCTAAACCTAGACCTAACCATAACCATAACCATAACCCTAGCTGTGCCTTAACCCTAAACCTAACCCTAACCCTAACCTAACCCTAACTCTAACCCTAACCGTAGCCCTAACCCTAACCCTAGCCCAAAGCCTAGCCCTAATGCTAACCCTAGCCCTAAGCCTAGCCTTAACCCTAACCCTAGCCCTATCATTAACCCTAGCCCTAACCCTAGCCATAACCCTAACCGTTGCCCTAACCCTAAAGCTAACCCTAACCCTAGTCCTATCCCTAACTCAAACCCTAGCCTTAACCCTAAGCTAACCCTAACTCTAACGCAATCCCTAACCCTAACCCTAAACCTAATCCTAACCCAAGCCCTAACCCTCACCCTAGCCCTAACCCTAGCCCTTGCCCTAACACTAAAGCAAGCCCTACCCATAGCCCTAAAGGTAATTCTAACCCTAACACTAACCCAACCCTAAAACTAACCCTAGCCCTAACCCTAACCATTGCCCTAACCCTAAAGCTAACCCTAATCCTAGTCCTAACCCAAACCCTAACTGTAACCCTAACCGTAACCCTAACTCTAACCCTAACCCTGTCCATAACCCTAACCTTTGCCCTAAACCTAACGTTAACCCTAGCCCTAACCCTAACCCTAACCCTAACCCAAACTTACCCTAGTCCTAACGCTAATTCTAACCCTGACCCTAACCCAACCCTAAAGCTAACCCTAATTCAAGCCCTAACCCTAACACTAACCCTAGCCCTAACCCTAAGCTATCCCTAATCCTAACCCTAACCCTAACCCTATACCTAAACCCAAACCTAGCCTTAACCCTAAAGCTAACGCTAACTCTAGCCCTAACCATAAGCCTAACCCTTACCCTAACCATAACCCTATCCCTAACCCTAACCCTAGCCCTAACCCTAGCCCCAACCCTATCCATAACTCTAACCCGAACCCTAACCCTAGCCATAGCCCTAACCCTAACCTTAAACCTACCAATAATCCTATCCCTAACCCTAGCCCTAACCCTAATCCTAACCCTAGCCCTAACCCTAACCTTAAACCTAACCCTAACCCTAAACCTAGCGCTAACCATAACCATAAGCAAAACCCTAGCCGTGCCCTAAACCTAAATCTAAACCTAACCCTAACCCTAAACCTACCCCTAACCCTAAACCTAGCCCTAAGGCTAATTCTAACCCTAACCATAAACAAACCATAACCCTAGCCATAACCCTTACCTTAACCCTAACCCTAACCCTAAACCTAGCCATAACCATAACCCTAGCCGGGCCGTAACCCTAAACCTAACCCTAACCCTAACCTAACCCTAACCCTAACCCTAGACCTAACCCTAACCCTAGCCCTAAACCTAGCCCTAAAGCTAACCCTAGCCCTAAACCTAGCCTTAACCCTAACCCTAGCCCTAACGTTAACCCTAGCCCTAACACTAGCCCTAACCCTAACAGTTGCCCTAACTCTAAAGCTAAACCTAACCCCAATCCTATCCCTAACCCAGAACCTATCCGTAACACTATAGCTAGACCTAACCCTAGCCCTAACTGTAATTCTAACCCTAACCCTAACCCCACCCTAAAACTAACCCTAACCCTAGACCTAACTCTAGCCCTAACCATAGCCCTATCCCTAACCTTAACCCTAAACCTAACCCTAAACCTATCCCTAACCCTAGCCCTAAACCTAACCCTAACCCTTGCCCTAACCCTAACCCTAACCATAGCCATAACCCTAATCTTAACCCTAACCCTAACCCTAAACAGAGGGCTAACCAGATCGATAAGCAAAACCGTAGCCGTGCCCTAACCCTAACTCTAACGCTAACCCTAACCCTACCCCTAACCCTAAAACTAGCCCTAAGGCTAATTCTAACCCTAACCCTAACCCTAACCCTACCCTAAACCTAAACATAAACAGATCCGTAACCCTAGCCCTAACTATAACCATAACCATAACCCTAGCCATAGCCCTAAACCTAACCCTAACACTAACCCTAACCCTAACACTAGCTCTAACCCTAAACCTAACCCTAAACATATCCCTAACACTAGCCCTAACCCTCACCCTATCCCTAAACCTAACCCTTGCCCTAACACTAAAGCTAGCCCTAACCGTAACCCTAAAACTAGCAATAACGCTAATTCTAACCCTAACCCTAACACAACGCTAAAACTAACCCTAACCATAACCATAACCCTAGCCCTAACCCTAACCGTAAACCTAACCCTAACCCTAACCTTATCCCTAACCCTAACTGTAGCCTTAACCATAAAGGTAACCCTAACTCTAATCCTAAACCTAACCCAGCCCTAACCCTAACCCTAGCTCTAACCCTAGCCCTAACGCTAACACTAGCACTAAACCTAGCCCTAACCCTTACCCTAGCCCTAACCTTAACCCTAGCCCTAAACCTAACCCTTGCCCTAATCCTAAAGCTAAACCTAACCCTAGTCCTAACCATAACCCAAAACCTTGCCCTAACCATAACCATAACCATACCCCTACCAGTGCCCTAACCCTAAACCGAACCCTAACCCTAGCCCTAACCTTATACCTACCCATAGAACTAGCGCTAATTCTAACCCTAACCCAAATCCAAACCCTAACACTAACCCTAACCCTAACGCTAATTCTAACCCTAACCCAAACCCAAACCCTAACACTAACCCTAACCCTAACCCTAGCCCTAACCATAGCCCTATCCCTAACCTTAACCCTAAACCTAACCCTAAACCTATCCCTAACCCTAACCCTTGCCCTAACCCTAACCCTAACCATAGCCATAACCCTAACCTTAACCCTAACCCTAACCCTAAACAGAGGGCTAACCAGATCGATAAGCAAAACCCTAGCCGTGCCCTAACCCTAACTCTAACGCTAACCCTAACCCTACCCCTAACCCTAAAACTAGCCCTAAGGCTAATTCTAACCCTAACCCTAACCCTAACCCTACCCTAAACCTAAACATAAACAGATCCGTAACCCTAGCCCTAACTATAACCATAACCATAACCCTAGCCGTAGCCCTAAACCTAACCCTAACACTAACCTTAACCCTAACACTAGCTCTAACCCTAAACCTAACCCTAAACATATCCCTAACACTAGCCCTAACACTCACCCTATCCCTAAACCTAACCCTTGCCCTAACACTAAAGCTAGCCCTAACTGTAACCCTAAAACTAGCAATAACGCTAATTCTAACCCTAACCCTAACATAACGCTAAAACTAACCTAACCATAACCATAACCCTAGCCCTAACCCTAACCGTAAACCTAACCCTAACCCTAACCTTATCCCTAACCCTAACTGTAGCCTTAACCATAAAGGTAACCCTAACTCTAATCCTAAACCTAACCCTTACCCTAACCCAGCCCTAACCCTAACCCTAGTTCTAACCCTAGCCCTAATGCTAACACTAGCACTAAACCTAGCCCTAACCCTTACCCTAGCCCTAACCTTAACCCTAGCCCTAACCCTAACCCTTGCCCTAATCCTAAAGCTAAACCTAACCCTAGTCCTAACCATAACCCTAAACCTTGCCCTAACCATAACCATAACCATACCCCTACCAGTGCCCTAACCCTAAACCGAACCCTAACCCTAGCCCTAACCTTATACCTACCCATAGAACTAGCGCTAATTCTAACCCTAACCCAAATCCAAACCCTAACACTAACCCTAACCCTAACGCTAATTCTAACCCTAACCCAAACCCAAACCCTAACACTAACCCTAACCCTAACCCTAGCCCTAACCCTAGCCCTAACCCTAAGCTAACCCTAACTCTAACCCTAGCCCTAAACTTAACCCTACCCTAAACCTAACCCTAAACAGATCCGTAAACCTAGCCCTAACTATAACCATAACTATAATCTAACCCAGCCCTAACCCTAACCCTAGCTCTAACCCTAGCCCTAACGCTAACACTAGCACTAAACCTAGCCCTAACCCTTACCCTAGCCCTAACCTTAACCCTAGCCCTAACCCTAACCCTTGCCCTAATCCTAAAGCTAAACCTAACCCTAGTCCTAACCATAACCCTAAACCTTGCCCTAACCATAACCATAACCATACCCCTACCAGTGCCCTAACCCTAAACTGAACCCTAACCCTAGCCCTAACCTTATACCTACCCATAGAACTAACGCTAATTCTAACCCTAACCCAAACCCAAACCCTAGCTCTAACCCTAAACCGAACCCTAACCCTAGCCCTAACCTTATACCTACCCATAGAACTAAAGCTAATTCTAACCCTAACCCAAACCCAAACCCTAGCTCTAACCCTAACCTTAAACCTAAACCTAACCCTAAACATATCTCTAACCCTAGCCCTAACCCTCACCCTATCCCTAAACCTAACCCTTGCCCTAACACTAAAGCTAGCCCTAACCGTAACCCTAACACTAGCCCTAACGCTAATTCTAAACCTAACCCTAACACAACGCTAAAACTAACCCTAACCCTAACCATAACCCTAGCCATAACCCTAACCGTAAACCTAACCCTAACCCTAACCCTATCCCTAACCCTAACCCTAGCATTAACCATAAAGCTAACCCTAACTCTAATCCTAACCCTAACCCTTACCCTAACCCAGCCCTAACTCTAACCCTAGTCCTAACCCTAGCCCTAACGCTAACACTAGCACTAAACCTAGCCCTAACCCTTACCCTAGCCCTAACCTTAACCCTAGCCCTAACCCTAAACCTAGCCCTAATCCTAAAGCTAAACCTAACCCTAGTCCTAACCATAACCCTAAACCTTGCCCTAACCATAACCATAACCATACGCCTACCAGTGCCCTAACCCTAAACTGAACCCTAACCCTAGCCCTAACCTTATAACTACCCATAGAACTAACGGTAATTCTAACCCTAACCCAAACCCAAACCTAACCCTAAACCTAACCCTAACGCTCACCCTAGCCCTAACCCTAATCCTAAACCTAACCCTAAACATAACCGTAACCTAAACCAAACCCTATCCATAACCTTAACCCTAACCCTAAAGCTAACCCTAACTCTAGCCCTATCCCTAACCCTAACTCTAACCCTAACCCTAACCCTAAGCCTAACTTTAACCCTAACCCTAGCCCTAACCCTAACCATAACCCTAACCATAACCCTAACCCTAGGGCTAACGCTAACTCTAACCCTAACCCTAACCATAACCCTAACCCTAACCCTAACCCTAACCCTAGCCCTAACACTAACTCTAACCCTAACCCTAACCCTAGCCATAGCCCTAACACTAAACCTAACCCAAAACCTAACCCTAACACTAACACTAACTCTAACCCTAGCCCTAACACTAACCCTAACCCAACCCTAGCCCTTACCCTAGCCCTAAACCTAACTCCAGCCCTAAGCTGAACCTTAACCCTAATGCTAACCCTAAACCTAGCCCTAACCATAACCATAACCATAACCCTAGCCGTGCCCTAACTCTAAACCTAACCTTAACCCTAGACTTAACCCTAAACCAAACCCTATCCCTAAGGCTAATTCTAACAATAACCCTAACCCAACCGTAACCCTACCCCTAACATTATACTTAAACCTAGCCTTAACCCTACCCTTAACAGTAACCCTAACCGTAACCCTAACCCTAGATCTACCGTAGCAATAATCCTCACCCAAACCCTAGCCCTAACCCTAACCCTAACCCTAACCCTAACACTAACATTAAACACAAACCGTAGCCCTAACCCTAGCCCTTAACCTGAACTTAGACCTAACGCTAGCCCTAACCCTAACCCTAACCCTATACCTAACCATAGATTTAACCCAAACCAAGCCCTAAACCTAAACCTAGCCCTAACCCAAACCCTAACCCTAACCCTAGCGCCAAACCAAACCCTAGATCTTACCCTAACACTAGCCCTAACCCTAGCCCTAACCCTAACCATAACCCTAAACCTAGCCATAACTATAAACATAACCATAACCCTAGCCGTGCCCTAACCCTAAACCTAACTCTAACCCTAGCCCTTACCCTAACCCTAAGCCTAGCCCTAATACTAATTCTAACCCTAACACTAACCCAACCCTAAAACTAACCCTAACGCTAACCATAACTCGAGCCCTAACCCTAATCCTAACCCTAACTCTAACCCTAACCGTAACCCAAACCCTAACCATATCCCTAACCGTAACCCTAGCCTTAAACCTAAAGCTAACCCTAACCCTAGCCCTAACCCTTACCTTAACCCTAACCCTAAACCTAAACCTAGCCCTAACCATACCCATAACCATAACCCTAGCCGTGCTCTAACTCTAACTCTAACCCTAACCCTAACACTAACCCTAGCCCTATCCCTACCCTTAACCCTAAACCTAACCGTAACCCTAACCCTATCCCTAACCCTAACCCTAATCCTAAACCTAGCCTTAACAATAACCATATCCCTAACCCTAAGCCTTACCCTAACCTAAACCGTAACTCTAGCCCTTACTATAACCATAACCATAACCCTTGCCATAGCCCTAAACCTAACCCTAATCCTAAACCTAACCCTAACTCTAGTTCTAACTCTAACCATAATCCTAAACCTATCCCTAAACCTAACCTTAGACATAACCCTTAACATAATCCTATCGCTAAGCCTAACCATAGCTCAATCCCTAAAACTAACCCTAACCTTAGACTTAACCCTAACCCTACCCTAACCATAACCCTAACTCTAGCCCTAACACTAACTCTAACCATAACCATAACCCTAGCCTTAGACCTAACCCTAAACCTAACCCAAACCATAACCCAAATTCTAACCCTAACACTAGCCCTAACACTAACCATATTCCAACCCTAGCCCTAACCTTAGCCATAATCCTAACCTTAACCCTAACACTACCCCTAAACCTAGCCCTAACCATAACCATAACCATACCCCTAGCCGTGCCTTAACCCTAATCCTAACCCTAACCCTAGCCCTAACCCTAACCTACCACTAACCATAATGCTAATTCTAACCCAAACCCTAACAGAAACCTAAACCTAACCCTAACCCTAAACCGCACCTCAGCCCTAGCCGTAATCCTAATCCTACCTTAAACATAACCGTAACCTAACCCTAACCCTATCCCTAACCTTCACCCTAGCCCTAAAGCTAACCCTAACTCTAGCCCTAATCCTAACCATAGCCCTAACCCTAAAGCTAAACCTAACTCTAGCCCTATCCCTAACCCTAACCCTAACCCTAACCCTAACCCTAATCCTAACTCTATCCCTAACCCTAGTCGTGACCCTAACAATAACCCTAACCCTAACCCTAACCCTAGCACTAACACTAAATCTAACCGTAACCCTAACCCTAACCCTAACCATAACCCTAACCCTAACCCTAACCGTAGCCCGAACACTACCTCTAACCCTAACCTTAACTAAAGTCCTAGCCATAACAATAAACCTAACCCAAACCCTAACCCTAACCCTAACACTAACCTTAACCCAACCCTAGCCCTAACCCTAGCCCTAACCATAACCCTAACTCTAACCATAGCCCTAACCCTAACTCTAGCCCTAAGCTGAACCTTAACCCTAACACTAACCCTAAACCTAGCCCTAACCATAACCCTAGCCGTGCCCTAACCCTAAACCTAACCCTAACCCTAGCCCTAACCCTAAACCTAACCCTAGCCCTAAGGCTCATTCCAACCCTCACCCTAACCCAACCGTAACCCTAACCTTAACCTTAACCCTAATCCTATCCCTAGCCCTAACCCTAACCGTATCCCTAACGAGAGCCCTAAACATAGCCCTAATCCTCACCCTAACCCTGGCCCTAACCCTAACCCTAACCCTAACACTAACCCTAAACCAAACCCAAGCCCTAACCCTAGCCCTTAACCTGATCCTACCCCTAAACATAACCCTATACCTAACCCTACCCCAAACCCTAATCCTAGCCCTAACCCTAGACCTTACCATAACCCTAGCCCTAACCCTAGCCCTAACCCTAACCCTAACCCTAAAACTAGCCCTAACTATAAACATAACCATAACCCTAGCCGTACCCTAACCATAATCCTAACCCTAACCCTAACCCTAAACCTAGCCTTTATAGTAACCCTAGCCCTAACCTTAACCCTACCCTTACCCTAGCCCTAGCCTTAACCCTTCCCCTAACCATAAACTAACCCTAACCCTAGTCCTAACCCTAACACTAACCATAACCCTAACAATAACCCTAACCCTATCCCTAACCGTAACCCTAACCCTATCCCTAACCGTAACCCTTGCCCTAAACCTAACCTTAACCCTAGCCCTAACCCTAATCCTAACTCTGACGTAACACTAATTCTAACCCTGACCCAGCCCTAACCCTAAAACTAACCCTAACTCTAACCCTAACCCTAACACTAATCCTAAACCTAGCCTTAACAATAACCATATCCCTAACCCTAACCCTTACCCTAACCTAAACCCTAACCCTAGTTCTAACTATAACCATAACCATAACCATAAACCTTGCCGTAGCCCTAAGCCTAACACTAATCCTAACCCTAACCCTAACTCTAGCTCTAACCCTAAACCCAATCCTAAACCTATCCCTAGCCCTAACCCTAGTCCTAATCCTAACCCTAACCCTAACCCTAGCCCTAACCCTAACTCTAGCCCTAAGCTGAACTTTAACCCTAACACTAACCCTAAACCTAGCCTTAACCATAACCATAACCATAACCCTAGAAGTGCCCTAACCCTAAACCTAACCCTTACAATAACCCAAACCCTAACCCTGGCCCTAATCTTAACCCTAGTCCTAAAATTAACCCTAACTCTAGCCCTAACCCTAACCCTAGCCCTAACACTAAAGCTAAACCTAGCCCTAACCCTAACCATAACCCTAACCCTAACCCTAGCGCTAACACTAACTCTAACCCTAACCCTAAACCTAACCATTACCCTAAACCTAACCCTAACTCTAACGCTAGCCCTAACACTAACTCTAACCCTAACCCTAACCCTAGTCCTAGCCCTAACACTAAACCTAACCCAAATCCTAACCATAACCATAACACTAACCCTAATGCTAGCCCTAACACTAACCCTAACCCAACCCTACCCCTAACCCTAGCCCTAACCCTAACCCTAGCCCTAACCTTAACCCTTGCCCTAACACTAAACTAACCCTAACCCTAGTCCTAACCCTAACCCTAATCCTAAAACTAACCGTAACTCTAACACTAACCCTAACCCTACCCCTAACCCTAACCATAGCCCAAAAACTAACCTTAACCCTAGCCATAGCCCTAAACCTAACCCTGCCGTAACGCTAATTCTTACGCTGACCCTAACCCAACCCTAAAACTAATCCTAATTCTCTCCCTAACCCTTACGCTAACCCTATCCCTAACCCTAAAGCTAACCCTAAATCTAACCCTATCCCTAACCCTAACCCTAATACTAAACCTAGCCAAACAATAACCCTATCCTTAACCCTAACCCTAACGATAACCCTAACCCTAACCCTAACCCTACCCCTAGCCCTAAACCTAACCCTAGCCCTAAGGCTAATTCTACCCACACCCAAATCCAAACATAACCCTAATCCTAACCCTAGACCTAACTCTAACTGTAACCCTAACCAGAGCCCTAACCGTAGCCCTAACCGTAGCCCTAATCGTCACCCTAACCCTAGCCCTAACCCTAACCCTAACCCTATCCCTAACCGTAACCCTAACCCTAACCCTAACCCTAACCTAACCCTAACCCTAACCCTAACCCTAACCCTAATCATAAACCTACCCCTTTCCCTAACCCTAGCCCTAACCTTAAACTAGCACTAACCCTAGCCCTAACCTTAACCCTTGCCCTAACACTAAACTAACCCTAACCCTGGTCCTAACCCTAACACTAATCGTAACCCTAATCCTAACCCTAACCCTAGCCCTAAACCTAACCTTAGCCCAAACCCTAACCCTAACCCTAACCCTGCCGTAATGTTAATTCTAACCCTGACCCTAACCCAACCCTAAAGCTAACCCTAACTCTAACCCTAACCATAACCTTAACCCTATCCCTAACCCTAAAGCTAACCCCATCTCTAATACTATCCCTAACCCTAACCCTAATCCTAAACCTAGCAAAACAAGAACCCAACCCCTAACCCTAACCTAAACCCTAACCCTAGCTCTAACTATAACCATAACCATAACCCTAGAGTAACCCTAACCTAACCCTAACCCTAACCCTAACGCTAACCCTAGCTCTAACCCTAACCCTAAATCTAAACCTAACCCTAAACCTAGCCCTAAACCTAGCCCTAACCCTCACCCTATCTCTAATCCTAACCCTTGCCCAAACACTAAAGCTAGACATAACCATAACCCTAGACCTATCCCTAACGCTAATTCTAACCCTGACCCTAACCCAACCCTAAAGCTAACCCTATCTCTAACCCTAACCCTAATCCTAAACCTAGCCAAACAATAACCCTAGCCCTATCCCTAACCTAAACCCTAACCCTAGCGCTAACTATAACCATAACCATAACCCTAGAGTAACCCTAAACCTAACCCTAACCCTGACCTAACCCTAACCAAGCCCTAACCCTAAAACTAACCCTAACTCTAACCCTATCCCTAACCCTAACCCTAATCCTAAACCTAGCCTTAACAATAACCATATCCCTAACCCTAACCCTTACCCTAACCTAAACCCTAAACCTAGTTCTAACTATAACGATAACCATAACCCTTGCCATAGCCCTAAACCTAACCCTAATCCTAACCCTAACCCTAACTCTAGCTCTAACCCTAACCCTAACCCTAACCCTAACTCTAAACCTAAGCCTAGCCCTAACTCTAACCATAACCCTAACCCTAACCCTAATCCTAGCACTAACACTAACTCTAACCCTAGCCCTAACACTAACTATAACCCTAACCAAACCCTAACCCTAACTCTAGCCCTAACACTAACTCTAACCATAACCCTAAACCTAGTCCTAGCCCTAACACTAAACCTAACCAAAACCCTAACCCTAACCCTAACACTAACCCTAATGTTAGCCCTAACACTAACCCTAACCCAACCCTAGCCCTAACCCTAGTCCTAACCCTAACCCTAACCATAACCCTAGCCTTAACCCTAACTCTAGCCCTAAGCTGAAACTTAACCCTAACACTAACCCTAAACCTAGCCTTAACCATAACCATAACCCTAGAAGTGCCCTAACCCTAAACCTAACCCTAACCATAGCCCTAACCCTAAACCTAACCCTTACAATAACCGAAACCCTAACTCTAACCTCTAACCCCTTTAGGGTCAGAATTAGCGTTAGGGATAGGGCTAGGGTTATGGTTATGTCTAGCTAATGGTAACCCTAACCAGAGCCCTAACCGTAGCCCTAATCCTCACCCTAACCCTAGCCCTAACCCTAACCCGAACCCTAACCCTAACCCTATTCCTAACCGTAACCCTAACCCTAACCCTAACCTAACCCTAACCCTAACCCTAACCCTAACCATAAACCTAGCCCTTTCCCTAACCCTAGCCCTAACCTTAAACTAGCACTAACCCTAGCCCTAACCTTAACCCTTGCCCTAACACTAAACTAACCCTAACCCTAGTCCTAACCCTAACACTAATCGTAACCCTAATCCTAACCCTAACCCTAGGCCTAAACCTAACCTTAGCCCAAACCCTAACCCTAACCCTAACCCTGCCGTAATGTTAATTCTAACCCTGACCCTAACCCAACCCTAAAGCTAACCCTAACTCTAACCCTAACCATAACCCTAACCCTATCCCTAACCCTAAAGCTAACCCCATCTCTAATACTATCCCTAACCCTAACCCTAATCCTAAACCTAGCAAAACAAGAACCCAACCCCTAACCCTAACCTAAACCCTAACCCTAGCTCTAACTATAACCATAACCATAACCCTAGAGTAACCCTAAACCTAACCCTAACCCTAACCCTAACGCTAACCCTAGCTCTAACCCTAACCATAAATCTAAACCTAACCCTAAACCTAGCCCTAACCCTCACCCTATCTCTAATCCTAACCCTTGCCCAAACACTAAAGCTAGACATAACCATAATCCTAGCCCTATCCCTAACGCTAATTCTAACCCTATCCCTAACCCAACCCTAAAACTAACCCTAACCCTAACCATAACCCTAACCCTAACCCTAATCCTAACCCTAACCCTAAACATAACCGTAACCCTAACCCTAACCCTATCCCTATCCCTAATCCTAGACTTAACCCTAAACCTATCCCTAACCCTAGCCCTAACCCGAACCCTAACCCTAGCCCTAACCATAATCCTAGCCCTAACCCTAACCTTAACCCTAACGTTAACCCTAAACCTAGCCCTACCCATAACCATAATCATAACCCTAGCTGTGCCCTAACCCTAAACCTAACCCTTACTCTAGCCCTAACACTAAATCGAACCCTAGCCCTAACCCTACCCTCAACCCTAACCCTAACCGTAACCCTAACTCTAGCCCTAACTGAAGCCCTAATCCTAACCCTAACCCTAGCCCTAACCCTAACCCTAACCCTAAACACTAACACTAGTCCTAACTCTAGCCCTTAACCTGACCCTAGCCCTAAGCCTAGTCCTAATCCTAAGCCTATACCTAATCCTAGCTCTAACCTAACCCTAGCTCTAAACCTAAACCTAGACCTAACCACAACCCTAACCCTAACACTAGCCCTAACCCTAACCATAGACCTAACCCTAGACCTTACCCTAAACGTAGCCCTAACCCTAGCCCTAACCCTAACCCAAACCCTAAACCTAGCCCTAAAGGTAAACATAACCATAACCCTAGCCATGCCCTACCCCTAAACTTAACCCTAACCATAGCCCTAACCCTAACCCTAAACCTAGCCCTAACGCTAATTCTAACGCTAACCATAACCATAACCATAACACTAGCCCTAACCCTAATCCTAACCCTAACCCTGAAGCTGAACCTAACCCTAGCCCTAACACTTACCTTAACCCTAACCCTAAGCCTAAACCTACCGCTAACCATAACCATAACCATAACCCTAGCTGTGCACTAAACCTAAACCTAACCATAACCCTAACCTAACCCTAACCCTAGCCCTAACGCTAAACCTAGCCCTAAACCTAGCCCTAACCCTAACCCTAGCCCTAACCTTAACCCAGCCCTAACCCTAACCTTTGCACTAACCCTAAAGTTAACACTAACCCTAGTCCTAACCCTAACCCTAACCATAACCGTAACACTAACACTAACCCTAACCCTAACCTTATCCCTAACCATAACCCTAGCCCTAAACCTAACCTTAACCCTAGCCCTAACCCTAACCCTAGCATTAATGCTAATTCTAACCCTGACCCTAACCCAACCCTAAAGCTAACCCTAACTCTAGCCCTAACACTAGCCCTAAACATAAAGCTAACCCTAACTATAACCCTATCCCTAACCATAAAATTAATCCTAAACCTAGCCTTAACAATAACCCCAGCCCTAACCCTAACGCTAACCCTAACCTAAACCCTAACCCTAGCCCTAACTATAACCATAACCATAAACCTAGCCGTAGCCCTAAATCTAACCCTAACCCTAACCCTAACCCTATCTCTAACCCTAACACTAACTTTAACCCTAACCATGACACTATCCCTAGCCATAACCCTAAACCTAACCCAAACCCTAACCCAAACTGTAACCCTAACACTAACCCTAACCGTAGCCCTATCACTAACCATAACCCAAACCTAGCCCTAACTGAAGCCATAACCCTAACCTTAACCCTAAAAATAACCCTAAACCTAGCCCTAACCATAACCATAATCATACCCCTAGCCGTGCCCTAACCCTAAACCTAACACTAACCCTAGCCATAACCCTAAACCTAGCCCAAGCCCTAACGCTAATTCTAACCCTAACCCTAACCCAAACCTAACCGTAACTATAAACCTAACCCTCACCCTAGCCCTAACACTAATCCTAATCCTAACACTAAACATAACCGTAACCTAAACTAACCCTATCCCTAACCTTAACCCTAGCCGTAAAGCTAACCCTAATTCTAGCCCTAACCCTAACCCTAGCCCTAGCCCTAAAGCTAACCCTAACTCGAGCCCTAACCCTAAACCTAACCCAAACCCTAACCCTAACCATAGCCCTAACACTAACTCTAACCCTAACCTTAACCCTAGTCCTGGCCCTAACCTTCAACCTAAACCAAACCCTAACCCTAACCCTAACACTAACCCTAACCCTAGCCCTAACACTAACCCTAACCCAACCCTAGCCCTAACCCTACCCTAACCCTAACCCTAACCCTAAACCTAGGCCTAACCCTAACTCTAGTCCTAAGCCGAAACTTAACACTAACCATAACCCTAAACCTAGTCCTAACCATAACCATAACCATAACCCTAGCCGTGCACTAACCCTAAACCTAACCCTAAACCTAGCCCTAACCCTAAACCTAACCCTAGTCCTAACGCTAATTCTAACCCTAACCCAAACCATAACCATAATCCAAATCCTAACCCTAACCCTTAAGCTAACCCTAAACCTAGCCCTAACACTTACCTTAACCCAAACCCTAACCCTAAACCTAGCCCTAAACATAACCATAACCATAACCCTAAACCTAACCCTAACCCTAACCTAACCCTAACCCAACCCTAGCCCTAACGCTAAACGTAGCCCTAAACCTAGGACTAATCTTAACCCAGCCTTAACCCTAACCCTTGCCTTAACCATAAAGCTAACCCTAACCCTAGTCCTAACCCTAACCCTAACCATAACTGTAACCCTAACACTAACCCTAACCCGATCCCTAACCATAACCCTAGCCCGAAACCTAACCTTAACCCTAGCCCTAACCCTAACCCTAACCCTAGCCATAACACTAATTCTAACCCTGACCCTAACCTAACCCTAAAGCTAACCCTAACTCTAACCCTAACCCTAACCCTAGCCCTAACCATAAAGCTAACCCTAAATCTAACCTTATCCCTAACCGTAACCCTAATCCTAAACCTAGTCTTAACAATAACCCTAGCCCTAACCCTAACCATAACCCTAACCTAGTCCTAACTATAACCATAACCATAACCCTAGCAGTAGCCCCAAACCTAATCCTAACCCTAACCCTATCTCTAGCCCTAACACTAAATCTAACCCTAACCCTGACCTATCCCTAGCCCTAATCCTAAACCTAGCCCTAACCATAACCATAACCATAACCCTAGCCGTGCCCTAACCCTAAACCTAACCCTAACCCTAGCCCTAACCCTAAACCTAACCCTAACCCTAAAGCTAATTCTAACCCTAACCAAAACCCAACCGTAACCCTAACCCTAACCCTAAACCTAACCCTAACCCTAACTCTAACCCTAACCCTAAACACTAAACCTAGCCCTAACCTTAGCCCTTAACCTGACCCTAGCCCTAACCATAACCCTATACCTAACCCTAGTTCTAAAACTAACCCTAGCCCTAAACCTAAACCTATCCCTAACCCAAAACCTAACCCTAACCCTAGCCCTAACCCTAGACCTTACCCTAACCCTAGCCCTAACCCAAACCATAACCCTAACCCTAGCCCTAACCCTAACCCTAGCCCTAATGCTAATTCTAATTCTACCCATAACCCAACCCTAAAACTATCCCTAACCCTAACCATAACCATAGCCCTAACCCTAATCCTAACTCTACCCTAAACATAACTGTAACCCAAACAATAACCCTATCTGTAACCCTAACCCTAGCCTTAACCCTAAAGCTAACCCCAACTCTAGCCCTAACCCTAACGCTATCCTAACCCTAGCCCTAACACTAACCCTAGCCCTAACCATAGCCCCAACCCTATCCCTGACCCTAAACCTAACCCTAGCCCTAAACCTAACACTAACCTTAAACAAAACCCTAAACCTATCCCTAACCCTAGCCTGAACCCGAACCCTAACCCTAGCCCTAACCCTAACCCTAGCCCTAACTTTAACCTTAACCCTAACACTAACCCTAAACCTAGGCCTACCCATAACCATAACCATAACCCTAGCCGTGTGCCCTAACCCTAAACCTAACCCTAACTCTAGCCCTAAACCTAAACATAACCATAGCCCTAACCCTACCATTAACCCTAACCCTAACCGTAAACCTAAACCTAGCACTAACCGTAACCCAAATTCTAACCCTAACCCTAACCCTAACCCTAACCCTAAACAGTAACCCTAGACCTAACTCTAGCCCTTAAACTGACCCTAGCCCTAACCCTAGCCCTAATCCTAACCCTATACCTAATCCTAGCTATACCCTAATCCTAGCCCTAAACCTAAAACTAGCCCAAACCCAAACCCTAACCCTAACCCTAGCCCTAACCCTAACCCTAGACTTAACTCTAGACCTTAACCTAACCGTAGCCCTAACCCAGCCCTAACCCTAACAATAACCCTAACCTAGCACTAACTATAAACATAACCATAACCCTAGCCGTGCCCTACCCCTAAACTTAACCATAACCCTAGCCCTAAACCTAACCCTAAACCTAGCCCTAACGCTAATTCTAATCCTAACCCTAACCATAACCATAACCCTAGCCTTAACCCTAATCCTGCCCTTAACCCTTAAGCTAACCCTAAACCTAGCCCTAACACTTAACTTAACCCTAACCCTAACCCTAAACCTAGCCCTAACTATAACCATAACCATAACCCTAGCCGTGCACTAACCCAAAACCTAACCCTAACCTTAACCTAACCCTAGCCTTAACCCTAGCCCTAACCCTAGCACTAACAGTAACCTAGCCCTAAACCTAGCCCTAACCCTAACCCTAGCCCTTACCTTAACCCAGGTCTTTCCCTAACCCTTGCTCTAACCCTAAAGTTAACCCTAACCCTAGTCCTAACCCGAACCCTAACCATAACCGTAACCCTAACACTAACACTAACCCTATCCCTAACCATAACCCTAGCTCTAAACCTAACCTTAACCCTAGCCCTAACCCTAACCCTAACCCTAGCCCTAATGCTAATTCTTACCCTGACCCTAACCCAACCCTAAAGCTAACCCTAACTCTAGCCCTAACCCTAACCCTAACCCTAGCCCTAACCATAATGCTAACCCTAACTCTAGCCCTAACCCTAACCCTAACCCTAGCCCTAACCATAATGCTAACCCTAACTCTAACCCTATCCCTAACCCTAACCCTAATCCTAAACCTAGCCTTAACAATAACCCTAGCCCTAACCCTAACTCTAACCCTAACCCTAGCAGTAATGGTAACCCTAGCCCTAACCCTAGCCCTAACCTTAGCCCTAACACTAACCTAGCCCTAAACCTAGCCCTAACCCTAACTCTAGCACTTACCTTAACCCAGCCCTATCCCTAACCCTTGCCCTAACCCTAAAGTTAAACCTAACCCTAGTCCTAACCCTAACCCTAACCATAACCTTAACCCTAACACGAACCCTAACCCTATCCCTAACCATAACCCTAGCCCAAAACCTAACCTTAACCCTAACCCTAACCCTAGCCCTAATGCTAATTCTAACCCTGACCCTAACCCAACCCTAAAGCTAACCCTAACTCTAGCCCTAACCCTAGCCCTAACCATAAAACTAACCCTAACTCTAACCCTATCCCTAACCATAACCCTAATCCTAAACCTACCCTTAACAATAACCCTAGCCATAACCCTAACCCTAACCCTTACCTAAACCCTAACCCGAGCTCTAACTATAACCATAACCATAACCCTAATCATAGCCCTAAACCTAACCCTAACCCTAACCCTAACCCTAACCCTAACTCTAGCCCTAACACTAACTCTAACCCTAAACCTGACCCTATCCCTAGCCCTAACCCTAAACCTAACCCAAACCCTAACCCAAACCCTAACCCTAACACTAACCCTAACCATAGCCCTATCACTAACAGTAACCCAACCCTAGCCCTAACCGAATCCATAACCCTAACCTTAACTCTAACAATAACCCTAAACCTAGCCCCAACCATAACCATAACCATACCCCTAGCCGTGCCCTAACACTAAACCTAACCCTAACACTAGCCCTAACGCTAATTCTAACCCGAACCCTAACCCAAACCTAACCCTAACCCTAACCCTAACCCTCACCATAGCCCTAACCCTACCTTAAACATAACCGTAACCTAACCCTAACCTTAGACCTAAAGATAACCTTAACTCTAGCCCTAACCCTAACCCTAGCCCTAACCCTAAAGCTAACCCTAACTGTATCCCTACCCCTAACGCTAATCCTAACCCTAACCGTAACTCCAACCCTAACTCTAACCCAAAACCTATCCCTAACCCTAACCATAACCCTAACCCTAACCCTAACGCTAGCGCTAACACTAACTCCAACCATAACCCTAACCCTAACCATAACCCTAACCCTAACCATAACCCTAACCCTAGCAGTAACCATAGCCCTAATCCTAACCCTAACCATAGCCCTAACCCTAACCCTAACCCTAAACACTAAGCCTAGCCCTAACTCTAGCCCTTAACCTGACCCTAGCCCTAACCCTACCCCTAACCCTAACCCTAACCCTAACCCTAGCGCTAACATTAACGCTAACCATAACCCTAACCATATACATAACCCTAACCCTAACCCTAACCCTAGTCCTAACACTAAATCTAACCCTAGCCCTACCACTAACCCTAACCCAAACCCTAGCCCTTACCCTAGCCCTAAACCTAACTCTAGCCCTAAGCTGAACCTTAACGCTAACGCTAACCCTAAACCTAGACCTAACCATAACCATAACCATAACCCTAGCCGTGCCCTAACCCTAAACCTAACCTTAACCGTAGACCTAACCCTAAATCTAACCCTACCCTAAGGCTAATTCTAACACTAACCCTAACCCAACCGTATCCCTACCCCTAACATTATACTTAACACTAGCCTTAACCCTAAACTTAACACTAACCCTAACCATAACCCTAAGCCTAGCCCTACAGTAGCAATAATCCTCACCCTAACCCTAGCCCTAACCCTAACCCTAACCCTAACCCTAACCCTAACACTAAACACTAACCCCAGCCCTAAACCTAGCCCTTAATCTGACCCTAGCCCTAACCCTAACCCTATACCTAACCCTAGATCTAACCCAAACCCTAGCCCTAAACCTAAACCTAGCCCTAACCCAAACCCTAACCCTAACCCTAGCCCTAAACCTAACCCTAGTCCTAACCCTAGACCTTACCCTAACACTAGACCTAACCCCAGCCCTAACCCTAACCATAACCCTAAACCTAGCCCTAACTATAAACATAACCATAAACCTAGCCGTGCCCTAACCCTAAACCTAACTCTAACCCTAGCCCTTACCCTAACCCTAAGCCTAGCCCTAATGCTAATTCTAACCCTAACCCAAACCCATCCCTAAAACTAAACCTAACCCTAACCATAACTCTAGCCCTAACCCTAATCCTAACCCTAACCCTAACGCTAACTGTAACCCAAAACCTAACCCTATCCCTAACCCTAACCCTAGCCTTAAACCTAAAGCTAACCCTAACCGTAGCCCTAACCCTTACCTTAACCCTAACCCTAACCCTAAACCTAGCCCTAACCATAACCATAACCATAACCCTAGCCGTGCCCTAACCCTAAACCTAACCCTAACTCTAACCCTAACCCTAGCCCTACCCCTACCCTTAACCCTAAACCAAACCATAACCCTAACCCTAGACCTAACCATAGCCCTAATCCTAACCCTAAACCTAGCCCTAACCCTAAGCCTAACCCTAACCCTAACCCTAACCCTAACACTAACCCTAACCCTAGCCCTAACACTAACTCTAACCATATCCCTAACCCTAGTCCTAACCCTAAGACTAAACCTAAACCAAACCCTAACCCTAACCCTAACACTAACCCTAAGGCTACCCTAATACTAACCCTAACCCAACCATAGCTCTAACCCTACCCTAAACCCTAACCCTAACCCTAACCCTAGCCCTAACCCTAACTCAAGCCCTAAGCTGAACCTTAACGCTAACACTAACCCTAAACCTAGCCCTAACCATAAACATAACCATAACCCTAGCCGTGCCCTAACCCTAAACCTAACCCTAACCCTAGCCATAACCCATATCCTAACCCTAGCCCTAATGCTAATTCTAACCCTAACCCTAACCCAACCCTAAAACTAACCTAACCCTAACCATAACCCTAGCCCTAACCTTAATCCTAACCCTAACCCTAAATATAACCATAACCCTAACCATAACCCTATCATAACCCTAACCCTAGCCTTAACCATAAAGCTAGCCCTAATCCTAGCCCTTACCCTTACCTTAATCCTAACTCTAACCCTAAACCTAGCCATAACCATAACCATAACCATAAACTTATCCGTGCCCTAACCCTAAACCTAACCCTAACCCTAACCTAATCCAAAACCTAATCCTAACCCTAACCCTAGCCCTTACCCTAACCCTAGCCCTTAACTTAACCCTAGCCCTAACCCTAGCCCAAACCTTAACCCTTGCCCTAACCGTAAACTAACCCTAACCTTAGTCCTAACCCTAACACTAACACTAACACTACTTGTAACCCTAACACTAACCCTAACCCTATCCCTAACCATAACCATAGCCCTAAACCTAACCTTAACCCTAGCCCTAACCCTAACCCTATCCCTAACCCTGCCGTAATGCTAATTCTTACCCTGACCCTAACCCAACCCTAAAGCTAACCCTAACTCTAGCCCTAACCCTAACCCTAAACCTATCCCTAACCCTAAAGCTAACCCTAACTCTAACCCTATCCCTAATCATAACCCTATTCCTAAAAATAGCCAAACAATAACCCTATCCCTAACCCTAACCATAACCCTAATCCTAACCCTAATCCTAAACCTAACTCTAACCCTAACTCTAGCCCTAACCTTAATCATAACCCTAACCCTAGCCCTAACCCTAACCCTAACCCTAGCACTAACACTAACTCTAAACCTAACCCTAACCCTAACGATAACCCTAACGCTAACCCTAACCGTAACCCTAGCACTAACACTAACTCTAACCATAACCCTAACCCTAGTCCTAGCCCTAACACTAAACCTAAACCAAACCCTAACCCTAACCCTAACACTAAACGTAACCCAACCCTAGCCCTAACGATAGCCCTAACCCTAACACTAACCCTAATCCTAGCCCTAACCCTAAATCTGGCACTAAGCTGAACCTTAACCCTAACCCTAAACCTAAACCTAGCCCTAATCATAACCATAACAATAACACTAGCCGTGCCCTAACCCTAAACTTAGCCCTAACCCTAGTCATAACCCTTACCCTAACCCTAGCCCTAATGCTAATTCTAACCCTGACCCTAACCCAACCCTAAAACTAACCTAACCCTAACCATAACGCTAGCCCTGACCCTAATCCTAACCCTAACCATAAATATAACCATAACCCTAACCCTAACCCTATCCCTAACCATAATCCTAGCCTAAACCATGAAGCAAACACTAACCCTAGCCCTAACACTAACCCTAATGCTAGCCCTAATACTAACCCTAACCCAACCCTATCACTTACCCTAGCCCTAACCCTACGCCTAACCCTAGCCCTAACCCTAACTCTAGCCCTAAGCTGAACCTTAACCCTAACACTAACCCTAAACCTAGCCCTAACCATAACCATAACCATAACCCTAGCAGTACCCTAAGCCTAAACATAACCCTAACCCTAAACCTAACCCTAGCCCTAAGGCTAATTCTAACCCTAACCCTAACCCAATCGTAACCCTAACCTAAACCCTAACCCTAACCCTAGCCCTAACCCTAACCGTAACCCTAACCAGAGCCCTAACCATAGCCCTAATCCGAACCCTAACCCTAGCCCAAACCCTAAACCTAACCCTAACCCTAACCCTAACAATAACCCTAAACACTAACCCTAGCCCTAACCCTAGCCCTAAACCTGATCCTAGCCCTAACACTAGCCCTAACCATAATCCTAGCATTAACCCTAGACCTTACCCTAACCCTAGCCCTAACCCTAACCCTAACCATAAACCTAGCCATAACTATAAACATAACCATAACCCTAGCATACCCTAACCCTAAACCTAACCCTAACCCTGGCCATAACACTAACCCTAACCCTAACCCAACACTAAAACTAACCTAACCCTAACCATAACCCTAGCCCGAAACCTAATCCTAACCCTAACCCTAAATATAACCGTAACCCTAACACTAACCCTATCCCTAACCCTAAGCCTAGCCTTAACCCTAAAGCTAACCCTTGCCCTAGCCCTAACCCTTACCTTAAAAATAACCCTAACCCTAAACCTAGCCCTAACCATAATCATAACCATAACCTTAGCCATGCCCTAACACTAAACCTAACCCTAACCCTAACAAAACAATAACCCTAACCCTATCCCTAACCGTAACCCTATCCCTAACCCTAACCCTAACCCTAAACCTAGCCCTTACCCTAACCCTAGCCCTAACCTTAACTCTAGCCCTAACCCTAACCCTAATCTTAACCCTTGCCCTAACCCTGAATTAACCCTAAACCTAACCCTAACCCTAACACTAACCTTAACCCTAACACATACCCTAACCCTATCCCTAACCATAACCCTAGCCCTAAACCTAACCTTAACCCTAGTCCTAACCCTAACCCTAACCCTGCCGTAACGCTAATTCTAACCTTGACCCTAACCCAACCCTAAAGCTAACCCTAAATCTAGCCCTAACGCTAACCCTAACCCTATCCCTAACCCTAAAGGTAACCTAACTCTTACCATATCCCTAACTCTAACCCTAACCCTAACCCTATCCCTAACCCTAAAGGTAACCTAACTCTTACCATATCCCTAACTCTAACCCTAATCCTAAACCTAGCCAAACAATAACCCTACCCCTAACCCTAACCTAAACCCTAACCCTAGCCGTAACTATTACCATAACCATAACCCTACAGTAACCCTAAACCTAACCCTAACCCTAACCCTAACCCTTGCTCTAACCCTAACCCTAACCCTTAACCTAACCCTAAACCTATCCCTAAACCTATCCCTAACCCTCAACCTATCCTTAACCATAACCCTTGCCCTAACACTAAAGCTAGCCCTAACGGTAACCCTAACACTATCACTAATGCTAATTCTAACCCTAACCCTAACCGAACCCTAAAACTAACCCTAACCCTAACCATAAGCCTAACCCTAACCCTAATCCTAACCTTAACCCTAAACATAACCGTAACCCTAACCCTAACCCTATCCTTAACCCTAATCCTAGCCTTAACCCTAAAGCATACCCTAACTCTAAACCTAACTCTAACCCTTACAATAACCCTAGCCCTAACCCTAACCCTTGCCCTAACCCTAAAGCTAACCCTAACCCTAGACCTAAACCTAACCCTAACCCTAACCGTAACCCTAACACTAACCCTAACCCTATTCCTAACCCTAACCCTAGCCATAAACCTAACCTTAACCCTAGCCCTAACCCTAACCTTAATCCTAGCACTAACGCTAATTCGAACCATGACCCTAGCCCTAAGCCTAGCCCTAAACCTAGCCCTAACCCTAGCCCTAAACACTAACCCTAGCCCTAACCTTAACCCTCACCCTAGCCTTAAACTAATCCTAACCCTAACCCTAGACATAACCGTAACCTAACCCTAACCCTATCCCTAAACCTTAACCCTGGCCCTAAAGCTAACCCTAATTATAGCCCTAACCCTAAACCTAACCCAAATCCTAACCCTAACACTAATACTAACCTAAACCCTGGCCCTATCCCTAACCCTAAACCTAACCCAAACCCTAATCCTAACCCTAACACTAGCCCTAATCCTAGCCCTAACCCTAACCCTAACCCTAACTGTAGCCCTAACCCTAACTCTAGCCCGAAGCCGAAACTTAACCCTAACCCTAAACCTAGCCCTAACCATAACCATAACCATAACCCTAGCCGTGCCCTAACCCTAAACCTAACCCTAACCCTAGACCTAAGCCTAAACCTAACCCTAGCCCTAAAGCTAATTCTAACCCTAACCCAACCCAACCGTAACCTAACCCTAACCCAAACCCTAAACCCAGCCCTAACCCTACCCTTAACCCTAACACTAACCGTAAGCCTAACCCTATCCCTAACCTTAGCCCTAATCCTAAACCTAACCCTAGCCCTAACCCTAACCTTAACCTTAACCTTAACCCTAACACTAAACCTAGTGCTAACCATAACCATAAGCATAACCCTTGCCGTGCCCTAACCCTAAATCTAACCCTAACCCTAGCCCTACCCCTAAACCTAGCCCTAAGGATAATTATAACCATAACCCTAACCCAACCATAACCCTAGCCCTAACCTTACCTTAACCCTAACCCTAACCCTAAACCTAGCCCTAACCATAACCATAACAATAACCCTAGCCGTGACCTAACCCTAAACCTAATCCTAACCCTAACCTAACCCTAACCCTAACCCTAACCCTAACCCTTGGCCTAACCCTAAAGCTAACCCTAACCCTAGTCCTAACACTAAGCCTAAACCTAACCCTAACCCTAACTGTAATCCTAACACTAACCCTAACCCTATCCCTAAACCTAACCCTAGCCCTAAACCTAACCTTAACCCTAACCCTAACCCTAACACTAACACTAGCCCTAACACTAAATCTAACCCTAACCCTAACCTAACCCTAAAACTAACCCTAACCCTAACCATAAACTAGCCCTAAACCTAATCCTAACCCTAACCCTAAAGCTAACCCTAACCCTAGCCCTAACCCTAACCCTAACCCTAACCTAAACCCTAACCCTAGCCCTAAATATAACCATAACCATAACCCTAGCCGTAGCCCTAAACCTAACCCTTGCTCTAACCCTAACCCTAACCCTTAACCTAACCCTAAACCTATCCCTAAACCTATCCCTAACCCTCAACCTATCCTTAACCATAACCCTTGCCCTAACACTAAAGCTAGCCCTAACGGTAACCCTAACACTATCACTAATGCTAATTCTAACCCTAACCCTAACCGAACCCTAAAACTAACCCTAACCCTAACACTAAACCTAACCCTAGACCTCTCCCTAAACCTAGCCCTAACCCTAAGCCTAACCCTAACCCTAGCCCTAACCCTAGTCCTAACCCTAACCCTAAACATAACCGTAACCCAAACCCTAACCCTAACCCTAGCATTAACTCTAAAGCTAACCCTAACTCTAGCCCTAACCCTAGCCCTAACACTCACCCTATCCCTAACCCTAACCTTTGCCCTAACACTAAAGCTAGCCATAACCATAACCCTAACCATAGCCTTAACTGTAGCCCTAAATCAAACCCTAGCCCTAACCCTATTCCTAACCCTAACCCTAGCCAAAACCCTATCCCTAACCCTAATCCTAGCCCTAACCCTATACCTAACCCTAACCCTAACCATAACCCTAACACTAAATCTAACCCTATCCATAACCCTAACCCTATCCCTAAACCTAACCCTAACCCAAACCATAATCCTAAACCTAGCCCTAACCCTAACCCTAGCCCTCGACCTAACCCTAAACCTTGCCCTAACCCTAACCCTAACCCTAACTCTAACTCTAACCCTAGCCCTAAACCTAAACCTAGCCCAAGCCCTAAGCCTAACTCTTGCTTTAACCCTAACGCTAACCCTAACTCTAACCCAAACCCTACCACTAAACATAACCCTAGCCCAAGCCCTAAGCCTAACCCTTGCTTTAACCCTAAAGCTAACCCTAATTCTAACCCTAGCCCTATCCCTAAAACTAACCCTAACCCTAGACCTAACCCTAATATAACCCTAACCCAAACCCTAACCCTAACTCTAGTCCTAACACTAACTCTAACCCTAACCCTAAACCTAGCCTTAGCCCTAACCCTAAACCTAACCCAAACCCTAACCCTAACACTAACGCTAACCCTAGCCCTAACAGTAACTATAACCCTAGCCCAAACCCTAACCCTAACTCTAGTCCTAACACTAACTCTAACCCTAATCCTAAACCTAGCCTTAGCCCTAACCCTAAACTTAACCCAAACCCTAACCCTAACACTAACGCTAACCCTAGCCCTAACAGTAACCATAACCCAACCCTAGCCCTAACCCTAGCCCTAACCCAAAAGCTAACCCTAACTCTAACACTATCATTAACACTAAACCTAATCCTAAACATAGCCTTAACAATAACCCTAGCCCTAAGCCTAACCCTAACCTTAACCTAAACCCTAACCCTAGCCCTAAGTATAACCATAACCATAACCCTAGCCATAGCCCTAAACCTAACCCTAACCATAACCCTAGCCCTAACACTAGCCCTAACCCTAGGCGTAACCCTCACCCTATCCCTAACCCTAACCCTTGCCCTAACACTAAAGCTAGCCCTAACCGTAACCCTAACCCTAGCCTTAATGGTAGCCCTAAATCAAACCCTAGCCCTAACCCTATTCCTAACCCTAACACTAGTGCTAACAAAATCCCTAACCCTAATCCTAGCCCTAAACCTATCATTAACCCTAACAATAACCATAAACCTAAGACTAAATTTAACCCTATCTGTAACCCTAACCCTAGCCCTAACCCTAATCCTCACCCTAACCCTAACCCTAATCCTCACCCTAACCCTAACCGTAACCCTAACCGTGACCCTATACTTAAGCGTAAACCTAGCCTTAACCCTAACCCTAACTCTAACCCTAGCCTTAATCGTAGCCCTAACCAAAACCCTAGCCCTAACCCTAGTCCTAACCCTAAGCCTAGCCCTACCCCTAAGTGTAACCCTAACCCTAGCCCTAACCCTATGTCAAACCCTAACCCTAACCTAACCCTAACCCTAACCCTAGTCCTAACCCTAAACCTAACCCTAGCCCTAATGCTAATTCTAACCTTAACCCAACCCTAAACCTAACCCTAACCCTAACGCTAACCCTAGCCATGAACCTACTCCTAACACTAACCCTAAACGTAACTGTAACCCTAACGCTAACCCAATCCCTAACCCTAACCAAGCCCTAACCCTTAAGCTAACCCTAACTCTAGCCCTAACCCTATCCCTATCCCTAACCCTAACCCTAGCCCTAACGCTAGCACTAACTCTAACCCTAGCCCTAAACCTAGACTTAACCCTAATCCTAGCCCTAACCTCAACCCTAGCCCTAATCCTAGCCCTAACCCTAACCCTTGACCTAACCCTAAAGCTAACTCTAACCCTAGTCCTAACCCTAACCCTAACCCTAACCGTAACCCTAACACTAACCCTAACCCTATCCCTAACCTTAACCCTAGCCCTAAACCTAACCCTAACAGTAACCCTAACCCTAGCCCCAACCCTAACCCTAGCCATAACCCAAACCCTAACCCTAACCCTAACCATAACCATAACCCTATCCCTAATCCTAACCTGTGACCTAACCCTAAAGCTAACCCTAACCCTAGTCCTAAACCGAATCCTAACCCTAGACCTAACCCTAACCCTAACCGTAACCCTAACACTAAATCGAATCCTATCCCTAACCCTAACCCTAGCCCAAAACCTAACCCTAACCCTAACCCTACCCTAAGCCTAGCCCTAACCCTAACCCTAACCCTAAACCTAGCCCTATTCCTAACCTAGCCCTAACCTTAACCATAGCCCTAACCCTCACCCTAGCCCTAACACTAACGCTAAACCCAACCCTAACACTAACCCTAACCCTAGCCCTAACACTAACCCTAACCCTAAACCTAGCCATAACCCTAACCCTAAACCTAGCCCTAGACCTAACCCTAAACCTTGCCCTAACCCTTACCCTAACCCTAACTCTAACCCTAACCTTAGCCCTAACCCTAAACCTAGCCCAAGCCCTAACCCTAACCCTAACCCTAACCCTAACCCAATCCCTAACCCTAACCAAGCCCTAACCCTTAAGCTAACCCTAACTCTAACACTAACCCTAACCCTAACCCTAACCATAATCCTTTAACCCTAAGAGTAACCCTAACCATAACCCTAGCCCTAAACCTAAACCTAACCCTAACCCTAACCCTAGACATAACCCTAACCATAACCCTATCCCTAAGCCTAACCCTGGCCCTGTCCATAACACTAACCATAACCCTAGACCTAACCCTAACCCATAACCATAACCCTAACCCTAACCCTAGTCCTAACACTAAATCTAACCCTAACCCTAACCCTAGCCATAGCCCTAACCCTAAACCTAATGCAAACCCTAACCCTAAACCTAACCCTAACACTAACCCTAACCCTAACCCAACAATGGCCCTAACCCTAAACCTAAAACTAACCCTAACTCTAGCCCTAACCCTAACCCTAACCCTATCTCTAATCCTAACCTTTGACCTAACCCTAAAGCTAACCCTAACCCTAGTCCTAACCCTAATCCTAACCTTAGCCGTAACCCTAATCCTAACCCTAACCCTATCCGTAACCATAACACTAAATCTAAACCTAGCCCAAACCCTAACCCTAGCCGTAAACCTAACCCTAACGCTAATTCAAACAATAACCCTAACCCAACCTTAACCCTAACCCTAACCCTAGCCCTAACGCTGGCACTAACCCTAACCCTAGCCCTAAACTTAGACCTAACACTAACCCTAGCCCTAACCTTAAACCTAGCCCTAACCCTAGCCCTAACCCTAACCCTTTCCCTAACCCTAAAGCTAACCCTAACCCTAACGCTAACCCTAACTCTAACCCTAACCGTAACCCTAACACTAACCCTAAACCTATCCCTAACCCTAACCCTAGCACTAAACCTAACCCTAACAGTAACCCTAACCCTAGCCCCTACCCTAACCCTAGCCATAATCCAAGCCCTAACCCTAACCCTAACCCTAACCATAATCCTATCCCTAATCCTAACCCAAGACCTAACCCTAAAGCTAATCTAACCTTAGTCCTAACCGTAATCCTAAACCGAGACCTAACCATAACCCTAACCGTAACCCTAACACTAAATCGAACCCTATCCCTAACCCTAACCCTAAACCTAACCGTAACCCTAACACTAAATCGAAGCCTATCCCTAACTAAACCCTAGCACTAAACCTAACCCTAACCATAACCCTAACACTAAATCAAACCCTATCCATAACCCTAACCCTAGCCCTAAACCTAGCCCTATTCCTAACCCTAGCCCTAACCTTAACCCTAGGCCTAACCCTAGACCTAACCCTAGCACTAACCCTCACCCTAGCCCTAACACTAACGCTAAACCTAACCCTAACACTAACCCTAACCCGAGCCCTAACACTAACCCTAACCCTAACCCTAGCCGTAACCCTAACCCTAATCCTAACCCTAAACCTAGCCCTAGCCCTAACCCTAAACCTTGCTCTAACCCTTACCCTAACCCTAACTCTAACCCTAACCTTAGCCCTAACCCTAACCCTAGCCCAAGCCCTAAGCCTAATCCTGGCCCTATCCCTAACACTAACCATAACCCTAGACCTAACCCTAACCATAACCATAACGCTAACCCTAACCCTAGCACTAACTCTAAATCTAACCCTAACCCTAACCCTAGCCCTAGCCCTAACCCTAAACCTAACGCAAACCCTAACCCTAACATTAACCCTAACCCTAGCCCTAAACCTAACCCTAGCCCTATCCCTAAGCCTAGCCCTAACCCTAAAGCTAACACTAACTCTAGCCCTAACCCTAACCCTAACCCTAGCCCTAATCCTAACCCTTGACCTAACCCTAAAACTAACCCTAACTCTAGCCCTAACCCTAATCCTAACCCTGTCCCTAATCCTAACCCTTGACCTAACCCTAAAGCTAACCCTAACCCTAGTCCTAACCCTAATCCTAACCTTAGCCATAACCCTAATCCTAACCCTAACCCTAACCGTAACCCTAACACTAAATCTAACCCTTTCCCTAACCCTAACCTTAGCCGTAAACATAACCCTAACGCTAATTCAAACAATAACCCTAACCCAACACTAACCCAATGCCTAGCCCTAACCCTAAACATAACCCTAACCCTAAACATAACAGTAACCCAAACCCTAACCGTAGCCCTAACCATAAAGCTAACCCTAACTCTAGCCCTAACCCTAACAGTAACCCTTACAATAACCCTAACCCTAGCCCTAACCCTAATCCTCACCCTAACCCTAACCGTAACCCTAACACTAATCCTATCCTTAATGCTAACACTAGCCCTAACCCTAAACGTAACCCTAACCCTAGCCTTAACTGTAGCCCTAAATCAATCCCTAGCACTAACCCTACTCCTAACCCTAACATTAGCCTTAACCATAACCGGAGCCCTAACCCTGGCCCTAACCCTATCCGTAATCCTAACCCTAACCCTAACACTAACCCTAACTCTAAACTAAACCTAACCCTAACCCTAGCCCTAACCCTAGAACTAACCCTATTCTAGCCCTAAACCTAGCCCTAACCCTAACCCTAGCCCTAACCTTAACCCTAGCCCTAACCCTTGCCCTAACCCTAACCCTTGCCCTAACCCTACAGCTAACCCTAACCCTAATCCTAACCCTAACCCTAACCCTAACCGTAACCCTAACACTAAGCCTAGCCCTATCCCTAAGCCTAATCCTAGCCCTAAACCTCACCCTAACCCTAACCCTAACCCTAGCCCTAATCCTGGCCCCACCCTATCCATAACCCTAACACTAACCCTAACAC